>CM022300.1:247520572-248081766 GCA_011799875.1 Thinopyrum elongatum
CAACCTTCTTGAAGATAACCTTGTGGCCTTGCCACTCATAAGCTTGTTTGTCGAGGCATGCCATGTCATCTTCCTGCGTAAGCTTGACAAGAATAGTATGCCTCACAAACGAAGGAGTAGCTTTGAACTTCTTGTGCTTCAGTACACCCTGGACAACACGCCTGACAGCAGTGTGGCTGGAATACATCTCGACTTTGGTATAAGTGCAACTGGCTTCCAGGATCCAATAGCCTAAGAACTTTGTTTTCCCAGTGCGTATATTCAGGTCATCCGCCTCATAGAGAGTGACATGTACAACCACACAATCCTTGTCTGCATCAGGGCTCTAATTGAAACAGAATCAAATTCTGAATTACTTTCCAATATAAAAAACACAAGTTCTTTAAACCACTATGTAGAGTCAAAAGTATGCATGACAGGGAAGGTAGCATGGCATCGGAGCTAATAAAATCTTGCATTATTTATCACCACATACTTAGATGAAAAACCACAATTGAGATCGGCAAAGAAGAAAATCACCTTGGGCAGCTCACCGGGGGGGACACATCCTCGAAGGGGGAAAACTGCTCCTGCAGTGCCACGGGGGCTGTAACCTCAAACGGGGCATTGACCATCTCAGTAGTGGTCGTGAGCGTATCTGGGGTCGGCTTGTTGGCGGCCTCCATCTTCTTCGAGCTCTCTATCTCGTGGGGATCAGCCTCACGCGTCTGCTCCAACATTGGCAGATCTTTCCATGGTTCCCCTTGGTCCATCATGAAACTGACAAATAGGAGACAACTGAAAGGAAAACACAATCACAATGACAATGAAATAAAAAAGAGAGTGAGGATCGGTTACTGCTTTGCAAAAGTTTTTTTGAAAGAAAATATACCAAAATGACGGATCCACTTAGCTTCCTTTCGTTGGGAGAGAAGAACAATGGCAGAAGTGAGTGTTGGCTTTCTTGAAGATGGTGAGGGAGAAGGGGATTCAGTGAAGAGTGAAATGATGGTTGCTTCATCTATCCAACTTAGACTGCGGGGAGGTGGGTTTTTGTGATATGATGGCTCGTTACTGCCGCGCTACGACTAGGGTGACTCTCCACCTGCATACCGCCTTCTAATTAGGTGGATGGCATTTGGGCTCGCGCGCTGCATGGCCCGCATGTCGGTGAGCCAAAGTAAAACGACATTCAGTAGCGGGAGACGTTTCGATGACCTAGGAGGAGCCAGAAGCGGTAGTGTACCCACTGTACAAGTAGTAATTGTTTTTCTGGGTAGCTGTAGAGTGTCTCCACTGTACTAGTAGTAATTGTTTCTCTGGACCCAAGACAAAAGAGCCCATCCAACCTAAATAATAAAATCAATTCAAAAGCCCATATATTTACTTAATGAGAGGCGCTACCCAGCACACCGCCCCCCAAAAAACCTGTGTGCTCTTCTTCCTCCTCACTCCCACCCACCTCACCTCTCAGCTCGCTCCACTCGTACCCCAAATTCCTCACCTCACTCCTACAGAAAACCCCAGCTCCCCTTCTTCCTCACTACTAGAGAAAACCCCAGCTCCCCTTCTTCTTCACTCGCACTACAACTAGGCTCGTCATTCGTTTCTCTGCTCAAACCGTGAGCTCGACGCGACGCCCTCGAGGAAAATGGAGTCGGCTGACCCCAGCGCTAAGAAGATGAGGCTCCCGCCAGCAGCGACGCCTATTGTAGATCCTGCACGCGGCAGCGCGGGGAGAAGCGGTGACCTCCCCCCGCCCCCCCCCCGATCCGAGGAACCCGTAGAATCTCGGGTGGACCGCATCACCGATCTCCCGGACGCCATCCTTGGGGAGATCATCTCGCTTCTCCCCACCAAGGACTGCTGCCGCACCCAAGTCCTCTCAACTCGGTGGCACCCTCTATGGCGTGCCGCGCCCCTTAATCTCGATTGTCGTCAGCTATCTCTCTTTAATGATTTTGAACTCCCCAGAGCCATCATCTCCTCCCACCAGGGCTCCGTTCAAGGCCTCTACATCCCGGCATGATACCTGTGCATGCCCTGCACGGTGGACGCCTGGCTGAAATCCCCTGAATTCATAGAACTACAACTTCTTGAGTTCTACTATTCCCCCAGAAATCACATACCACATACCGAACGCCATGTACTTGTGCCCTCAGCACCGATGTCCATCTCATGGTTTTCCTCCTCTCTCCACACCGCCACCTTTGTGCTGTGATACCTACCAGACAATCTGGTACTAAACCTTCAACTCCCATTTCTCAAAAAACTTTCACTTGTGCGGGTTCGTATGTCGGAGGCCTCATTGCACAGCATCATCCACTCCAGTTGCCCTACCTGGAGTGCTTGGTGCTTGTTTTGACAGTTAGAATCGGTTGTCTCCAAATAAAGTCGCCTTACCTTGTAAGAATTGGACTTTCTTTTGACGGAAGGCAGCTCATCATCGAAGATACCCCTTCACTTCAAAGGTTGATCCTTGATTCTCGTTATTCACCGTCGGAAATAACTGTTGTCTCTGCGCCTAAACTGGAGACCTTGGGTGTAATACATGATCTCTGTGCTCATTTCAAGATGGTGTTTGGCTCCACAGTTCTTCAGGTACTGTATATTGTCATCTACACTTGTAATCATAAGCTGCATTTTAAATTTCTACGCATAAGTTCCATATCATCTTGGAGTACACTTTTTGTACTAATATTATGTTCTATGCTCAATGAAGAGTTTGTCCATGGATAGCTATCAATGGTGCTGGATTCTGTCAAGATCTTATATATCCATATGAATAGTTTTGATCTGAACAAGATTATTGGCTTGCTGCAATGCTTTTCATGTCTGGGAGAAGTTGTATATAAAGGTGATAATTTCACGCACATTGGAAGCCCGCATATAGTGTACTAGAATTAATCGTTCAGCTGTTGCTCTTTCGACACTCTTTTTTTAGACCTTAACTGTTTTCAATCTTCATGTCTATTTAGGCAACAGGACGGGGTAAGAAAGTTATAACCAATCGGTGGATTCGTAAGCACCGGGATTTTCTCAGTTCTCATGACATTCGATTGAAGACAATAACGCTGGAACGATAGGTAGCCAACCATGCAAACACTAGATTTGTCACATTCTTCCTGCTGAATGCGAGGTTACTATTGTCCATTAGGCTTAAGTTTCTCAGCAGCATGGTTTTGCCGGATGGGTATGTCGAAGAGCAAAAAAAAGGAGTTTCAGGTGGACAAAAGGGCTTCTGAACGTGCCAGGCTTCTATTTACAACATCTTGTGGTCATAATCCAGTAAATTTTACGACCCAGGATGTTCATTCTATGGACCTGACCAATCCATTTGATTGTGACTGCCGAAAACAGTGCTGGAGTTAAATGTTGTTGCCCTTTTCAATCTAGGTTTTGTCTAAACCTGATGAATAATTAACCCTCGTGCTTTTGTATAGTTTGTAAGCTGGAGTTAGATGTTGTTACCCTTTTCAACTCGGCTGTGACTGTCATATTTTCTTTGAAACAAGGCAAATGGCTTGCCATTTGTTTAATTAAGAGAGAAATATTGTAACAAATTCCAACCAAGGGAAATAACATCACTCTCGCCAGCTGCTTGAGCTCACTGTGCATTACAGAACCCAAGTGATTAGCCCCCACCAGCACCCACAAACTTATTTTGAACTAGCACACCAAATGGGCTGTAAATTTTCATAAGAAAGGCTGCATGGCCGTGACAGATTTGGATTCTGACATTTGGGACCCACGAGGAAAAAGCCTATCCAAGGTGGTGTCGACTTACTAGTCAACAAACGATTCTGCCAACCAGCCGTTGGATTGACATCCAACATCTGTTGTGTATCTTCTATCTCTTGTCTTCTTCCTCCAGCCACCCAAACCAAACCACCCCGTTGGTACTGCCTGCTCCCGCCTCCCACGGCTGGCTGCGCCTCCACCACCCTACCGTACCCTCAAACGTTGGCCAGACCATCTCTCTATTCCCCCACACGTCCTGTTATTCTCCGTTGACGTCAGCCCCAACACGCACCCGCACCCGATCTAGTCAACCCTCGTACTCCCCTCCACCTGCGACTAGACTGCCGCATCTTCCACGACTCAGGTTCGTTCCCGTCTGAGGCCTCGCCGTCATCTTCCGCCTTGGTTCGCTCGCCATGCGCGGTGCGCCACCGTCTAGCGTTGTCAACGTGGTCAGCAATCGAGAGGAATAAGGAGATGACTGTACATGGAGAGGATGACAGTAGGGACCCACCAGGATCATGGCAGTACGCAAGCAGGTGCCTCATTATTACAAACCAAAAAAATGGTTCCTCCTAATGGTTGGACATCTGGGTCCCACGCCATTGTCAACGTAGTCAATAAACAAGAGAATTACACAAAGAGCGGCTGACACCAGGGACCCAGCAGGTCGTGCAGTTGTTATTTACTTTTTTTGAGGAACAAGCAGTTGTTATTTACTAGTTTTAGAGACGGGCCAGGGTAACAACGGGGCTGTGCGGGGGCTATGGCCCGTCTAGCCCAGGGTTTTATTTTATGTTTACCACATGATGAGCCTAGTTGTGTTTTTTTCTTTCTGAAAATGGCTAGCCCAGTTCTACTTTTTTTAAAGAAATACCCAATGGAGGCCCACTTGCTTTCTCAACCCTGTTGCGCTGCAAATCTTTCAAGACGAGAGCGATGTATTCGCTTGCCCAGAAAATGAAGTAGTAAGAAATGGGATGTAAATTTTAAAAACACAACAAACTGGCAATTAGTTTCAAATAACGTTTTTTTAAGATTTCGAATTTAATTTTCTTGCGGGGAAAATTATGTTGAATTTTAAATTTATTATTTCTAAATTAGTTTGAACGTAATTCGAAATTTTGGGATTAAAAACAGTTCGGACCGCACCGAAATATGAAATTTTCGTTGAATTTTTAACCGTGGCCAGAATATGGGCGGTAATGGTAACAAAAAGAATATGGGCTTCAAAAAAATCCTTAAGAATTAGCCAATGGGCTATAAATTTATTAGCAATAATGGCAGATGGGTTGTATGTTGTTCTCCACATATTAGAGACTGACTTGCGGGCCTACTAGGTTGACGCGTATGCTTTCCTAAAAAAAGATTGACGCGCACGCATCCCTCCGGGAGGGGGAAATCGAAGCCACCGTCATCACCAACAACCCTCTCATCGTGGGAGGATCAATCTTCATCAACATCTTCACCAGCACCATCTCATCTCAAACCCTAGTTCATCTCTTGTATTCAATCTTTGTATCAAAACCTCAAATTGGTACCTGTGGGTTGCTAGTAGTGTTGATTACATCTTGTAGTTGATGCTAGTTGGTTTATTTGGTGGAAGATTATATGTTCAGATCCATTATGTTATTCAATACCCCTCTAATCTTGAACATGAATATGATTTGTGAGTAGTTGCTTTTGTTCTTGAGGCCGTGGCAACTTAGTCAACACACGAGAGCAGTGACTGTTGGATGTCCATCCAACGGCCGTCGTGCTTCTTCAATCTCCGCTCTTCCTGCTCCAGCCGCTCAAACCAGCGCCGGCGGGACTGTATGCTCCCGACTCTCGTGGCCGGCTGTGCTGCCGCGCAAGCCTCACCGCCCCACCCTACTCCCATCGCTGGCCTGGCCATCCCTCTACTCACCCACACCTGCTGTTATTCTCCGGTGACGGCAGACGAACCAGTAAACCCTCGTACTCCCCTCTGCGTGGGAAACAACTGCCGAGTCTTCCCCGGCTCCATGTCGTTCCCTTCCTAGGCCTCGCCGTCGTCCACCGCCCTGGTGCTCTCTGCGCGGCGTGGTCAACGCGGTCAACGAACAACAGCCATCAGAAGAGGACTGTACGTGGAGAGGCTGACAGCTAGGTCCACGGCCGCCCGCAAGGAAGTGCCTCCTTATTATGCGCAAAATGATGATTCCTCCACCTGACAGCAGGGACCCACCGGAAGGGCCTTTGTATTTTGCAAAAAAAAAAGGTTCCTCCCGCTGACAGCTCAGACCCACCAGCTATATCTTCGCACGCAAGGAACTGCCTCCTTATCACACACACAAAAAAAATGAATACTCCCCCTGCTAGCTGGGACCCACCATATTTGGAGGCTGACTTGTGGGCCTACTAAGTTGACGCGGACGGAGGGCTTTGTCAACTTAGTCAATATAAATGATTCTAGCTGCAGTGACCGTACGATGTCCATCCAACGGCCGTCATGCTTCTTCAACCTCTGGTCTTCTTACTCCAGCCGCCCAAACCAGCGCCGGTCGTGCCGTCTGCTCCTGCCTCCCGTGGCTGGCTGTGCTGCCGCGTAGGCCTCACTGCCCCACCCTACTCCCATCGCTGGCCTGGCCATCCCTGTACTCACCCAGACCTCCTACTATTCTGCGGCGACGACAGCCTCACACTGCAGCCGAACCAGTAAACCCTCATACTCCCCTCTGCGTGGGAAACAACTGCCGAGTCTTCCCCGGCTCTGGGTCATTCCCTTCCTAGGCCTAGCCGTTGTCCACCGCCTTGGTGCTCTCGGCGCGGCGTGGTCAACGTGGTCAAGGGACGACTTCCATCGGAAGAGGACTATACGTGGAGAGGCTGACAGCTGGGTCCACAACCGCAGCAAGGAAGTGCCTCCTTATTACGCGCAAAATAATGATTCATCCACCTGACAGCAGGGACCCACCGGAAGGGCCTCTTTATTTTGCTAAAAAAACGTTTCCCCCCTGACAGCTAGGACCCACCAGCTACATCTTTGCACACAAGGAAGTGCGTCCATATTACGGGAAAAAAATGATTCTTCCCCCTGACAGCTGGGACCCACCAGTTATATCTTCGCACGCAAGGAAGTGCCTCCTTATCCTCCCTGACAGCTGGGACCCACCCGGTCGAACCGTACGTAGGGTTGTCTGTCTGGTCGGGAACGTGTACGTACATACTGGTCGATCGGTCTCTCTGCAGCGATGAACCGTGGCCGAGTCAGGAGTGGCACGTGTCGTAGTAGAGCCACTGATGTAGCATGTCACGCAGTCCTGTCTATATCGTGTACACGTACGTACAACCATGATGCAAGAAAGTAAATACGGCTACGTACGTACGGGCGGGGTCTCGAACGCGTATAGCGACGGTGTCTTGTTCATCGGCAGCCAACCGGCTGGGTCGGAATGGAGGAAACAACGTCGTGTTCACCAGGAGCCAAGCGACTGGGTCAGAATGCGTCCTGTTCATCGGGAGTGAAGCCACTGGGTCGGAACGCGTCCTGTTCATCGGGAGCCAACCGGCTTGGACGGAACAGCCAAAATGAGGTCTGGCGTACCGCAAAACGCAGGAAAACAGCATTCTGTTCGACCACGTATGGTCAAAACGGGGTCCTGTTCATCGGGAAGGGTTGGGCGTACCGCAAAACGAAGGAAACGGACTTCTGTTCGAGTGCCTATGGTCAAAACGGGGTCCTGTTGATCGGGAGGGGTGTGGCGTACCGCAAAACGGAGGAAACGGACTTCTGTTCGAGCGCCTATGGTCGAAACGGGGTCCTGTTCATCCACCGTCTACTACCTCGCTCCAGCCTCCACGGGCTACTATTCATCCACTGCCGACTTCCTCCAGCCTCCACCAGCTACTATTCATCCAGCCTCCACCGGCTACTGTTCATGGAGCCTCCACGGGGTCCTGTTCATCCACCCCCAACCGGCTGGGGTGCGGCCTCCTCGGGGTCCTGTTCATCCAGCGGCAACCGCCTACTACAACGGGGTCCTATTCATCCAACCCCCACCGGGAACTGTTCATCCACAGCCTCGACTCACCATGTCTCGACTCGTTCGACGTATCCCGCGCGCGGTAGCAATGGTCACTGTTTATCGAGAGGTAACCCACCGGCTGGCTGCATCTCGCACGGGGGCGCGATCGGCTTCATTAAGCAGCAGCAGCGATCGATCACTCGGGTTCAGGTAGCAGCAGCAGCGAAGGAATCGCTTGGGTTCAGTCAGCAGCGAAGGAATCGCTCGGGTTTAGTTAACAGCCAAGGGATCGATTGCTACGGTTCAGTAATGTAGATAGTGCAATCGCTCGGGTGCAGTAAGCGAACGCCTCTCCCTTGGGTTCAGTTAGAGCCAACGCCCCGCACACACACGCACCTACGTATGAGAGAAATGCGTAAATCTCCGTGCATCGCTCGGCCCCGACCACCCACCGTAACCGGGAACTCCGCAAAAATTTCCTCGCCCTCACTTCTACCATGATTTTTTATGTCATGGACGGCCCAAAGAATGTCATGCAGGTGCGTCCCCGGCCTGCCCAGGACGAAAAGCCCATTTTCTGTCATGATTTTTTGTCACAGAAGTAGGAGCCCACCACATCAATGATGATACGTGGTTCTGTCACAATTATCATCATAGAACTGTCATAACCATGACATTTTTTTTCGTTCGGGCCATATGTCACGAATGTGTCTTTTTTTTAGTGTAACCAGAAGAAGGAAAAGCCCGCCAGGGGCAGAGAGAAAAAAGAAGAGGACGAAGAGAGCGATGATGAGTCCAGTGAACCTGAATTCCAGAAGGCAACTGAAGCCATGTGCATTGACGGGGTGCGTCTTTGCATTCCTCTCACCGCCAACTTAAGCAGTGGGCGCGCGAGATTAATGCGACAGAACCGATAGCGAGAGCACAAAGGCCCCTCAAGTGGTCTCACACGCCTATTATTTTCGATGCTGAGGATCACCCTGACCGCACAACAGCGGTCGGGTGTTTGCCGTTGTTGGTCTCACCAACAATACGCAACCTCAAGGTCATGAAAATACTAGTTGACAGGGCTGGCTAGCTTGAACTTGATCTCCCCTGAGGTGATCGAGAGGCTACAAATTCCTGAGGAAGAGCTCAAAAAGACCGGAACATTTCAGGGAATCAACCCGGGTAGGAGTCAGCCAAAGGGAAAGATCACGCTGCCGGTAACGTTTGGCGGGGAGCTGAATTACAGGATCGAGAAGATTGTGTTTGATGTTGTCAAGATCCCCTTGCCCTTCAATAGAATTCTTGGTCACCTAGCCTTGGCCAAATTCATGGCGGCATCCCACTATGCCTACAATACCCTGAAGATGCCGGGGCCCATGGGTGTCATCTCCATCAAGTCCGACAAGAAAGATGTAGTTATATGTGTGGACAAGCTCTACAGAGAAGCGGTGGCAGCAGAGTCCATCAAGACCACAGCTCCCGCCAAGGAAAAGAAAAACTAGAAACCCGGCAAGACATCCAACAAGACTTCCGGGAAGCGCACCTCCACGGCGTGCTGGGCACCCGTTGAGGACTTGTCGGAGAGCTCTACCGGCAAGAAGCCCAAGGCCGCTCCACCTATGACGAAGAAGGTGCCAACAAGGGAGGACATCGCTGGCGGTTCTTTCACCATTGGTGCCACCCTTGACAGCAAATAGGAAAGCGCGCTCATTGCCTTCCTGTGGGCGAATGTAGATGTGTTTCTGTGGCAACCATCAGACATCCCCGGTGTTCCCTGATACGTCTCCAATGTATCTATAATTTATGAAGTATTCATGCCATGTTTACAACAATTTTATATGGTTTTGGTATGATTTGCATGGAACTAACCCGGACTGACGTTGTTTTCAGCAGAACTACCGTGGTGTTGTTTTTTGTACAGAAATAAAATTTCTCCAAATGCAACAAAACTTTTTGACAATTTTTTTGGAACAAAAGAGGCACTAGAAGCTTCATGGGAGGACCAGAAGGTGAAGGAGGTGAGCACAACCCACAGGGCGCGCCTGGTGCCTTGCCCGTGTGCTGGTGTCTTCTGGGCCCGTCGAAGCCCATCTTCGCATGAAACCAACGCCAAAAAATCCTATAAATACAGAAACCCCCAAAAATAACCCTAGATCGGAAGTTACGCCACCGCAAGCCTCTGTAGCCATGAAAAACCAATCTAGACCCTGTTTCGGCACCCCGCCGGAGGGGGAAATCATCACCGGTGGCCATCTTCATCATCCCGGCGGCCACCATGATGAGGAGGGAGTAGTCCACCCTCGGGGCTGAGGGTTTGTACCAGTAGCTATGTGTTTAATCTCTCTCTCTCTCTCTTGTGTTCTTGATTTGGCACGATCTTGATGTATCGCGAGCTTTGTTAATATAGTTGGATCATATGGTGTTTTCCCCTCTCTATCTTGTTGTGATGAATTGAGTTTTCCCTTTGAGATTTTGTTATTATCGGATTGAATACTTTTATGGATTTGAGAACACTTGATGTATGTCTTGCTATGAATACCCATGGTGACAATGGGGTATCATATTGATTCACTTGATATGTGTTTTGGCACTCAACTCGCGGATTCCCGAGGTAAAATTGGGGTAATCTATGCATAGGGGTTGATGCATGTTTTCGTCCTTGTTTCTCCGGTAAAAATCTTGGGGCACTCTTTGAGGTTCTTTGTGTTGGATTGAGTATTATGAATCTGAAATTATTTGATGCATATCGTATAATCAACTCACGGGTACTCGTGGTGACATTGGAGTATCTAGGTGACACTAGAGTTGGTTGATGTGTATCATATGGTATTATTTTAGTACGAACTCCTGGATAGATCGATCGGAAAGGATAACTTGGTGTTATTTTAGTATAAACTCTTGGAAAGATTGATCGGAAAGAATAACTTTGAGGTGGTTTCATACCCTACAAACAATTTCTTCTTATGTTCTCTGCTACATAGGAACTTTGGAGTGATTCTTTGTTGCATGTTGAGGGATAGTTATGTGATCCAATTATATTAGCATTGTTGAGAGATTGCACTAGCGAAAGTACGGACCCTAGGCCTCATTTTCAAGCATTGCAATACCGTTTGTGCTCACTTGTTACTTGCGACCTTGCTGTTTTTTATTGTTACTATTACAAAAATCAATATCTACTATCCATATTACACTTGTACCACCATCTCTTCGCCAAACTAGTGCACCTATACAATTAACCATTGTATTTGGTGTGTTGGAGATACAAGAGACTTTTTATTATTTGGTTGCAGGGTTGTTTGAGAGAGACCATCTTCATCCTACGCCTCCCACGGATTGATAAACCTTAGGTCACCCACTTGAGGGAAAATTGCTACGGTCCTACAAAACTCTGCGCTTGGAGGCCCAACATGAGTCTACAAGAACAAGTTGTGTAGTAGACATCAAGTTCTTTTCTGGCGCCGTTGCCGGGGAGGTGAGTGCTTGAAGGTATATCTTTAGATCTTGCAATTGAATATTTTTGTTTCTTGTTTTATCACTAGTTTGGTTTATAAAAAGAAAACTAAAAAATGGAATTGAGGTGGCCTCATATTATTCGTCTTTATCATGTCTTTCTTGAAAATGATGGAAATGAAAATTGTGCTCAATTGATAGAAGAAGAATTCAATAAAATGTTTGGCATAAATGATGAGCATGATGGCAATGTTGTTAGTATGAATTATATGAATATCGAAAATGCTAATGATGATTGCGCTAGTCATGATAAAAAAAATTCTTATAAGCTTGTCAATTTTTGTGGAGTGGAAAGACTTTGTGAAGACATGCCTTATAGGGATGATAGATTTTGTAAGAAGCATAAACATGATAGAACCAATTTTTTTTTCTCAAAGTGATAGATGAATTTGCTACAAAACTATGTTCTTTTTATCCTATTACATGTGAACTTTGCAATAAAGTTGGTCACCTTAATTTCCAATGCATGCTTTTTCATGATCGAATCGTGTCCAAATATTGCAATAACTTGATCACCCTTGAACTTTATAATGAACTTTGTTTATTTTTGGGGTGTGAAGAATTGTCACATAAAAATGGTTGGTTTGAAGCATTCATATTCACAGACCATGCTGAAACTAATTTGAAAGAGATTCATATGTTTTGCGTGGTAAATTGCAATGAAAATACTTATATTGCCAACTATAGAAAGACGGGAGAACCAATAGAATATAAAAGGAATACTAATGAAAGGGTAAAGATTTCTACTTTCCCTCCTATTGTCTCTCATGATGAAATAGGTGACGAGAAGGAGCTCCCTATTCAACCAATCTCATCAATAAGAAGCTCGAAAAAATTAATTTAACCCACACATGATGTGGTGAAGAAGAAGAAAAGAAGAAAGAGTAGAGGTAAAAAGGTATCCCTTCCAAATGATGTTGCTCCTATTATTGTTGTGCCTCATGAGAATGAATCAAAAATAATTGTGGAAGATGATACACTTGATGATGATTTTGTTATGCCTATTGCTTGTTGTGATGACTATGATTGGGAAGATAATGTTACTTCTTATGATCTTGAAAATCTTTTTGGCACCCACTTGGGAAATTATGATGATAATAATTGCTATACTATTGGTGCTATTCATACTATTAATGATGAGAGTGATTATGCTTATGATATGCCAAGCCACAAGCTTAGGGATGCTATCCTTAATGAAGATGATCTTTTTAGTCCCCCTACTTTGAATGATCAAATTTGCTATGATGATTGCATGCCTTCTATTTATGATGATTGCAATATTTATGAAAGTGGGTTTGGAAGAGCGTCAACTTTAGATAATAATTATCCCACTATTTTGGTGGGTGTTGAATTGTATTATAATTATAAAAATGGATTTGGAGAGGTCATGACTTTATTTAGTAATGATTCCACTATTTCGGTAGAGGTTTCAATTGACTATGATGAGAACAAAGTTGCTACTTATGATTATTGTGATGATACTTATGTTATAAAAAGTAGTGATAATTATTGTCATAATTTTGAATATCCTTTTACTGAACATTACTCTTTTAATGTGGAAACAATTTATAGTATTCGAGTTTCCTATGATACTCCCACTATTATGAATGAGAATAAAATTGCTTATGTGGAGAGTAATAAAAATACTATGTTTGTGGATCATGAAAGGAATGCTTTGTGTGATAGTTATATTGATGAATCCATTCATAATGCTACTGAAAATTATTATGAGAGAAGAACTTGTGATTCACGATGCTCTCTTTATGTTTCAATTCTTTACTTTTATGCGAGCATCATTGAAATCACCATGCCTAGCTAAAAAGGCATTAAAGAAAAGCGCTTGTTGGGAGATAACCCAAAACTTTTACCTAATGTTTTTGTGTGATCACATGATTAAAATACTGTAGTAATCATGTTTTATAGCTTTTGTTTTAATAAAGTGCCAAGTAAAGCCTTTGGGATAGTGTGGATGATAGTTGACTTGATTCTGTGCAAAAATAGAAACTTTTGCGCCCAGTAATAGAATTCTTAAAAATCACTGGAGCGTCGAACAATTCTGAATTTTTTACAGTTGATGGGCATACAAATATTTTACGATTTCCTAATATTTTGGAATTTTTCGAGTTACATAAGTATAACTATAATTCAGATCTTTACATACTGTTCTGTTTATGACAGATTCTATTTTCAATGCATAGTTTGCTTGTTTTATAGTTTCTATGGCTTATATTGGTCAATATAAGTTGTAGAAATTATAGGGTACAGTAGGAATTGTGTGAGAACAATTATGAATCTTATCTTGACAGTACCAAAGTGAATGATTTGTCTTTATCATACTAACCCATCTCACAAAGTTCCGTTAAGTTTTGTGTGGTTGAAGTTTTCAAGTTTTGTGTGAGATATCGATATGAGGAGAATAAGGAGTGACAAGACCCTAAGATTGGGGATGCCAAAGGCACCCCAAGATAATATTCAAGGAAGATCCAAGCAATTAAGCTTGGGGATGCCCCGGAAGGCATCCCCTTTTTCGTATTCAACATTGTCGGTAACCTCACTTGGAGCTACATTTTTATTCGTCACATGATATGTGTTTTGCTTGGAGCGTCATTTTATTTTATTAGGATTTTCTTGCTGTTATTTAGAGTAATGTTTTGCATCTTTTATTTCAATAAAAGTGTCAAGGATAGCCTTTACCATGCTTATTTTGCAAGTCTATATGTGGCTGTTTGAAAACAGCAAGTTGCACGCTAGTGCGTGAATTCTTGAGAAAAGTCAGAATGTGATAAAATTTTGAATTTTTTTTTACAATAAGATATGATAAATTTTCTACAGTGTGGTAAATTTTCAGAATTTTTGGAGTTAGGGAAGTGTGAGTATAATTGCACTCTTTACAAACTGTCCTGTTTAGACAGATTGCTGTTATATTTGCATATGTTTGCTTGTTTAATGATTCTATTTGAGGATAGGAGTATTAAATATGTAGAGACATTTAGTATGCAATGTTAAATAATAATTTTAGTGATTTGCTACAGTAGACAATGATAAGGTTATGCATTGATTTATACTAACTTATCTCACGAGTTCTTGTTGAGTTTTGTGTGGATGAAATTTTTAAGATTTAGGGAAACCGTGATATAAAAGGAATTAAGAAGACACAAAAGCTCAAGCTTGGGGATTCCCAAGGCATCCCAAGATAATATTTCAAGAAGTCTCAAGCATCTAAGCTTGGGGATGCCCCGGTAGGCATCCCACCTTTCTTCATCAACAATTATCGGTTAGTATCGGTTGAGCCTAAGTTTTTGCTTCTTCACATGAGTTGTGCTATTCTTGGAATGTAATTTTTGTTTTGCTTGTTGTTTTAATAAAATACTTAGATCTGAAGGTTCTTAAATAAGAGAGAGCCCTCACATAGCTACCTATTTACTTAACTACTCATTTGATCTTCACTTATATCTTTTTGGAGTAGTTTGTCGAACACTCTCATGCTTCACTTATATTATTTTGAGAGTTGATAATAGTGATGATAATTTGCACAAGCTATGAAATTGGTCCCAAAGTGATGGATATTCAAGAAGGATATAATAAAAACTTTCATATAGATCGTTGGATATGATAAGTTTGATTCCTTGCAATAGTTTTGCGACATGGATATAATAATATGTGAGTCATGTTGGTGAGTAATTGTGCTTTAGTAGGAATATTGGTGTTAAGGTTTGTGATTCCCTATGCAAGCACGAAAGTCAATAGTTATGCAATGAAGTTATATTCTAATTGTGGTGCATTGTTCGGTGTTAGTTATTTTTAATGCTCGTTTATGATCGTTTTTGTTTCTTGGTTGGTCGCTTCTCAATCTATTTGCTAGCCTTCATTTGTACTAAGCGGGAATACTGCTTGTGCATCCAAACTCCTTAAACCAAGTTGTGCCAAATGAGTCCACCATACCTACCTATATGCGGTATTTCCATGCCATTCCAAGTAAATTTGTATGTGCCAACTCTAATTTTCAAAATGAATTTCCTTTTTGTGTGCCCGTACCGCTCATGAAGCGGCAGGGGGTGGCCAATATTTTCCATGATAGATGTGTTATTCTCAAGATGAGTGTTTATTCACTTCTCATTGCATGAGAGTGTGGCAGTAATAGGGATGCCCAATCCCGAAATGAAAAGAAATTTACTTTATGTTGTCAAATAATAAATTCCTTGGAAAGTGTTGGTATGGAAGGCACCCGTGGATACGGCTAGCCATGGATTGTGAAAGAATGGTGGAAAAAGGAATAAACTTTATTTTATGTTTGGGAGCCGCCTATGATGTATCTAGCATGGAAAGTATTGGGAATTACTCGGTCGTTTTTGTTGACGGGAAAAGTATGCCTCTCAAAATATTTTTATCTCCCAATTTAAGCTTTGAGCTCTGGCACCTCTACAAATCTCTGCTTTCTTCTGCGAAAGGCCTATCTATTTACTTTTATGCAGTTTTTATTTTTATTTTGAGTCTCCATCTTCTTTTATAAAGAACCAACTAGGGAGCACTATGATCATACTTGTGCATTGGATGTAGCTAATATTCGAGTGTGTTTCATGAATGGATCAATGATTGAGCATAATGGGCTAGGGATAACTTTTTTTAGTGTTGATATTTTGAAAGACATGGTTGCTTGTTTATATGCTTGAGTATTGATGTCTTCTTTTCAAATTATAGACTATTGCTTTGAATAATTCAAGTCCAAATGTCCATGCTACAAAAGAAAGAATATATGATGAATTTGATATGTAGCATTCCACAACAAAAATTCCATTTTCAATTGCTACTTGATCATGATAAGTTTTATGAGAAAGAGTTGATGTTATGATGCTAGGAAAAGTGATTGAAATTATCATTGATCAAACTTATGCACTATACTAGCATTCACACTTCATAAATTATTTCTTTTATCATTTACCTACTCGAGGACGAGTAGGAATTAAGCTTGGGGATGCTGATACGTCTCCAACGTATCTATAATTTATGAAGTATTCATGCCATGTTTACAACAATTTTATATGGTTTTGGTATGATTTGCGTGGAACTAACCCGGACTGACGTTGTTTTCAGCAGAACTACCGTGGTGTTGTTTTTTGTGCAGAAATAAAAGTTCTCCAAGTGCAACGAAACTTTTTGATGATTTTTTTGGAACAAAAGAGGCACTAGAAGCTTCGTGGGAGTACCAGAAGGTGAAGGAGGTGAGCACAACCCACAGGGCGCGCCTGGTGCCTTACCCGTGTGCTGGTGTCTTGTGGGCCCCTCGAAGCCCATCTTCGCATGAAACCAACGCCAAAAAATCCTATAAATACAGAAACCCCCAAAAATAACCCTAGATCGGAAGTTCCGCCACCGCAAGCCTCTGTAGCCATGAAAAACCAATCTAGACCCTGTTCCGGCACCCTGCCGGAGGGGGAAATCATCACCGGTGGCCATCTTCATCATCCCGGCAGCCACCATGGTGAGGAGGGAGTAGTTCACCCTCGGGGCTGAGGGTTTGTACCAGTAGCTATGTGTTTAATCTCTCTCTCTCATGTTCTTGATTTGGCATGATCTTGATGTATCGCGAGCTTTGTTAATATAGTTGGATCATATGGTGTTTTCCCCTCTCTATCTTGTTGTGATGAATTGAGTTTTCCCTTTGAAATTTCGTTATTATCGGATTGAATACTTTCATGGATTTGAGAACACTTGATGTATGTCTTGCTATGAATACCCGTGGTGACAACGGGGTATCATATTGATTCACTTGATATGTGTTTTGGCACTCAACTCGCAGATTCCTGAGGTGACATTGGGGTAATCTATGCACAAGGGTTGATGCACGTTTCCGTCCTTGTTTCTCCGGTAAAAATCTTGGGGCACTCTTTGAGGTTCATTGCATTGGATTGAGTATTATGAATCTGAAATTGTTTGATGCATATCGTATAATCAACTCACGGATACTCGTGGTGACATTGGAGTATCTAGGTGACATTAGAGTTGGTTGATGTGTATCATATGGTGTGATTTTAGTACGACCTCTTGGATAGATCGATCGAAAAGGATAACTTGGTGTTATTTTAGTACAAACTCTTGGAAAGATTGATCGGAAAGAATAACTTTGAGGTGGTTTCGTATCCTACAAACAATTTCTTCTTATGTTCTTCGTTAGATAGGAACTTAGGAGTGATTCTTTGTTGCACGTTGAGGGATAGTTATGTGATCCAATTATATTAGCATTGTTGAGAGATTGCACTAGTGAAAGTACGGACCCTAGGCCTCATTTTCAAGCATTGCAATACCGTTTGTGCTCACTTTTGTTATTTTCTACCTTGTTGTTTTTTATTGTTACTATTACAAAAATCAATATCTACTATCCATATTACACTTGTATCACCATCTCTTCGCCGAACTAGTGCACCTATACAATAAAGAAACTGATGAGCTACCATCGCCTGACGATCTAGGTAAACCTTAGGCAAAGGATGATCATGTTGGTGTATCTGAACATTAAAATGACTCGCTAAGCGAGTAGCGTAAATACCACCATGAATTTTGCCTTTGGACCTGTTAAGGTGCAGGCGACGTGCAATGATAGCCCCAAGGCTATAGCTATTATCGCCGTAAAGTGCACGTCGTAAAACAGCAAAATCGCGGGCACTAAGTGCACCAACCTTCTCTCTAGCAAGTAAACATTTAGCGATAAATAGAGTAAAATAATGCACCGAAGGAAACTGCAAGCTAGTGGCGGTGACACTCGACACCCCTCTCTCATCTCCCACTGACAATGTGCGATAGAAACCCTCAAACTCTGCAGGCCTAGGCTCTCTTATTTCCCCGTCAGAAGGGATCAAGCATATATCACAAAATTCAGTAAGAGGTATCTAAAGGGTTTCAGCATATAAATTAAACCGCACCTCAGGGGGATTATTCCTAATTATGAAATAAAAACTTTGCACAAAGGAATTTGTAAGGAGATGATATTGTTCACACTCAGTTGCGATGAAGTCGGTGAGACCGGCATTGACAGCAAATTGTGCAAACTCTTGACAGATTCCAGCTCCATCCATGAAGGGGTTGTGAGGCCATTCGCATGGCCGCACTTCCGCCATTCTCCGAGTTTGGAGGTCACTATCCGATGATTCGCCCATAACTCCCTTGGAGTTCTTCTTCGAAGCAAACTTCCTAAAGAAACTCATCTTATTCCTATGAACAAAATTCTGAAATTTTTAGTCCACAAAATTTTTCTCAACAAAACTTCACAAGATTGGTAGCAACTACTCATAGACATGCATAGAGGCTATATTGAGCATTCACACTACTTAGAACTCTAAGAATTCAACATGTAAGCTCATCTACAGCAGCACCAAGAGTAGCTAATTATTGAAAATATAAAATACTAAAGCAAAAACTAATTGGACAAATGGAGGAGTCACATACCAAGTAGCAATCCCCCAAAACAGTTTTGGAAATGGAACTTCGAGCAAAAAGATCGAAATCCGCGGGTTTGAGAGCAAGAACACGAAAGAGAGAGCAATGGTGAATTTTTTCTGGAGGTAGGTGGTGACATGGGCTAAAGGGATAAGTGAGGGGGGCCACGTGGGGACCACAACCCACCAGGGCGCGCCTGGGGGTACTGGCGCGCCCAGGTGGGTTGTGCTTACCTGGTGCACCCCCCTCTGATGTTATTTGCACCAAAAATTCTTAAATATTCAGAAAAAATCGTATTAAATTTTTAGGGCATTCTGAGAACTTTTATTTTTGGGTCATTTTTTATTGCACGGGAAATTCAGAAAACAGACAAAACATGGCATTTTATTTTATTTAACTAAGAAAAACAGAAAACAAACATTGGGGACAGAAGGTTATGCTTACTAAATTCATCAACTTCATACCTCTCAAAAATGATCCATTAATAAGGTTGATCAAATCTTATTAACAACCACTTTCAATTAACATGAAACCGAAGAACTTTCGTAAAACACTAGGTTACCTCAACAGGGATATGCATGTCCCTCACAATAAGCATTTCTTATTTCTTTTTGGCAGTAGGTAGAGGTAGTTGAAAACTTCCAATAGTGAGTGTCGGAGATTTTTCAATAACATTAATACCATTCACTTGGAATTGTTTCTTTGAAAAGTGCACCGTATGCTCATTACCATTGATATGAAAAGTGACCTTGCTTTTATTGCAATCAATAACAGCCACTGCAGTATTCAAGAAGGGTCTACCAAGGATAATCGACATGTTGTCGTCCTTGGGCATCTCAAGTATAACAAAGTCAATCAAGATAGTAACATTAGCAGCAGCAACAGGCACATCCTCACAAATACCGATAGGTATGGCAGTTGATTTATCAGTCATTTGCAAAGATATTTCAGTAGGTGTGAGTTTATTCAAATCAAGTCTTTTATATAAAGAGAAGGCATAACACTAACACCAGCTCCTAAATCACACAAAGCAGTTTTGACATAATTTCTTTTTATGGAGCAAGGTATAGTTGGTATTCCCGGATCTCCAGGTTTTTTAGGTACTCCATCCTTAAAAGAATAATTAGCAAGCATGGTGGAGATTTCAGCTTTCGGTATTTTTCTTTTATTAGTGATGATGTCTTTCATATACTTTGCATAAGGGGCCATCTTTAAAATATCAGTCAAGCGAGTACGCAAAAAGACTGGCCTAATCATCTTTCTTCTTAGTTGATTTAGGTGGAAAGGGCATGGGTTTTTGAACCCATGGTTCTCTTTCTTTTCCATGTTTTCTAGCAACAAAGTCTCTTTTATCATATCTTTTATTTTTAGGTTGTGGGTTATCAAGATCAACAGCTGGTTCTATCTCAACATCATTATCTGGTTGTTTATCATTGTCTGGTTGAGTATCTTCATGAACATCATCATTATCTTTTTCATTATCACTAGGTGAATGTTCATTACCAGATTGAGTTTCAGCATCAGAGACAGAAACATCATTATCAGCTTCAGGAGATTTTTCTATCTCAGGTTCACTAGAGGCATGCAAAGTTCTATAGTTTTTCTTTTTCTTCTTCTTCTTAGAAGGACTAGGTGCATCAGTGTTAATTCTTTGAGAGTCTTGTTCAATTCTTTTAGGATGTACCTCAAGATACAGTGGTTCCTGAGTCATTCTACCTCCTCTAGTCATTACTCTGACAGCATGATCATTGATATTATTATTCATTTCATCTAGCAACTCTCTTTGAGATTTAGCAACTTGTTCTAGTTGAGTTTGAACCATAGAGGCATGTTTTCCTACACCTCTAACATCATTGGAGATTCTAAATAACAAGTCACTCAAGCGAGCAATCATAGCAGAATTGTATCTCAATTGTTTCATAACATTTGCATTGAAGTGATCTTACTTTCTAATATAGTTATCAAACTCATGAAGGCATTGACTAGGATGCATATTATAAGGATTGTCATTATCATTAAATTTCATTAAAGAATTTACCTCTACCACCTTGGGTGGTGGCGCATCAAGTCCATGTATCTCTTCAATAGGAGGTAAATTTTTAACATCCTCTGCCTTAATACCTTTTTCCTTCATGGATTTCTTTGCATCTTGCATATCTTCCGGACTGAGATATAAGATACCCCTCTTCTTCGGAGTGGATTTATGCGGAGGTTCAGGAAGAGTCCAATCATCAAAAAATTTCAATATATTGTTCAATAATTCCTCAGCTTGTTCAATAGTTCGTTCTGTGAAAACACAGCCAGCACAACAATCTAGGAAGTCCCTAAAAGCATCGGTTAGTCCATTATAGAAGATATCAAGTATTTTATTTTTCTTAAGAGGATGATCAGGCAAAGCATTAAGCAATTGGAGAAGCCTCCCCCAAGCTTATGGGAGACACTCTTCTTCAATTTGCATAAAGTTAAATATTTCCTCTAAGGCAGCTTGATTCTTATGAGCGGGAAAATATTTTTCAGAGAAGTAATAAATCATATCCTGAGGACTACGCACACAACCAGGAGCAAGAATATTATACCAGGTCTTAGCATCACCCTTTAATGAGAACAGAAATAATTTGAGAATATAATAGTAGTGAATTTTCTCATCATGAGCAAATAGGGTGGCTATGTCATTCAGCTAAGTAAGATGTGCCACAATAGTTTCAGTTTCATAACCATGGAAAGGATCAGATTCAACCAAAGTAATTAACTCTGGATCGACAGAGAATTCATAATCCTTATCATCAACAAACATAGATGAAGTAGTAAACTTAGGATCACATTTCATTCTAGCATTTAAAGATTTCTCATTCAGTTTGCATAATAATTTCTTAAGATCATCCCTATCATTGCAAGCAAGAAAATCTCTAGATGACTCCTCATCCATAACATAACCCTTAGGTATCTTAGGCAATTCATATCTAGGAGAACTAGGTCTAATAGGTGTTTCAAGATTTTCAGTATCAAGTACTTCATCAGTTTCAACAATTTCATCAGTTTCAGCATTCTTAATATCTTTAGCTCTAGCAATTTGTTCATCAAGAAAATCACCTAGTGGCACACCATCATCAAGCAAGGTACTAGCATCATCATGAGTAGTATTCATAGAAGTAGCATCATCAATAACTTGCGACATATCAGGATTAATAGCATGTGGTGGTGTTGCAAGTCTACTCAAAATAGAAGGTGAATCAAGTGCAGAACTAGATGGTAGTTCCTTACCTCCCTTCGTCTTAGAGGAAAAAATCTTAATCTTTGTATCCTTCAGATTCTTCATAGTGATAACTTGATAATAATCCCAAGTGACTCAACAAATATAGCTATGCTCCCCGGCAACAGCGCCAGAAAAAGGTCTTGATAACCCAAAAGTATAGGGGATCGCAATAGTTTTCGAGGATAGAGTATTCAACCCAAATTTATTGATTCGACACAGGGGGAGTCAAAGAATATTTGTAAGTATTAACAGCTGAGTTGTCAATTCAACCACACCTGGAGATTAATTATCTGCAACAAAGTGATTAGTAGCAAAGTAGTATGATAGTTTTGATAGCAGTAGTAACAGTAACAGTAACGATAACAATGATAGCAATTATTTTGTAGCAAGTGTAATAGTAGCAGGAACAGTAGTAACTTAGCAAGAACAATATATGGAAAATTCGTAGGCAATGGATCAGTGAATTCGTTGGATGATATTCATCATATAACAGTCATAACCTAGGGTGATACAGCACTAGCTCCAGTTCATAAATATAATGTAGGCATGTATTCCGTAAATAGTCATACGTGCTTATGAAAAGAACTTGCATGACATCTTTTGTCCTACCCTCCCGTGGCAGCGGGGTCCATAAGGAAACTAAGGGATATTAAGGCATCCTTTTAATAGAGAACTGGAACAAAGCATTAACACATAGTGAATACATGAACTTCTCAAACTACGGTCATCACCAGAAAGTATCCCGAATACTGTCACTCCGGGGTTTACGGCTCATAACACGTAATAGGTGACTATAACTTGCAAGATCAGATTTAGAACATAGATATAATGGTGAAAACATAAACGGTTCAGATCTGAAATCATGGCACCCGGGCCCAAAGTGACAAGCATTAAGCATGGCAAAGTCATAGCAACATCAATCTCAGACCATAATGGATACTAGGGATCAAGCCCTAACAAAACTAAATCGATTATATGATGAATCTCATCCAACTCCTCACCGACCAGCGAGCCTACGAAGGAATTACTCACTCCCGGTGGGGAGCATCATGGAATTGGCGATGAAGGAGGGTTGGTGATGACGAAGATCGGAGATCCCCCTCTCTAGAGCCCAAAACGGACTCCAGATCTGGCCTCCCGATGAAGAACAGGAGGTGGCGGCGGCTCCGTATCGCGAAACGAGATAATTCTTCCTCCCTGGTTTTTTTCTGGAAAAATAGGATTTTATAGAGTTGGAATCAGGGTCTGCGGGGCCACCAGGTGGGCACAACCCACCTGGTCGCCTGAGGGGGGCGCCCTGGTGGGTTGTGCTCGCCCAGGGGCCCCCCTCCGGTGGTTCTTGGCTCAAGTATTTTTCTTTTATTGTATAAAAATTCTCCAAAAAGTTTCGTTCCAATCCGAGAACTTTTATTTCTGCACAAAAACAACACCATGGTAGTTCTGCTAAAAACAGCGTCAGTCCGGGTTAGTTTCATTCAAATCATGCAAATTAGAGTCCGAAACAAGAGGGAAAGCGTTAGGAAAAGTAGATACGACAGAGATGTATCAGCCGGCAGGAATGTTGCTAGGATCAATGATACGCCTGCCGGTGAGCAACAGCCTCGAGCTGAATCTCAGATTCTTGCCGTCGAGGTTAGCGCTCCCGCGGCCGAAGAAATGCCTTTAGTCCTTGTTGCCGAGCCTCAGGCTATAGCATGGGCCCAGTAGATAGTTTGGTTTCTCCAAATAGGAGAACTTCCCGAGGAACAAGAGCAAGCTGGAAAAGTAGCATGCCAGTCAAGTATGTATCAATTTGTGGATGACATCCTGTGCATAAAAAGACCAAATGGAGTCAAATTGAGGTGCATGTGCCGGGAAGATGGACTGAAGTTGTTGGCAGAGATACATGGAGGTGTATGCGGTTCCCATATAGGAGTAAGAGCCCTTGTCGGGAAAACCTTCCGGCAAGGTTTCTATTGGCCCACTGCCCTCCGGGATGCAACTGAGCTAGTAACAAGATGTGAAGCATGCCAGTTTCATTCAAAGAGCATACATCAACCAGCTCAAGCCCTCCAGACAATCCCTCTCTCATAGCCTTTCTCGGTCTGGGGGCTCAATATTTTGGGCCCCATCCCCCGTGCTACCGGGGGCTTTGAGTTCTTGTACGTCGCCATCGACAGGTTCACAAAGTGGCCTGAGGTGGAGCCAGTGAGAAAGGTGACTGCGCAGTCAACTGTCAAGTTCTTTAAAGGATTAGTTTGCCGGTTTGGAGTTCCAAACAGAGTCATCACCGACAACGGCACACAGTTTACGAGCCGCACCTTCATGCAGTACATCCAGAGACTTGGAAGCAAGATTTGCTTTGCCTCCGTTGCTCGTCCAAGGAGTAACGGGCAAGCAGAAAGGACAAATGCTGAAGTGCTACGTGGGCTCAAGACAAGAACTTTCGACAAGCTGCACAAATGCGGGAGGCGCTGGATTGATGAGTTACCGATGGTTCTTTGGTTACTCAGAACGACACAAAAATCGAGCTACTGGCCAGACACCCTTCTCCCTAGTCTATGGTGCAGAAGCGATGCTCCCCACGAAACTCATATACGGGTCACCTCGAGTACTTGCCTACGATGAAGTAGCGCAACAGCAACTCCGGCATGACGATGTCGTGCTCCTCGAGGAAGATCGTCTTCGGGCGGCTGTGCGTGTTGCACGCTTCCAGCAAGCCTTGTGCCGCTATCATAGCCGCAAGGTGCATGCCCGGAGCCTTGAAGAAGGCGACCTTGTCCTTCGGCGCATTCAGTCCGCCAAGGGAACAAACAAGTTGACGCCGAAGCGGGAGGGCCCTTACCGGGTAGTACAAGTCACCAGACCTGGTGCAGTCTGTCTGGAGACCGAAGATGGCATTCATGTACAAAACTCATGGAATATTGAGCATCTTCGCAAGTCCTACCCGTAAGGCGCCGTTGCCGGGCCTTGTACCGGCAACCTCTTTTGTACAAGCATAGTCCCAGGGACTTGTAATCCTTTGTACAAAGCCAGACGCAGACCCTGTGCATATCTGAATAATGCTAAGTGCTCCACGAGCCATCATGCATGTTTTCTTATGTACTGATGCATGTGTAGTGTGATAGCACTTTGCTTGAATAGAATGACTAACATACCACCAAGGTATCCACATTACTATGCTTCTCCTTTCTATTTTCTTCAAGTGCAGAAGGATTCCTCGCGTACAAGTTTCCCGGGGAGGAACGAAGGTGGAATGTTGGATTGGCGGTTCATTCCATTTCATATGATAAGAAGTAGAGAAAAGAAAGATAAGTTAGAAATTTCCCTTGCACATCCCTGTACTCGTACAAAAAACCTGCACGCTAAGGAATCTTGCCGCGTCTCGTTTTCGCGCTCCAGTTCTGCCTCGAGTTCGCTCGACGGAATTTGTGCAAGCTGCGTTCGAGGCTGACAAGTTACCTTATCGTTGGTCGCTCCCCGGCAAGTTTCCGACAGCGTAGGGTACTATAATCAAAAAACGTACTAGGATGGAGACAAGTGCTCGATAATGCCTTTCTTGTCCCTCTCCTCCTAGGGTTTACATTGAGGGCAGGGAGAGCCAAAGGAGCGCGTAGGCGATACCCTGGTCACCCCCGCCAGGACCAGAGGGACGCGGCCTGATGGGAACCCCGGCAGGGAAGATGAAGTCGGAGTCCACGTGCGCGTGACGTGGCCTGCCGGGGTCCAGCTGGAGGTGGCGGTGGCGTCTAGGCGAAGTACCCCTAGCAAATCGCTCTGCAGGGGTCCAGCTGCAGATGATGGTGCTGCCGACGCCCAGTTGGTGATGACGGTGTTGCCGACGTTCAGCCGGAGTCCTAGTCGTCGTCTCCGGACTTGACAACCGGATGCCCACCGTCGCCGTCTTCGCCATCAGTGTCCTCCTCGTCACTGTCGCTCGAGGGGGAGCTTTCGTCATCACTCGAGCTCTCTGTGCATCACCCGAGACGAGCGCCCAAAGGCCTGAAGATCTTCACGGAGAGCACGTCGGCCTCCACCAGCTTGAAGTGGAGGGTGGGCCCCTCCGCCAAGTAGCGGGTGCAAGCGAAGGACTTCCACCCTCGGGTGAGGTACATGACGCCGTTAGCGGGGAACTCCACATCCACCCAAATGGCGCCATTGATGCAGCCGTTGACACGCAACTACAACCCGAGCGGCTGGTCCATCTCCATCACCTTGGCAAAAGGGCAAGGGAGTCGCAGCCTACTCCTCGGTGGGTTGCTCAGCTCGACGATGAACTCAAGCGCGGTCCCTCTCGTGTGGCCTTCCACCGGGGGCAGGGCCGCGGGAGAGGAAACCGCTGATGCCCCGGTCCGACCCCCTCGACCACGAGCACCACGCCGGCCACGACCTCGCCCTGCGCCTCCGCCCTGAGCACTGGAGCCCGCCTCCGCGGCCGCAGCCGAGGTAGAGGCATGGTCCCGAGGGGAAGCTCTCGTCGCCATGATGGAAGCACGAGCGCGGCCTTTTCCTCTCGCCATGACGACAGAAGTAGAAAGGAGAAGCGAAGGAGGAGGGGATGGATGAGCATTGCCTCCCACGCTCCTCCCCCTTTTATAGGGGAGGGCACGGGGGTTGGCTCTCCACTACCCTAGGGCAACCGCCCCGCCTCACCAATCCTGCGCCCCTGACGAACGCATTACTCCGCCCATCGCCCAGCCTCACCAATCCGGCGTTCTAGCTCCTCTAATCAAGACACTGCCACCAGGGCGGCCCTTCTGCGCCAATCCCACGCCCCATGCCTAATCCACGTCGTGGGGAAGGAAAAGTCGCAGTAAAGGAAGGAGTGATGGCAGGCGACAGTTACTTCAAGCCACGCGTGGTCGTGGGCTTGCCCACGTCGAGCCTGGCCTTAACCCACGTACGCGTGCACCCCCGGTTTCTGGCACGAATAGCGGAGGCTATTTAAAAAAAGAGAGGGACTAAACCAGACGAAGGCCGGGGGCTAGCCCGAAGCTCAGTGTTGGGGATATAACTATTGAGTATAAACCGCCCAGGAGGGGCCGGGTTATGCTCATAGTGGTTTACCTGTATTGAAGCCCATGAAGACATAGAAGATGGCGACTTACGAAGGAGACTTAATAAGAGGGCCCAAAGCCCAAAGGCGAGTCAGGGCCCATATATGTAAACCGCCATAAGTATATGACTTGTATTGTAAGATAGGAAAGAGAGGATACCGAGCCGAACACGTTTATGAGCCGGCCGGGATTCTGTGAACCGCCGGGCACCAACCTGTGGATATAAAGGGATGACCCGGCGGCGGTTTAGGGACAGGTAACAAACAATTGGGAACTAGGTCAAGCGTATTCGCTCCCTGGTAATCGAAACCCTAGCAATACAACACAAAGCAGGAGTAGGCTTTTACCTCATTGAGAGGGGTCGAACCTGGGTAAACTCTCTGTGTCCTTTGCCCCATTTAACCCCATCAAGTTAACCTAGTTGCGATGGCTCCACGACTAAGTCCTTCCGCTAGGACATCTGCCGTGTCAAGTCCACGACAGTTGGCGTCCACCGTGGGGCCAGCGCACGGTGGTTTCGAGTTCTTGAAGGGCAACTTCGAAGGGATCAAGGGATACGCTGTGGGCCGGATGACCAAGAGTCGTCGCAGCAAGCTCTACATCGACGACGAAGGCTGGGGCCCCGAGGCCGGCTCAATTGAGTACGGGTACCGGGTCCCCTTCGGTGGAATTCACGTCTTCATTGGCAAGATCGGCGAACCGGGCCCTGAGCCGGACACCTGCACCGACATTATCGAGACGGCTCAGCGTGCAAAACCCGCCCGAGTTCAGCCCGCCATGAGTCGTGCCTTCGTGGGATTCATCAATGGTGCGGGATCTGAGGATAAATCGGTATTTAACGGTGAGACAGTTGTCTATTCTGATGGCGAGTCATCCACCGGTGAAACCGAGTCATTGTACCAACTGCAAGACGGTCGGCTTGGGGGCTGTTCCGATGGCGATAGTATTCCGGACCCCTACGAGCCGCCGAACCGGGTTGCAATCTTCATGGCCGGTACGCAGCCAGTGCAGCACTCTTCAACTGCAGCGGCATTGATTTCCGGGTTAGCAGTGGCGACGGCAGCCAGGGCAGGAGGTCCTGCGCGCCCGCCGGCTCAAGTCTTGTCCGGGTTACTAGACGCCTTGGCAACACTGCTGACGACGGACGTTAACCCGGGTAATCAAGATCAGCATAACGCGAAAGTCGTGAAATTGCGAGATCAGATAGCTCAAGCTAAGGAAGACCTGGCAGCTGAAGATGCCAGGATGGCTGCGGAGCGGGTTACGTTGGATGGACAGGCGCAGCGGATTCAGTCGGAGTCTTACCGGCTCATGCTAGATCAGAACGCTTCAAACGAAGTCATGAGGAGGAGGCATCAGTCTCGCCTGCCACCGGTTTACGAGGCGAGGAACCTCTTTAACACGCCAGGAGCAGGAACCAGTAACCCGCCAGTGGCGGACTGGGTTGAAACGCTTGGGACGGGAGCGCCGGTTCAGCCGCACACCATGGATCCGCCTCGTCAGAACAATATCCCGCCGCAACACATGCCAACACCACCGGGTCATTACTCTAACCCTTTGGATAACATGATCGCTACGGCGTCACGATTGGCGGCTATCCCAGTTGAAGGTGAGTCTCCAACGGCGGTTGAGATGCGGAGGGCTAGAGAGCTCCTTCAGACCGCATCGGTTCAGCAGCAGGCTTATTCTTACAGTCGAAGCCGGATTCATTCCACCCCTCGCCCAAGCCGGAGTTACACTGGCATATTGATGAACCAGCTGTATCAAGCAGTGGGCGGAACCATAACCAGCCTTGTGGACATAACCCGGCGGGCGGTGGTGCTGATGCTCAGAACGTGGTGGATCAAGGTAGAGCATGTCGAGAGGCCGAGCTGGCGGCGCAATATGCGGCCCGTCAACCTTCTCCGGTTCGTCCGACAACTTCGGTGGAGCCAGGTGTAACCTTTAGGAATTTGGGCGTGCCATGTTTAGTGCCGGCCATACGTAATGAGCGTTTGCCCAAGGATTTTAAGGGCCCTCGCAAGGTGCCTAACTATACAGCCGATTTACCTCCTGAAGCATGGATCAAGAGTTATGAGATGGCCATGGAATTGCTAGATGTTAGCGATGCGGCATGTGCTAAATATTTCCCCCTGATGTTGGATGGAACAGCTCGCACTTGGTTGAAGGGGCTCCCTGCCAACTCCATTGGGTCATGGGCTGAGTTAAAGGCCCGGTTTATCCAGAATTTCAAAGATACGTGCAAGCAGCCTATGTCAATTGTGGATCTGGATGCCTGTGGGTGAGTCCACAACCCATTGGGTGCGCCGGGTTTCGACCATCTTACATTCATCGGATCGCATCAATGCTGGTTCAACGGTCATAATGTTGGAGAAGAATTGCCGGTTTACGCCTCTTAAGCAGAAGTTGGGTCGGCTCAAGCGCCACTGCAATGACATGGGAGAGCTGATGACGACTCTGGTTAAATACGCTGACTCTGATGGTACCAAGGACCCCGAGTCTGATGATGACAAGCCGGGAAAGGGAAAAAAAAGTAGCAGCACCAGAGGACAGCAGCATAATCCGGCGAATCAGGGAGGCAATGGTAAGCGCAAAGCTGATAATAGTTTGGACTTTGTGGCTAACACCAACGCACAAAATAACGGCCAACGTCGTAAAGGTAAACCGCCCCCACGGGCTGGAGGGTCAGGCTTTAATCTTGAGCAGATGCTAAATCAGCCCTGCCCAAGGCATGGGACGCGAGAAAGACCGTCTGGCCACCTCTGGAAGGATTGCTACATCATGAAGGAGTATAAAAATTCCAATCTTTTTCAAGACAATCATGGACCGGGTGGTGGTTCAGGGTCTGGTTCTCATGGGCCGGGTTACGGCGATGGTGGTTCTAGTTCTGGATTCCAAGGTAATCAGGGCAATCAAGGCAATCAGGGTGGCTACCATCAACAGTCAGGTCAGGGGAATCAGCAGTAGCAATCTGGGTATCAGAGTAACCCAAAGCAGTTGAATAGTGGGTAGTACCACGTCTTCACCACAAATTTATGCAAACAGGATCAGAAGCTTCACAAAAGGGCAGTGAACGCCGTTGAACCGGCGGTTCCCCGTTACTTGCGCTGGTCTGAGCAGCCCATCGTGTGGAGTCGGGAAGATCACCCGCCCCGGGTTGATAATCCGGGTCACCTAGCATTGGTGGTTGCACCCCAGGTTGGAGGGTATAAGTTTACCAAGGTACTCATGGACGGAGGGAGCAGCATCAATATCCTTTATTACGAAACTTTCCGTCACATGGGGTTGACAGATAAAAATCTTAAACTGTCGAATACAGTTTTCCATGGTGTGGTGCCTGGTAAGTCGGCGTACCCTGGTAAGATAGCTTTGAAAGTTGCCTTTGGAGATGATCTTGACTCTAGGTCAGAGACATTGACCTTTGAAGTAGTCAAAATTCACAGCCCGTATCATGCTCTGTTTGGATGGCCGGCTTATGCCAAGTTCATGGCACGGCCTTGTTATGTTTATCTGCAGCTCAAGATGCCGGGTTACAAGGGGACCATCACAGTACATGGGAGCCGAAGGATAGCCTTGGAATGTGAAGAGGGTGATGCGGCTTATGCTGAGTCGGTTTGTGCAACGGAGGAGTTAAAATTTTACAAGGACAATGTTGATCCGGCGGATATGACGTCTTTGAAAAAGCCAACTACAGAGCATGATCCGGTTTTGAAGTTTAAATCGACAGATGACACTAAGATGGTTGATTTTGTTCCTGGCGATTCATCCAAGCAGTTCAGCATCAGTGCTAATATGGATCCGAAATAGGAAAGCGCGCTCATCGAGTTCATCCGTGAGAACAGGGACATCTTTGCATGGAAACCTTCTGATATGCCAGGTGTACCGAGGGAACTCGCTGAGCACACTCTCAATATTGATCCCAAGTTTAAACCGGTCAGCAAGAATCTGAACAACGGGTCATACTACCTTATTGATGTTCGAGACCACAAGGACTCACACACGTCGGAGGAAGAGACTCGCCGGTCGTGGAATATTGCTCATCTTCGGCCTTACTACACCTGAGCCATTGGCTCTTCTGATGTACATATTTTTGACAATGTATATATTAAACCAGCACCCCTGCTAAAGCAGGGCCTCTGTCGTCTTTTCTTAATGAGTTTTTGGTTACTTGGGGGCTTCCGGCTTATGAGCGAAGTTATGATTACCCTTTGAACCGGCTTATAAGCCAACTGAAAAAAAAACTTGGGGGCTTGCTACCCAGGTTAAAGGTACCAAAGAGAGCCTGTTGCAAAATCACAGCTCAAACATAGGTGCCCCTTGAGCACAGCTCAAAAATATTACCTGGGGGCTCCTTGATTCTAAAGAACAAAGAGTTTGTATAACCCTTGTAATAGGCTTAAAAGCCAGGCTTGGAAGCCAGGTGTATTCACCTAAAACCCCGGGTTATCCTGCCTTTTTAAGTAAGCCACTCCGCCCAGGTATTCCTGGAATGACCCGCCGAATGTTTGACAAGTCAATCTTATACAGACCCTGAACTTATCAAAGTTAAAACGACGATTGATTATGTGAGGTCCATCTTATATGGTTTGTATATAGGTTTAACTCAGTGGCTGTGCGGCCCGTGAAAGCACTCGATTTTCGGCCTGGCAGCCCATGAAAAGCCTCGTTTTTTCGTTTGTTTTATTCCACAGTTTTTGATGTTTATTTGATAAGGCTTATAATGCTTTATGATCATAATTCATCTGGTGTTTATTAACCCGGCCTGGTTTTTGACTATAAGTCGCCAGTATGAGATAAGATAACATTCGGTGTTTATTAACCCGGCCTGGCTTTTGACTATAAGTCGCCAGTATGAGATAAGATAATATCCGGTGTTTATTAACCCGGCCTGGTTTTGTTCATAAGCCAAGCAAATCTATGATGATTACCAGTGCTCAAAGTTTGGGTTCTCCCCTTACTACACCAGTTTGATAAACTAACAGTGTGATCAAATATCACAGGTATGATATATTTCAAATTTGGTTATTCTTAAAGTCCAGCCTTGGGTACAAGCTATGTTAGTTTCCATGGTTTTATATTGGGCGTTATGACCCGTCCAGCGGTAAACCGCCAGGACACCTTTAATCCTTTGCATGCAGGAACAGATTCCACATTGTTAATATTATAAGCATAAGTGGCATATCTTAACATGGTGGATTGGCAGTGTCATGCAAAGTAAATATGCACGATGGCATAGCAGAACAAGAGTTTAAGCTAGCCTATTACAAGGCATTTGGTGCCCAAAAGAATAATTGTTTTAACAAGTCTTAAAGGAAGCAGCTGCTAAACCGGCCCCCGGTTTACGAGTCCTGGCCTGGCTGACTTGAAGGTTGCGGATCGTCCAGCGCCGGTTCATCTTCCTCCTCTCTACCCAGTGGCTGGAAGTCAATGGTGGTCCAATCAATCCCAGTTAAGGCCTTGAGTACAGCTTCATCACTTATAAGTGTGGAGGGGTCAACATCAGGGGCATAGTTATGCTTACGGATTGGAGGAATAAGGTTTGGAGCATCATAAGTTGGCGCGTTAACTCTCTTGTTGTTGGCATCATAAATCAACTGATAATGTGAAAGATCGATTTCTTCAGCCAATTGGCTAGCCAATGGGCGCATTTCCCTCGTCAAGGCTCTGAGGTCATCGTTATTAAACTCTGACCCGTCCTCCTTTATGCTCGGGTAGCCGTTTCCCACATCGGCCGGATCAAGATCAGATATCCAAGCTTTGGCCCGAGTCAGTGCAGTAAGAGCACCCGCCCTGGCAGCTGACTTCTTTAGCTCTTCAAACCATGCAGGCATCATCGCCAGCCTTTCCAAAGTCTCCTTGATCAAGGTTGGGGGCGGTTTATTATGGGAAGCTGTGCAGATAACCCGTTGTACGCCGGTATATAATTGTTCTATCAGTGTATAGGCGGCCTTCAGTTTTTGCCGCATATCTGAGCCAAGATGAGCAATGCGAGTTCCTGCATCATCAAAAACATCGGTAAACCAGCAGTCTCTTACATAATACATGTTCAAAGCTTATGAAGAAGTTATTTACCAAATACGGCAGCGGTCATGGCATTTATTTGCTGTTTCAAGCCAGTCAGCTCTTCAGCTACCGGTTTAAGGGCAGCCTCAGCATCCTCAGCCCTCTTCAGCAGAGTTGACTTTTCTGTATCCCAACATGCCCGCTCGTTCTTGAAGCTCTCCTTCAGTTTCTCCATTGCTGTTAAGGCACTGGTCAGTTCCTCCTTGGCTTTGGAGGTCTCGGCTTGTTGCGACTTGATATTTTCTTGAAGGTCGGCGATTTGAGATTCCTTCTTGTTAAGATCAGTCTGCAAGAGACATGTAATTAATTACATGGCAGTGCATATTCAAAGTCCCAAGCACATAACAAGTAATATACTTGGCACTTGGGGGCTAATGTCTATTGCTTCTTATAAAAAAAATACAAGTCCCAAGCACGTAACAACTATCAGCTTGATGGTCAACCGGATTATAAAGGTCCTAAGTAAGAATTTTGAGCCTTACAACATAATTAGTCTCAACTTAACATATTTGTTAAGTTGACCCTTGGGGGCTACACAGGCGAAATTGAAGATATATTATTCTAAAGTCCCGGTTAATATTGACATTATAAACCGGCCCTTGCGGGCTAGTGGAGTTGATCTATATGGCTCTTGAAAGTTTGCAGAACATTCTATTCTTTTATGTCCAGTAAACTTGGCGGCTAAGGGAAGAATATGTATGCAGATTTAACAGCATTTACCTCATATCGCTCCTTCATCATGTTCAATAAACCGGCTTCATAATCACGGCTTGTGTACAGACAGTTTAAAAACCCAGAATGAATATCTTGGGCGCTGAGGTGGGCATAGCTTTCCAAGTCCGCCTTCCACTTGCCCTTGTCAACAGCAGAAAATTCTTCTTTGGCACTATGTTTTGACAGAGCAGTGGGGTTGTCTGGGGCTGTATACCCGACACCGGTAACTACAACATCGTCAGCTTTATCATCAGCAGCCTTAATTGGGCTTGGCGGTTTATCAGCATGACCTATCGGATCAATTTCCATCTGCTCAACAAAGGCATCATGATCTTGCGGTGGCGAATCATCAAGAATAGCTTCAGTATTTGTTTCAAACTGTTCCGGGTTCTTTTTCGGATCAGTTGGCGCGCTGTCATCAGCCGGTTTGTTCAATTTGGCCTTTTTACTGGGTTTGGCCTTGGCTCTGATAGAGACGCAAATAACAGGTTAGTATAATGATCAAGCATAAGGTACAAGGGGTTAGTTAAAAATGCTCACCCAGGAACAGTTTTGAGGGTTGGAATTTGTGTCCCTGTGGACTCGCCAGAGGATGAAAGGGAAGTTCCCTGGTAGTTTGAATCAGACAGATTAAGAGGTTGTCAGAAATAACCCGCCTTGGGATAAGACATGTCAAAAATAGAAGTGACCTCTGGCGGCGTTTACGAACTAGCGAGTTCGGTAAACCGGAAGAAGTGACCACATGGCCGCTATGCTGGGTTGTGCGGCGAGCTTCGTGTTGCTGCTTCTTCAAAAGAAAGTTTGGATCCAAGTAAGCTAGGGGGGTGAGAAAATCTTACTTTCCGGCTTGCTTGTCGGGTTTTCTGTGTGGGCAGAGGTTCTGAACCGGATGAGAGAATAGTTACCTCTACGTCATTTGTGCGGCTAGCTTCTGCGTCGTCCTGATAAAAATCATCGTCAATGAGATGTATGAAAAAAGAGCCAAGTGAATCAAGTTCTACCTCTGACTCCGGATTATCATCGTCAATGTTTAACTCGGTAGGCTCGGTGTTTTTCTTCTTGGCGGCCTTCTTGTTGACCATGGTCTTGACACGAAGTGTTTTGGCCGGTTTATCCTACGGTTTCTTCTTCCAGAACGGATCATCACCCTGTTTAAAGATTGAAAAGATCATAAGGGAGTGTTAAGAATATGGATTAAAGCAGGAGTGGGGCAATTCTTACAGCTGGCGGTTTATTTGAAACACAGAAAGGACTAAGTCCTGTTTTGCTACAGTCGGTCACCGGTTCATCCAGCATCTTCTTGACAGATTCAGTAATTTCAGTATCAGTCAGCTGAATATCAGTATGGCGTTGAGGGTCTTTCACGTCCCCTATGTACTCACACATTAAACCAGGGCGACGGCTTAAAGGCAAAATGCTCCAAGATACCCAGCAACAGACAAAATCAATGCCTGTCAAACCATTTGCCATAAAGGCTCTGAGCTTTGAAAGCTGTGGTGCATATTTGGACCGTTCCTTTGCATTGAGTCTTTGGGGGAATGGATGTGCATCGGTAAGCCGGTGAGCACGGTAACCCGGCAGAGGATTCTCGTCAGCTGGAGATGTATCTTGGCAATAGAACCAAGTTTGATTCCAATCTTTGGGATGGCTATGATGCCTAGCGTGAGGGAAGCTGACATCTTTTCTCTTCTGAATTGAAACCCCACCAAGTTCAGTATTGGGCCCATCCGTAAATTCAGTACGGCGGTTTAAATAGAAGAAATCTCTGAACAGGTCGACTGTGGGCTCTTCTTGCAGGTAGGCTTCACAAAACACTTGAAAATTGCAAATATTGGACACGGAGTTAGGCCCAATATCTTGAGGGTGAAGTTGGAAGAAGTGAAGCACGTCACGGAAAAAATTTGATCTGGGAGGGCTGAACCCTCGACTCAGATGATCAACAAAAACGATCACTTCCCCATCCTTGGGCTCAGGAGGATTTTCTGGACTGAGGGCTCTCCAGTGGATGTCTTCCTTTTTCGCTAAAGCGCCGGTTGCAACACACCCGTTCAGTTCTTCTTCTGTAACCCGGGATTGAACCCAGTTACAGGAATAAAAGGATTTGGCCATTTATACGATAACCTGGAAAAGATTTGTGCCGGTTTAAGGTTCATGGTTAATAAGCAGAAAGTGTTGAAGCATGCATAAATGTTAAACCGGACAGTGACATTATTAAATTACAAAGACGAGCACTTGGCGGTTTAAGAGGGGACTAATGGTACCTGGCAGGTTATTACTTTCTGAGGTTAAACCGCCTACACGGATATTGAAAGTATAGATCTGAAGTTGGAAAATGGCTAAGTGGTGAAAAACAGGTTTCACAGATTGGCGTTATAATTTTGGATCTACAGCTTCAGATAATGAAGAAAAATTCTAACCTAAAGTAGCGGCAGCAGGACAGTTCACGTGCTCAGATGAGATCTCCTATGGAGGGGAGGCGTTCAGATATTAAAAATGAGTGCTAAACTGCTATCGCACAAGATTGGTACTATACTTAGATCAAAAACTACATGGTCTATGGAGGAACAAAGATGAACCGAGATGAACTCCGATGAACTCGTGGAAACCCTAATGGGATCTAGGGGAAAAGGAAGGAAGAGGACCTACCAGGGCTGTTGAGTAGCGGAGGCGCGCGGACGAACTCCGGTCGATTTAGGTTGATGCAGCGGCCGTTGTTGAGGCAGTGGCAAAGGTCGACGACGGCGGCGAAGCTCGGGCGCTGAGGCGATGCGAGGTGGAAGACAGAGACGAGGAGGCAAGGGGGGAAAGTGAAAAGGACCCCTGGCCCTATTTATAAGGTGAATGGATAGATGGCATGCGCGGGAATCAAGGAGGCTGAGATTTGGGCCTCGTGCGATATTAATGCAAGATGACGTCATGGCGGGTTAGCACAATGCTGTGAGCAGACGTCGTGGCGGGTTATAAATTTTCATAAGGACTGATGGTGAAGGATTTTTTCTAAGTCAAGTATTTAAGATTGATATGAACAAGTTCACATCAACCTGGGGCCTAATGTTGGGGATATAACTATTGAGTATAAACCGCCCAGGAGGGGCCGAGTTATGCTCATAGTGGTTTACCTGTATTGAAGCCCATGAAGACATAGAAGATGGCGACTTACGAAGGAGACTTAATAAGAGGGCCCAAAGCCCAAAGGCGAGTTAGGGCCCATAGATGTAAACCGCCATAAGTATATGACTTGTATTGTAAGATAGGAAAGAGAGGATACCGAGCCGGACACGTTTATGAGCCGGCCGGGATTCTGTGAACCGCCGGGCACCAACCTGTGGATATAAAGGGACAACCCGGCGGCGGTTTAGGGACAGGTAACAAACAATCGGGAACTAGGTTAAGCATATTCGCTCCCTGGTAATCGAAACCCTAGCAATACAACACAAAGCAGGAGTAGGCTTTTACCTCATTGAGAGGGGCCGAACCTGGGTAAACTCTCTGTGTCCTTTGCCCCATTTAACCCCTTCAAGTTAACCTAGTTGCGATGGCTCCACGACTAAGTCCTTCCGCTAGGACATCTGCCGTGTCAAGTCCACGACACTTAGGTTAATGAAGAAGAAAAGAAGATCTCAAGAGGATTGGCATTTCCCAGGTTGGCGTTGTCTTGTCTGTGCATCATCTTGGGCCTCATCCAACGATGCCCAGCGGCACGTGTGATCGAGGCCCGGGGGCTCCTGTCGGTGTATTAAATGTTGGCGTGTAATACCGAACTTATGCACAGACAAGTGGTAGCTCCCTTACCAAGTTGAAGCCTTAGTAGAGGCCTCCAAGTCAAAAGAAGCAGCTCTTCGTGAGATCAAGGAGTTCATCAAGAAGACCAAGACGAACCACAAAGTCGAAGCTAGCTCTTGCCAGCAAGGCGAGCCCGGCAAGATGAGGGCCTAGCAGGTGCTGAGCCTGGCAGGCCAAAACCAAAACACCAGCGCTCCACCTCACCGAGCAGGTAGTCACCCATCAGTGAGGTGTCGAGCTCGCAGGCGGTTAGGTGAAGCTTGTCAGGCATGTGGTGGCCCGCTGGAGGAAAAATTGCCTTTATCGACACCCGTCCTAATGGCGTGTCAAGATAATAGGAGGCAGATGAACAAGCGATGCAGGAACCTTGCCGGGGCTCCTCCTCCTAACGACACCTAGCGATGCATTTAATGCATTTTGTATCAATCTAATCACCCTGTAATGACCCTTTTGCCACTGTGGTAACCCCTTGAGCTATAAAAGGAGGGCCAGGCAACCTTTACAGGGGTTTGAACCCTTCACAATCTCACGTATACGTATTCGTGTAGCTGCCCTCCCTTTGCGACTTGCCGAGGAAGAGCGCTCTGTTGAATGTATAATTTGGCTACTAGGTATTTTACGGGCCAAATTAATTTAAATGGCTACGGTTAGATTATTGGCTGACACAAATATTTTGTGTTTGCTGTTTAGTTTAAAATAAAGACATGGTCATAGCCAGTACAGATGCCACGGCAGCGGATCAGGCATACTGATGCTATTCAGCCAGGACAAATATATGGAATTTTACATGGATTAGTGGCTACCTGGACAAATTCTCATACGCTGGGCTAAACCGTGCTTGCTAAGATGAAGGATTTTAGCATGAGTAATGGAGTCAGCGTAAGCAAAGGCGCAAGAACCGTGTGGTGGATGATAAATCCTTATTATCTAGTGTGATGGTGACCTTGCCGGAATATTTCATTCATATATTGCTTGTACGTGGATATGACCTCTATACGTACTACAAATTAGCATATAGATTCTGTAGGAATATACATGGTAACTGAGTCAAGAAAGGAGATGTCTTGTTCGGGTTTAGCTTTTGGAGTTTTATTCCTGTACGCCAAGTCTGCCGTGTACGCAAAGTCCTACACCTTATAAATAAGGTCCTGGCCGATTGAGCAAAGACACCAATCGATCTATTCCATCAAAACATAGTATTTTTTTTCACGTACGTCTTTTTCCATTGTCGTTCTTCTCTGCCGAGTCCTAGGGTTTGGTGATCTTTGCCGTTTTGCATTGAAAAACGGTCGGGTTCCCTCCACGAAAGCAAGGAAACCTTTGTTGCTTTGCTAGAAAAGCAATCGTTCGTCGTCACAATAGTACGACGGTTGTCATGGTGTCGCGCTGCAATTTTGCTTGGCAACACAATTGGCGACTCCGCTGGGGACCAGAAGAAGAAGAGGCACACGATGAGCACCAAGTCTAGGAACGGGAGCGACATCGACTTGGAGAACGTCATCGTTGTCACACTCGACGATCTGTCAGAAGATGATCGGCGCGAGCTTGAGGAAGAGCTTGAGAAAGAGAAGGTTGAGAGATTGAAGCTGAAGTTGGCTGGATACGCGAAGACAAGGAACGGCGTCATCAAAAAGGTAGTTCCAATCCTATCCGATGCGTTTAACACTCAGGTAAAAAACTCAACTGAAGAAATTGCTCATCTAATTAATGTGTCCGTAGCTAGTAAATATGGTTCTGATATGGAAAATATGGCACGTACAATTACTCAAGCAGTAGCTAATAGACTTGAAGAATTTAAGGAGCAGTTTAATGAAGACCTTGAAAAATGTCTGCCTGGTCATGTACGTTCATTAGTACTGCAAGTCAATGATGAATATTCTGGAAAAAGGCCGATGCCACCGCAAAATAGCGGATTCATTAGTTTGCCTAGTCACATACATGCACCTGATGCGTCAGCTAATGTTACGCAGCTTCCTGTACCTTTAACAAATAACCAAGAAGGCCGAAACTATGTGGGCACTTCGGCTAATAATTTTGTTCCTAGTGCTACTGCTCCTATTATTTCGACTTCGGTTCCACAAAATCACAATAGCAATAACCAAAGTTTTGGGCTTAATTCTAATATGCATCAGCCTAGTTATCGGACAGTGGCATATAGTACACCACCACTGCCGCCTGTCGGTACCGGGGTTCCGTATGGGCTGGTATCTGATTCATATTTTAGTGGGTCTCCGTTGCAAACTTCACATGCTCAAATTTCGTTGCCGGAGTTTCCGCCGCGTGCTTGTGTTCCATCTGATCCACAAACTAGTTCTCTACAGCCCAATGATAATTTTAAGGATCAACTTGCTAGTATACTTAGAGAATTTGGTTTAGAACCTAAGGGTAGAGCACGTGCATATCAGAAACCATACCCTGATTACTTTGACTCGACACCATATCCTCGTGGTTTTAGAATTCCATATTTTGTTAAATTTACGGGGGAAGATGGTAGATCTACTTTTGAGCATGTAGGACAATTTTTAGCTCAATGCAGCGAGGTCGGCACATCGATGTTTTTAGATTAAAATTATTTCCTTTATCTTTATCCGGTACTGCATTTACTTGGTTTACATCGCTTGCTCCTAATTCTATTTCAACATGGGCACAATTGGAGCAAAAATTTCATTAATACTTTTATAGCGGTGAAATAGAACTTCGACTTTCAGATTTAACTATTAGGAGGTTTAGGGATGTCAAGAACCGATGTTTTAGCTTGACCATAGCCGAAAAGGATTTAGCCGATCTTGCCTTTTCAGGGCTACTCACTCATATTAAGGTTAAACTAGAAGGGCAAGAATTTTTAGATGTTAATCAAGTTTTACAGAAGGCTTTGGCGCAGGAAAACCGGGCTAAGGAAATTAAACAATATAGCCGGTTTAAAGATAATAGAAATAAAGAGAAAGATAACCATGCGGTTAATGCCTTAGATTATGATAGTGATTCGGCTAGTGAGGATGATGTTAATATATGTGTAGCCGAATGGGTTCAAGCGCCAAAGTCAAAACCTTTTGCATGTTCTGCTTTGAAACCTACACCTGCTAGAAGAGACAAAATTAAATATACTTTTGATGTAAGCAAGTGTGATAGAATTTTTGATATGTTACTGCAAAATAAATTAATTAGAGTGAGGGAGGGTCATGTAATTCCACCTCCAAAAGAATTGGGTAGAAGAGCTTATTGTAAGTGGCACAATTCTTTTTCTCATGCTACTAATGATTGTAACGTGTTTCGTCGACAGGTGCAATCGGCCATCAATGAAGGACGATTGACGTTTACAGAAGGTTCTAAGATGAAGCTCGACAGCGACCCTTTTCCTATCAATGTGGTCGAGCTTGAGAGTAAAAAAATGCTTATTCGGTCGGATCAGACCGAATCCGCAGGAGAGAAAAATGTTGTTGATAACAGTGCTCCTCCAAGGATGATCAAACAAAAAAAATCCAGAAATAGGAGTGTGGAAAGTCAATGGAAGAGGGAGACAAGCTCCGTGACCAAAGCCGACAGTTAACATGTTGTTGGAGAAATACACTTCACGCAAGGCCAGCAATGTGTTTAATCGGTTTGGGGGTAATAAACGTCCTATATCTCCTTCTGGACCTGGCGGTCATGAGCGATGGCAAAGAAATTCATATGACGAGCAGCCATATTTCGCAATGGAGCCGACATATTGGGGTTGTGGACCTCCTATGTATCCTCAATTTCCTCCATGGGGTTTTAATCCTTGGACACCATATCCTACAATGCCAGCAGGTTATTTTCAGCCGGGGTGGATTCCGCCGAGGCCTATGTTTAGACTGGAGATGCACAACAAAAGGGCTCGGTTTAATGAAGGAGCTAGGTCACGTGACACCATTGAGATTCGAGGAGGTCGATCACCGGTACGCAATGCAGAGGGCAAAAACTATAAGGGCGACCATAAGCGAGTATGGATGCCGGTGAAGCGTGCTGAACCTAAACCAGTAAAATGTCCAGATGATTTTGATGCTAGGCTGAAAGTGGTGGAACATCAATCAGATGAGGTTGTTCTCAATAGCACAGAATCAAGCAATGATGTTGAACTAGGATCGGTCCCAAAGGAAATTGTTAGTACAGAGAAGAACAATGGTGTGAAGGTGCAGCCAATGGGCTGACCTAATCAATGTGAGGAAAAAACTGATTCTGGGCATAGCATGCATGCACAATCAAACAAGGCATTTGTGGTGTCCTCACGTACTAGTCAAATGTCTAAATCGGCAAGGTCACAAGCTGATTTGGTCATGGGAAGTTATGGCCCAAGAGCGTACAAAGGTATCAAGTCTAATACTAGTACACATATACATTGGGATTCAAGCAATGTACGCGGCCAGAAATTTAATGCTAGTAACGTATATGATAAACAGAGAAGTTTTCCGACCAGAGATAAAATGTTTGCCAGAAAAATAGAAGTACACCAGTACAGGCCAAAGTACCCAGGGGGCAGCCAAATTAAGTCAGTCGCGCCAGGGACTAAACCAGCACCTCAGTGCTGCCCGAAGGGACTTACTCACACTCAGAAATGACGTGTACAGCGACTACGGATATTGGAAATAAAGGAAAAGATAGCTGAGAAGAAGCGGGATAGATGGTTCAATCAGGATAAACCAATGGTACCAACAAAGACTTGGAAGGAGAAGCGCATCGCAGCAGAGGAAAATAAAAATACGGATGATACAATTATTGCTGAAAATTCAGAGGAAGATGGAGATGTACCAACTAATATGGATGTTAATATGGTGTTCGCGTTGCCTGCTGAATTTCGCGCGTCCAAGGCTGAAATTGCTGAACTTGCTCTTGGCCCAAAGAATGCTACATTTGAGAAACCAGAGAAGCATGGACAGCACCTAAAACAATTATTTATTAGAGGTCACATTGATGGTAAGCCTATTGGTCGCATGCTTGTTGATGGCGGTGCAGGTGTTAATATTATGCCATTTTCGGTATTTTCTAAGCATAGCGGGTTCTCAGGAGAATTATCTGAAGCTAAGGGTGTTATTTCTATGGAGCTCACAGTCGGAAGCAAAACATTGCCGACTGCATTTTTTGTTGTTGATGTCAAAGGCCGGTATACTATTCTGTTGGGACGCGACTGGATTCATGCAAATTGTTGCATCCCTTCTACCTTATATCAATGCTTAATTCAGTGGGTTAATGATGATGTGGAGGTGATTGAGGCCAACAATTCTTCATGCATTGCTTTGACGGACGCGCCGGTTGATTGGCAACACGGTGAGATGCGATGTTTGACCGGTAGGGATTTGCCGGACTATGATTATATCAGTATTGGTAGAGATGGTTTTGTACCTATAAATGCACAGCTGGCTAATGTAGCTCGGCTTAATGATTTATCTATATAAATGATGAATAAAGACGATAGTATTAAGTGGCTGCAAAGACGCATAGAGAAGTATCGTTCCGGAAAGAGCGATATGCATGAAACAATTGAAGACTTTGATGACATGGAAAAGTTTGGACAAGGATTCTCATCGGCCGATCCACTTGAAGAAATTGATATTGGTGATGGAAGTATTCTGAGACCTACATTTATCAAAGCTAGCTTGAAAGCCGATCATAAAAGCAAGGTATGTTTATTACTTAAAGAATTCATTGATTGCTTTGCTTGGAATTACACTGAGATGCCCGGTTTGAGTAGAGATCTAGTGGAACATAGGCTACCTATTAAATCTGGTTTTAGGCTGCATAAACAACCTCGTAGAAGTTTCAATCCTAATTTGTATGACCGCATCAAAGAAGAAGTTGATCGGTTGATAAAAGTTAAGTTTATTCGGCCGTGTAGATATGCAGATTGGGTTTCTAATATTGTGCCCGTGAAAAAGAAAAATATTGGTAATATTAGAATCTGTGTTGATTTTAGAGATTTGAATAAGGCTACTCCAAAATATGAATATCCTATGCCTATAGCCGACATGCTTAATAATGATGCATCGAGAGATAAAGTAATTAGCTTTTTAGATGGTAATGCAGGTTATAATCAAATATTTATGGCCGAATAAGATATGTCTAAGACTGCTTTTCGTTGCCCAGGCTTTGTTGGTTTATTTGAGTGGGTCGTTATGATGTTTGGGTTGAAAAATGCCGGTGCTACATACCAACGAGCTATGAATTTAATTTTTCATGATCTTCTCGGCATTGTACTAGAAATATATATTGATGATATAGTTGTTAAATCGGATGGGTTTGATCATCTTTTAGCCGATTTAAGATTAGCTTTTGAAAGGATGCGCCGGTATGGATTAAAAATGAATCCACTCAAATGTGCTTTTGGTGTGTCGGCTGGTAAGTTTTTATGCTTCATAATTCATGAAAATGGTATAGAGACTGGCCCTAAGAAAGTGGAGGCGATTAGAAATTTGGAGGAACCCACGTGTAAAAGGGATGTGCAAAAATTGTTAGGAAAAATTAATTACTTGAGACGATTCATATCTAACCTTGCAGGAAAAATTGAATCATTTGTTCCTCTACTTCGGCTAAAGAATGAGGCCGAATTTACTTGGGGGGCAGAGCAACGAGATGCTTTTAATAATATAAAGTGATGCTTGATGAATCCTCCAATATTGCGGACGCCCAAGTCCGATGTGCCGTTCAGGTTGTACATTGCTGCACAAGATAGGGTGATCGGTGCGGTCTTGGTACAAGAGGACAGCGGGAAAGAATACATTATTGCATACTTAAGCCGTCGTTTGCTTGATGCCGAAAGTCGGTACGTGTTTATTGAAAAGTTATGCTTATCTTTATACTATGCATGTACCAAATTTCTGCCTCATCTTCTTTCTAGTTCGTGTGTGGTAGCTTGCCAGACCGACGTCATTAAATACATGTTGCAACAACCGATTCTTAGTGGTAGGATTAGAAAGTGGCCTTACGCGCTAATAGAATATGATTTAACATATGAATCATTGCGTGCTATGAGGGGTCAAGTTATCGCCGATTTTATTGTTGATCATAGGATTAAGGATGATGAAAATATTAATTATGTTAGTGTATGCCCATGGAAGCTTTATTTTGATGGATCGGTTTGTAAGGATGGGCGAGGCGTTGGTAATATTTTAGTTTCACCTAATAATGTTGTTTATGATGCGTCGGTCCGTTTGAAATATCCTTGCACTAATAACCAAGCTGAGTATGAAGTTTTACTGTTTGGTTTACAAACTTTAGTTGATATGGGCATAAAGGATATAGATGCTTTTGGTGATTCGCTTCTGGTAGTACAACAAATTAAAGGCGAATTTTAATATTTTGATGGGTTTTCAAATAGTTATTTGGACCGATGTTTAGAAATAATTAAGCCTCTGGATACATTTACTATCCATCATATACCTAGGGAGCAAAATTCTAGAGCTAATTGTTTAGCACAACAAGCATCTCGTTATCATATTAGTAGAGGAACGTTTTTTATATTAAAAATGTCGATGCTTGCTGATGTAGGGAATGAGTCAATCATGTTTGATACTTTGCCACGGGGTGCACTTGGGCCTAACACAGTTGAACAACTAACTGTACAATGTAGTGCAGATTCGGTGCATGGGTCACAAACGATCGAATTAGCAAATAATTTAGAACTAAGTGATTGGAGAGTTCCTCTAGTTAATTATTTAAAGGATCCAAGTCAAATGAGAGATAGGAAAATTCGGTGACAAGCTTTAAAATATACTTTGTTTAACGACAAGTTGTATCGCCGAACAATAGATGGGTTATTTTTAAAATGCTTGGATTCTGATCAGTCTAGAATATCTATGGGTGAAGTGCATGAAGGAATATGTGGAACACATCAGTCGGCTCACAAAATGCCATGGTTGTTAAAAAGAGCGGGGTTTTATTGGCCGACTTTGCTAGAGGATTGTTTTCGGTACTATAAAGGTTGTGAGGCATGTCAAAAATTTGGTAACGTACAGTTAGCGCCCGCGTCTATGTTAAATCCCATAATTAGGCCGTGGCCATTTAGGGGATGGGGCTCAGATTTTATTGGTGAAATACATCCTTCGTCGCTTCGTCCTAGTTGCCACAGATTATTTTACTAAATGGACTGAAGCGGTTCCTTTGAAAAATATGACTCATAAGGAAGTTATTAGTTTTGTTTTAGAGCATATTATTCATAGATTTGGTATTCCTCAAACTTTAACTACCGATCAAGGTGCTTCTTTTATGTCTCATCAATTCCGTGAATTTGCCGAATCTTTAGGAATTAAATTGCTAAATTCGTCGCCTTATTATGCTCAAGCTAATGGACAGGCCGAATCTAGCAATAAAACTTTAATTAAGCTAATAAAGAAGAAAATTGAGGAGCATCCGAAAAGATGGCATGAGGTACTATCGGAAGCTTTATGGGCTCATCGGATATCTAAACACGGAGCGACTCAAGTAGCACCGTATGATCTAGTATATGGTCAGGAGGCGGATAGTGGCCAGACAAAATGATTTGTCAGCTGTAGATTATAACGATTTGATGATGGATAAGATAGATGACATTTCAGAAGAGAGATTAAGAGCTTTGCAAGAAATTGAGAAGGAGAAACTAAGAGTAGCCAAGGCTTATAATAAAAAGGTGAGAGAGAAATCATTTCAAATAGGAGATTTAGTATGAAAAACGATTTTACCTATTGGAAGTAAAGATAGGAAATTCGGCAAATGGTCGCCGAGTTGGGAAGGCCCGTATAAAGTTATGGAGATCGTTCCTGGAAATTCATATTTTGTACAATCTTTGCAGGGAGAGAAGTTGTCCAAAGCTCTCAACGGAAAATATTTGAAGAAGTACTACCCTAGCATGTGGTAGGAGGCTTGAGCACATTTGGCCGATATATTGTTTAAGATATCGCCCTAAGAAAAATTTGGCCGATGTATACTTTGGACATCGCCCTAAGCAATTATATGGCCGGTGAATTGATCAACATCGCCCACAGGTATTTGTTATGGTGTTTTTGATAAATACAATTGGAACAAAAACAGGGGGGCACGTGTTGAATGTATAATTTGGCTACTAGGTATTTTACGGGCCAAATTAATTTAAATGGCTATGGTTAGATTATTGGCTGACACAAATATTTTGGGTTTGCTGTTTAGTTTAAAATAAAGACATGGTCATAGTCCAGTACAGATGGCACGGCAGCAGATCAGACGTACTGATGCTATTCAGCCAGGACAAATATATGAAATTTTGCATGGATTAGTGGCTACCTGGACAAATTCTCATCCGCTGGGCTAAACTGTGGTTGCTAAGATGAAGGATTTTAGCATGAGTAATGAAGTCAGCGTAAGCAAAGGCACAAGCACCGTGTGGTGGATGATTAATCCTTATTATCTAGTGTGATGGTGACCTTGCCGGAATATTTCATTCATATATTGCTTGTACGTGGATATGACCTCTATACGTACTACAAATTAGCATATAGATTTTGTAGGCATACTAGGAAAATAGACCGTGCATTGCAACGGGATAAAATATTATTGCACTCCGACACTCATAATCCAATCACTATGATTTCTTTAAAAAAATAAGTACGGTCAAATATCCCGAACATGAAGAAGAAATGGCATGTAAAGCCGGCCATCTTGGCAAAAAGTCTAACGAACATATGTATTGTTCTTTTTTTGGGGTGGGAGGGGAAGGGTATGCATTGTTTGACTTGCTGGCTGTGTACAATCCAATTTAATGTACATAGTAAGTTATTGAGAAAAGCGTCATAACTTTTTATTATCTCAGTTGGCTAAAGCAACCCATTTAAAAAGTAGCCCAAAAACTAACTATGCAATCGCTTCATCTATATGTTCAAGAGAATTGATCAAACCCTAAAAAAAAGAGGGAATTGGTCAAAAGCAATAAAAACAGCACCAAAAACCCCCACAGAGAGGGCTACAAGCCCATACATTCAATTCTGCCTTTTTTTGTATGTGGGAACATTTCAGCTCCAAACTCGGTTCCACGATTACAGAAAATGGTTTTGACATATACCTGGTGCGTGTTCAAGGAAGACAGAGTGCATCATTTCAGAGCTTTGTTGAACATATTTTCATACTGTACAAACCTTTCTCAGTAAAGGTACAACACAACTCTATGTTAAGTGAAGGTTTTTGTTCTTTTCCTATGAACTTTTATTTCCAAGATCACAGTTACATGAATATCATATGGCTTACTAAGTTGAAACTATTGCCATCAGATTGTAAGATGGTACAGTCACAATGGGCCAATGTGAGAAGGGGACAACTAGCAGATAACCATTTGTTGGAACACCATGAACAATCACACATAAATCCAACAACAGCACCCAAAAAAAAAATTGTAATCGGTGCCTCCAGCAGCTTCCAGCAATAACGGTTGATTAAAAAAAAGCAACAGGCAATCCCCACCGAGCCGCACTGTGTTACCCTTATCCACAGAATATCTCCAGTCCTCCGCCTCCATCTTCTTCTCCTACCACCGCACGGATGCGGCCTCCTCCACTCGCCCACAGCCAGATCCGCCAGTGCCCCACCGCCGGTGACCAGAACCAGCAGGGCCGCCGCGTCCCTCTCCTCAGTTTCCTTCCCGTCCTTCTCCTTTCCTCTGTCTCTCTCCCTCATGCATCTTCTCTCTCTCTCTCTCTCTCTCTCAGGTACTTCTACAGCAGCCCCGCCATGGATGATGGCCTCTTCAGGAGCTCCCACAGCCGCCTGGAGCTCAAGCCGCCAGCCGTCCAAGGCCTCCCCAGGAACGGATCCGCGAGCCCGTGCCTCCTCCTTGCACATGCCAAGGCCCACGCGGGCGAGCACGAAACCCATGGCTTGGTCCGTCCAGTAGAGCCACGGAAGAGACCTGCTCGATATAGGACCCGTACAATGCGATCGACGTACGGAAAAAAACAAAATAACGTACAAAACGCTTTGATGACGAAAAAAAGTGGAGAAACAATCCTCCTTTTAATATTAGGTAGAGATACATAGTAACCGAGTCAAGAAAGGAGAAGTCTTGTTTGGTTTTAGCTTTTGGAGTTATATTCCTGTACGCCAAGTCTGCCGTGTACGCAAAGTCCTGCACCTTATAAATAAGGTCCTGGCTGATTGAGCAAGGACACCAATCGATCTATTCCATCAAAACATAGTATTTTTTTTCACGTACGTCTTTTTCCATTGTCGTTCTTCTCTGCCGAGCCCTAGCAGCCCTAGGGTTTGGTGATCTTTGCCGTTTTGCACTGAAAAAGGTCGGGTTCCCTCCACGAAAGCGAGGAAATCTTTGTTGCTTTGCTCGAAAAGCAATCGTTTGTCGTCACGAAAGTACGACGGTTATCGTGGTGTCGCGCTGCAATTTTGTGTGGCAACACGCTCCATGTACCTTGCACGCACCCATCAATAAACCAAAGCAGGAGTAGGGTTTTACGCTGCTCAGCGGCCCGAACCTGGGTAAAACCATCGTGTCCTTCGTCATCTCGCTCTTTGCATCGTGTGCACCCCTCTCGCTGAACCAGCAAAGGGGCAACCCTGCCCCATAGATCGCCGGCTCCACGCCGACACTAGTGCGCGTAGATTCAGGCTCTAATACCAATGCATGCGCTAGAGGCTAACTTTGGACGAGAATAGCCCTGCTTCGTCTTCCCATGCCCTCGCAGACATTCAACTAGCTAGCAAACACCGGTGTGGGCATGCAGGCCAGGGACGCGGTGACGCCGACCATCGACCGTGTACGCGGAGAAGCCGGCCGTGGGCACAGTGACACCGGACACCAGTGGCGGAAGGGATGAAGCCGGCCGCGGTCGCGGTGACGCCGGCCGCCAGTGGCAAAAGGGAAGAAGTCGGCCGCAGATGCAGTGCTGCTGGCCGTCGGCAGTGTACGCGATGATGCTGACCATGGACACTGAGAAGCAGAGTGGGGACGCCGGCCACCATCGCGGACGCGGTGCTGCTGGCCACCCACGGTGGACACGGGGAAGTCGAACACGGTGGACGCCGGCCGCCAGTGGAGGACACGGATAAGGTGGCAGCGAACACGGTGACGCCGGCAGTGGATGCGGAGATGCCGAAGACACCGGTAGCGGACACAGGCGGACGTTGATGTAGGCCTAGTGACCACGCCACTGACCGCCTCACCACCGCAATCTCCTGGATCCGGCCGGGCGGAGAGGCATGCACAGATGGCGAGGAAGGAAGGTAACCCCACGGCCTCATGGAGCTGCCCAAGCTTAGGTGCAGACAGCTCACACTTGCACTTCTTGCCGCCACTCGCAGACACTGCCGCCGTCATGTCCGCTCCAAGATCAAGCCGTCATGGTCCTCGGCCGTTGCTCCTCGTAGCCGGAGCAGGGGAACAGGATCCGATGGCGTGGTCCTCATCGCTGCGGAGGAGAGAAGAGGATGGCGTGGCCCTCATCGCTGCCGGTCCAATCTTGAGTCCCGGCCGTCTGTGATGCATGTTGTGTGCATGAGGAAGGGGATAAAGGCGATGTGTGCGTCCGTGCGGCTGCGGGGTTAGTTTCGTCCAGAAGAGCACAAAGTTGCTTATACAAAGTTGCTTATACGCACTACATAGTGGAATAACGCTAGAAAACTTATGCGCACTATAAAGTGGAACGGAGGGAGTAATGTGAAAGTTACCTACCATTGCTCATTGATCACCTGAAATACTGTGAAAGTTGTCTGTCATGGTTTCTAAGTTGGCTACCTCGAAAACTAAGTTCTTACAGTTTACGAAGTTGTCTACTGGTGATGCTCAGTAGCCTGCCATTGCTAATTAGTTGCCTAGAGTACTGTGAGTTTGCTACCATGGCTTCTAAGTTGCCTACCTCGAAAAATAAGTTGTCTACAACACTATGAAGTTGCCTACCTATAATGCTCAGTTGCCTGACATAGCTAATTGGTTGCATGTAGTACTATAAAAGTAGGCCTACCATACTGAAAATTACATAAGCAACTTAGCATAATGCACTCAATTCTAGGCAATTTAAGAATAAAAGTTAAGCTACTTGGGGGTCATGGTAGCCAATTTAGTGTAGACATTAGGCTAACTAGCATCATGGAAGGCAACAACACGAGTTGTTTCCTATAGAACTAAAAGTTGCTTCATGTAGCACCCAAGTTGCTTTGGAAAAAGTTCACCTGAACATACAGATATGGAATCTAGTTTTGAAGAACTCGTCACGAGAGGTCCAGTAGAGAAAACAGATTGTAATTCCGACGCTCAATTCAAAAGTTATAACATTTTGAAACATTGAAAAGAGGAATTAGTATGACAGTACAGAGGTTTGATATTCACATGCAAGCATGGGGGTGCAGCATGTGCATCAGCGCAGAACACCACATGTCATTTTCCTTGCATGGGCCAATCACCTTTTGCTATCTTGGGTAAAGGAATCAAGTTTTCTTGTTTCCATTTTTGGGTCTATACTCCATGTAACTAAAAAGTGTAGTTGCACCTTTCAGAAATTGATTTATTTTGCCATTTTTTGTTACTTTCTCCAAGATCTCACAACTAGGCCGAATCAAAAGATTCAGAAAAAGGAAGTCCTAGATTACTGCTGCTCATTCATGCACTTGGATTGCAAGACCCTGGTTAAACTTTATGAGAGAGAAAAGAAAAGTAGTCCTAGATTACTGCTGCTCATTGATGCAAGAGGCTACTCTAGTGCCCCCAGTCAAACTTTAAGGTCGGTGTTGGACCTGGAGAATCCAAAGAAAACTAGTAGTAGCCATGTATTTAATTTTGAAACATCGGCTAACCCTGATTTACTACTTGTAGTATTTTATGAACTAAACTGTTCTGATGACTGATGAAATCTTAAAGGGGTTAGCAGCTAAGCCAGTAACAGAGTTCAAACACTATGCATAAAAAAGAAAGTTATGTACCGCAAAGTATCAATTATTTCAGAGTATGATATGATTCCCTCTAGTTGAATGTGCGAATGACATGGAAATGATAATCTTTGACAGTCTGTCACCTACCTCTGTCACCATAAGATCCCTCACCAACTCATTTTGAGGCGATGCTGCACATGAGAGGTGTATATTGAAATCAACACACGCGAGCAATCAGAAAAAGGAACTATGTAATCTTGACTCGCTTCTGTTGAATCGTAACAAATCAGGATCTAATCAACAAAAATGTGCTTACTTTTAATTGGAGAACCATTGAGAAAAGCACCTTTTCCATTAACAACTGTGAAAAGCTAATTGAAGAAAAAACACGAAATCAGACTCAAAACCTTTCTGAGTTCCTTTGCCCAAATTATATTGCACCGATCCTCAAATAAAACAAGGAAAAATTACATAGAGTAACAATATTTACCTCATTCATGATGGGGTTGTACACAACTCCAACGGTGGGAATCTTCCCAATGGTGAGGCCAATCGAGACGCACACAAAAGGAAAGCTGAAATATAAAAACAATGCACAATCTTGGCATAAGAAAAGAAAAATGCACGATGAAGAAAGGTACTTTGTCTTTTTGATAGATGGCTTTCACTCTTGTACCGACACGCTCTCGCAGCTGGCAAGGTGATTCCACTAAGTACAATCGGGGTCGCTGCCTCACTAGAGTCTCAGCTCCTCGACCTTTGTTGGGGGCGTGGGTTAGTGCAGCCGCTTCTAGGCACTCGTGGATACTATCGAGGGTCAGACGGCAAGCCAGATTTAGAGGTGACCGCGGGTGAGAGGCGAAAGGAGGAGAAATCCTTATCTCGTCTAGCGACTTTGGGAATTCGACAAGGGAGCTCTAGACAAGTCCTCAGTGCATGACAACCGTACAAGTCACTGCCTATATCATGCGCTCCTTGTCACTGGTCACCTCGGGCGGCCAAGAGATCATTGTTAGTATGGATACCCATTCAGATAGAGGTGGTACGGGCGCACCCGAACCATATTACCCGCCTGAGTGGCTAAGGGGCCCCGAGCCTTGCCCCACTACGCTCGAATATGCACTTGTAAGCAGTGACAGATCTAGGAATTGAACTTATTAGTGCCCCACATTTAAGGTCTGAACATTTTAACATGCAAATGCAAGCCCGCTCAACCAAAACTCATAAAACTCAAATACAAAGCTAGATGTACTAAAAAATTAACATAACTAATGGTTCAAAATAGTTCAAGACTCTCGACAACTAGGTGATGGAAACACCAAAAAGCACAAAATACAAGCATTCCCGATTCTCAAAAATATTCCCTCCTCACTGCATGAAGCAGCACAAGGTTGTGGAGGAGCAACTCCACCTTGCTGCTACAATGTGTACAACACAAGTGTTGAAGGAACAACTTCAACGTGCTGCGCTAGATATCGCTCTAGAGGCAAATGTGGGCCAATATGGCAGCAGGAGTTCAATCCAGAACTCCTAGAGCACAAGATCAACTCCAAGATCTTAGATAAGAACACCAAGTTCTATTATAGGTAGTGGGGTAAGTAGTCTGGGTACAAAGTAGAGGTGAGGACCTCTACTTGTTGGGCTTTGGGAAGCCTTCACATACTTCTACTTATAGCTGGAATACTTTAGAAAACATTATTTAAGTTTCACCATTCTACTCATAGCTACTCACAACTAGAAGACTTTAGAAATCAGTAGGTATGGTAGAAAAGAAAAAGAAAAGAAATAGTACACTAGAGTGGAAGGATCTAGAAGTAGCCAAACAAAGCTGAAATACAATTTTTTTTCCTCATCTAGTGCTCCTCATCACTGCATGTTTAATTTCTGGAGTAGAATAATCTCCAATTTGTTCCGGAGCCCCGAATGAGGTTCAATATCAGCTTGACTAAATCCTTGAATAGAAGTTTGCAAAATGTTATCACAAGAGCCCTCATTACACACTGCAGGTTCAGGAACAGGAGCTTGTAAAATGTTTGCATCAGAGGCTTCATTAGACAATTAAGGTCCGGTAATTGGGGGAGTTCCAAATTAAGTAGCAATTGGTTTCATTTTCTTAAAGATTCCCTACATTACAACATCACCAAGTTCAATAATTGGCCACAAGACCATAAATTTAAGGTTGATATGAGAAAAAAATGAATTTGACTAGGTATACCTGTTGGTCGCGCTTGCTGCCCTTGCAAACTGCAGCTTCACATTTGCACAAGCTCGATGTCGTGCCACTGCTGCTGCTGCCACCCACGCAGGCCAATCGGGGGACTATTTCTTGTTTTCCCATTCATCAGGTGCCCGGTGTCCGGCGAGCCGGAGGGATTTTTGGGATTGCCTGCTACTTACTCGACAGTTCTAGGCTATCTAATTTGGGCTGGTTCTAGGCATTTTTTTGTAAGTGCTAGCTCACGTTTTAAAACGAATTGTTTTCCTCTTTCACATCTCTACGTCCTCATGTTGTTTGCCTCCTCTTTCAAACAAAAACGGTGTTGGACTTGGCCACCTAGGGAACACATTACGCGGCTACCAGGGGCAGCCACCCATACCTGCCCCTACGGTGGCATCACCCTTGGTCATAAGGAATAAGATCAGGAGCGCTTCTTTAAGAATTCTACGCCCTCATAACTGCAGGATCACCTGATTGTATCTTATTCCTGGAAGATCAGGACCAAACTACCGACATAAGACTAGCTATATAAGGGCGGTACCAATCCCCACCAAGGGGACGAAGATATATGGGAGCTCATTTCCACACCCTAGCTCAGTAGATAGGAAAACACAAATGTAATCCTCTTTGATCATCTATAAAGATGGGTAGGAAGGAAGTAGGGCTATTACCCATCCACGGGCCTAAACCTGTGTAAAACCACGGTTTCACCTTCATCGCTGACGAGAACCCTTTGAGCACCACCCCTGTCTCTCTACTTCCATGATAAACCTCAGATCTTAAGATCAACGGACCATTATTCATCAACATTTGGCGCCTGACGTGGGGCCCAAACAGATCTTCGTCACCAACAAACCTTCTCACGAAGCACAAACATACTAACAAAAGCGAAAGGTTGGGGCTAGTCCCCCACTTTGACCCAGAGGAGGTGTACATCAACCTCGCTCCTCAGGGCGGAAACCTTCTAGTGTCAGTTTGGGCTCCTAGATCGTCTCGCTTCGGCACACCCACCCAGGTCAACTTGAGCAGTGGACGAGGATCTCTTACTGCTGCGATACCCCGTTGGTTCAACATAGTCGATTACCATTCAGGTAGAAACCCTTGTGGAGAATAAGGTTGCACACTAAATCCCCTCGCCAGAGAGCTGCCCAGATCCCGCCACACTGTTGTGAATCGGATTATCATCAGGGAGTCATTTCACCATACGTTGGGATTATCTGGAGAACGGTTCATCCAACTCATAAATCCGAGCCGTGCACCTCGATCTATGTTGGCCTGCACCACCGAACTCCCTCTTGGTGGTTAGGGACCACCACTCCTAGTGGACCGGGGACCGCCCACAAGACTTTGTTCGACCTCCGGATTATCCATTCATCATGTAGCCGATGCTTCAGAATCAAGTCGTCTCTGAAGCCTCTACTCATCATATCCTCTCGACAAGCCTCCTCCAAGATGATCTACCATTCAGTTTTCTTTTTGCAAGTAATCTTTAGTCACTCCATATACGAAGAAATGAGCTTCGCCCTTCGCCCCAAGGACTCCCCGTTGCGGGAGATATTCATCAGGGCGCCTTACCTGGTGGTCAGGCGAATTATCCTCTCCATACGCATGGGATGAGGAAAATATCTGTCTACTCCCACCCACATAAGCTTTATCGAGGTTCGCGCAACGTTCATGTCCATCTTGGGTAAACCCACACTTCTCTCGCTAAGTGCAACAGTGTTTCATGACCACCTGTGACTCGGAACATGGGGACCAAGGGCATGATTACGGTCAAGAGTTCCCTTGGAGCGGTCTCTTGACCCCAAGAAACATACCTTGATTAAGTTATGAGTGACATCCATAACCTCATGAAAGGGTACCAACTGGGGATGTCCTACTGACCGAACCTAGGGGTAACTGCTCCAGAGTTTGACCACCAGACCATCGGATAAATCTCGCGAAAGAGGACGATACGGTTTTCTAGAAATAAAAGGCTACTCTTCCCCGACACTGGTCAGGAGATACGGCTCATTGTCGACTCTATGAAAGTTCCAAGAGTCTCGCCTAGGTCGAAGTCTAGCTCGGGGCTCGAAGGTGAAAGATCTCAATTCCGCGACTTCAGTCAACAACACTACACAAGTTCCTATTTCATAATAACGTGTTCACAATAACCTTACTATACGGAAAATATAAAGACCGTATTCACTATTTTTGAACATGATCCTCTTTTATGCTTCACCTTTCCATCAGAACCTGTCATGGCCATTAAGCACTCCTATGTTGGCTCGCCTGGAGCAATGGGCTCCCTTCAAGTCATGGATGAATTATGGCGACCGTCATCGCCTCTCCACCCCACGTATGATTTCCCCAGGGACACATAAATGTCAAGGGGTTGCCAAGAAGCCATGGATCAATGAGACCCGTAAGTGCAGCCCGAGCAAAATATTCCAGGTCCTCATAGGAGCTAACCATAATGTAGTGCATTACCTCGACATTTCTGCCTCGATGAAGGAAAAGAAGGTTGAGAATTTCAACGATTTTTTGATCTCTAGGGGAAGTTTCTTCGGAAGCGCTCTAGGGTATGCTACCTATAGGTATGGCTCGAGATAAAAAAACTTGGAGATCCACTTTCCTGGTTGCAAGAACAAAGTGCCCACCTGAATAAGCCTCCCTAGCGCAATTGGAGGCACTGGAGAAGGGGAAGAAAACGCTCGGGATCCTGACCCTTCTTTGCAGATCAAGACTAAAACTTGCAAAGCTCTTGTAGGACACACAAGGACCTCACCAAGCTCGGGGGCGGGAGATAAACATTAGAGATGAAAATAACTTGCTCAATGGTAATTTTATTGCACAAATTCATTAAACACCTAAGGAGTTTTTTCCATAGTGCTTTTCAGGAGAGTACAGAAGCCCGCTACTCAAAAGATACATCTAGACCGGAGTACTGATGTCCAACTAGTTCATGAACTTCTCCACCACTGGCAACAGTTTTTCAACATGGTCACAATGCCCCTCCAGATGAGGTTGGTCTAGCAGTAGACCAATGAAGTCGGTACCAATGAAGCAGATATGCGGATGACACCATGCGACCTTTTAGCCTAGCAATCAAAGCATTGCCATGGTCTAATTGGTACTCTATTTTGAGGTGATGTATTGTATGAAGATTATTTTTTAAGAATGTGGGACTGTTGTTACGGGGGTGTCGGTAGTGCAGTAGCAAAGGGTTGCTACTCTATTTTGAGGTGATGTCTTATACGAAGATTATTTTTTAAGAATATGAAATTGCTTTTATGGGGTTGTCGATCATGGAGTATAAGGGCTGCTAACCTTCTACTCCCTCCGTTCCCAAATATAAGACCTTTTAGAGATTCCATTATGGACTACATACGGATGTATATAGACATATTTTAGAGTGTAGATTCATCCATTTTGCTTCGTATGTAGTTCATAATGAAATCTCTAAAATGTCTTATATTTAGGAATAGAGGGAGTAAATTGCGAACCTGCCAATTTTTCGATCTCATACCACGATATTCCTATTAGTGGGAAAGTTTTATGCCTTAACTAAAAACCTATTATGCAATAAAGTATCCGAGCCCTGGAAGGCTGGAAAGCCCAATTTTCTCGTGTTAGAAGGAAGATTGGTTCTCAATAATGTGTGTGTCCCGCCAGTCCCAACTTACACCATTGGTTGCTTTATATTAGCCAACAATGTGCACACAAGTTTCAACAAAGTGAGGATCATTTTTTTCTAGAAAAGATATACACTCAAACATAAATACCATACATAGTGAAATGGCATCTATTTGCAAACCTAAAGACCATGGGGGTCTAGGAGTGCTAAACTCCAAACTTATGGACATTGTTCTACCAAGAAAATTTATATGGAAGATTAGTCAAAACTCTCTAGGTCTACAGTTGGATCTCAGCAAAGACGGATACTAGAAGGTCCAACTTCTTCACCTCGACTAGGCGTAGGACCCCTTTCTGGAATGGAATCCAGGCCATCAAGCCAATCTTTGATTTAGGAGCAAAGCATCTTGTATGGGATAGGCAATCGATCAGATTTTGGTTGGACAATTGGATTGGTGAGGCCCGCCCCACATTAGATATCGCCGGCTCTTCATCATGGCCTCTAATCCAGAGATGTTAGCCAGCTCAGCAATTAGACAGGTGTCGGCGTTCGACACCTATGGGATCCGAGGGACCCCTTTACGGTTCGGCAAGGGGAGAGGGATGCACAAAGAGCAGAACTGAGGGTCGGCGCGAGGGGATTTTTACCCAGGTTCGGGCCGCTGATCAGCTTAAAACCCTACTCCTGCTTTTGTTTATTATCAGTGATTCGTCCCAGTTCTTGGAGTGCTTGCGATGAACAGTAAGTTCAAGCAGCAGCTACGCATGCAGAATGGGCTCAGAGTCGTCCCCCTCTGTAGCAGTTGCCTTGGGCCTCCTTTTATATGATCCAAGGGGTCACCACAGTGGCGAACTGCTTATTCGCGAGGTGTAAAGTAGCTACATGGTTATCAAACCTAACCACTAACTGATTTGGACAAATGCATTTAATACACCATGAGGTGTCCGTTTAGGTGTCTCTACTTTCTTGGGGATGGAAAAAGGAGCCATCCCATCAGCACTGCTTAAAGCGCCCCCACTAGTGCCTTGCCACGCATCCAGAAGTGGGGTCAGGATGCCAGGCCGGTCACTGTACTGGAGCGGTGGCACAGTGGCGGAACCTTGTCGGGTGCGAATCTTGCCGGGCTTGTCGGGCTACCCCGGCAAGATCTTGCCGGGAGCCAAGACCTTGGTCTTCAGTCCTCTTTATCTTCTGGTCTTTGGCGTGGTTGTCTCTTGATAACCTTGGATCGATTTTCAACTATTCCCCCGACAAGCCTTGCCGCAGGTATGGCTACAACTACCCGTGCACAAGTATGGGGTACTAATGGCCCTATATTTATTACACCGACAGGAGCCCCCGGGCCTAGGCCACACACGGGTGCGAGGCGTTGTTGGGCTAGGCCCAAACAGTGCACGGGCACGCGTGGCAGGGATTAACTGCCTGTAATCATTCCGTCTACTGCGCTTCCCACGAGGCGCGTTGAATGCGCGACATGGGAAGCGTGCGCTGAACGGCCACGGCCACAGCGTGCTGGTATAGGCGTGTTCACATTGGGCAGTAAAAGAAAAGGCCTTGCTCCTTCCCCATAAAAAGGAATCCGCAAAGGCGCTACTCTTTCACCCCCTCTTCTTTCCAATCTGAAATCTGCCATTGCCCTCTCTCTCCCGAGTCCAGAGCAAAACTTCTCCTCATCCGCTCATCGCCCCCACATCCGCTCCATCCTCGGCATCCGCCTTTGCAACCACCATGCCACCCAAGGCTAGCAAGAGCAAGGGCAAGGAGACGAAGGCCGATGTCCGGAGAGCAAGTTGGTGAAGATGTGGAAGAAGTACGTCGTCTTCGCTCCGACGCTCGATGCGGAAGCTTCGAGGAACCGGTACCAGTGCATGTGGGCGAGGGAGACGAAAGCTCACCCCACGACTCGCGTGGCCCCAGGTTCTTCCTTCAAAAGCGGCCCTGACAGATACCCCTTCTTCGCCGCTTACTTTTACTCCAGGCTCTGCCCTCCATTCTCTGATTTCTTCAATGATATCATGTATACATACGGCTTCCATCTCTTAGACTTCACGCCGAATGCCGTAACTTGTATGGCTATCTTCGCCCATCTTTGCGAAAACTTTGTCGGGGTAGTTCCCAACACCGCCCTCTTCCGCCATTACTTCATTCCTCGCGTCCAAAAAGGGGAAGCCCTTGCCGGTTCTATCGCCTGGATCCCAAGGGCATTGAACAAGGAGATTTATCCGGACGGGGTTTACCGCGAAAAGTGGGAAGAATGGCGGTCTGAGTGGTGCTGGATCAAGGAAGCAGACCCCCATCCCTTCTGTTCGCCCCGATGACAAAAGGCGGTTCGTGGCGAGGACTGGAGCGATCTTGATGCTCAAGATGACAAGCTCACAATCGCCACGACCAGGATCCTCCACTTGAAAGCCGCCGGGCTCACGATCGAGATGATAGGCTCTGATTTTCTTCGCCGGCGCATCGCCCCACTGCAGAACAAGGGGAGACCGGCCTGGGAGTTTCAGAACGCGGCAGATATCATGAGGCTGCGCCCCGGACTGAACAACAACCTGACGATCCTGCAGCTTGGCGCTCTTCGCCACCGGCTATTCCAGCGTGAAGACAAACATAAATTGCCGGCAAGAATCGTTCCCTTGTGCAACAACTCCGCCCTGGGGGCGATCATCGCCTCCATGCCAGTATTCAACGCCCACGGCCTTGAGGCGACCTGGGTCGAGCCATCTGCGGAGGAGGCGCAAGAGTTCTTCGACAACTTGTCGGAGAGGCCCATCCGGGAGGAGACAAACCTCATCCGCGCCACCACTGATGAAGAAGTGGCATACATTGCCACTAGAGTGGAAGAGGCGAATCTTGCCGCGGAGGCCGGTAACGTCGGCTTCACAGAATGGGAAACTAGCGATGCAGAGGTCGTGTTGGAGGAAAAACCTACCGGGGAGGATGAGGTTGCCGGGGAACAGAGTGACGCAGCCGCTGAGAGCTCATCAAGCGAGGAGGCAGCTGAAGAGCAGCCGCAGGAGGAGCCCCTAGCTCCAAAGAAGGCAAGGCGCGTCCTTCGGAAAGCTGCCTCTGGCGTCCCGGCAAGTTGGGCTTCGAGCAGCGAGGCCCCCGGCAAGGGGGCGGCCGGCAAGGCTGCACCGCGGCAAGGGGTTCGACAGCAACCCGCGCGGCGCACGAGACATGCTCCTGCGACAACCACTGGGGCGGCAGGGGCGTCTCACGCAGCAGCACCAAAAGCTGAGGCGGCAGAGCCACACCAACCCCCTGCACCTGCCGCAGCCAAGCGACCCAGGACCCCTCCTTCGCCCCCCCCATACGGACACTGTAACGGAGGTCGACTTCGACATCTCCGGCTTCAGCCTGGAACGGGAAGAGGAAGAGTAAGTATCCTGTCGCAGTCTTTATTTCTCGAAATTCTGAATTCAGTTGATCTCATCGCCTTGCCTTGTCTTGTCTCTGCAGGGAAGCAGAAACTTTGGCGGAAAGGATGGCGAAGAGGGCGAAAACCTCTACGGGCGACGAGCCGCCGACAAGCTCTACGAGCGTGCCAGAGACTATCTTCATCAGCCCGGAGCTTAGCCCTCGATGCAGCCCCCAGCACAGCCCCCAGCATAAGTCCATTACTTGTTTCCCGCTGGCGGGTGCTAAGGTTTCTACCTTTGCCGCTTACATCTTTTGGGCTTGCAGGAGAAGAACGGCAACAAGGGGAGGCGTTGGAAAACGCCCCCGACGTGCCGCCCCCACCAACCGTGCAGCCTACAAGCGCATCTCCGGCAAGAGCCCCCACCGACGAGCCCACCTCGGAGGAGGAAGAGCTGGTGAGCAAAGGCACCGGCAACCTTTCCCCGGCAATCAATGTTGTCGGGAGCAGTGAAGCTATTCCTCATCAGCTCGACACAGGTGACTGCTTGCCTCAGAGCATTTGTGGTTCTCTCTTTATCTTTCTGAACTTTGATCTTGACATGATTTTGCTTCCATCCTTCGCCTTTCAGAATTCCCTGTGATGGAAACCATGGATGTCAATGTCGTCATCGAGGAGACTGCCAGGGATGCTGCCGCCGAAGCTGACAGGATTGCCGCTAGCGAGGCCACCGAAGATGCCACCGTCAAGGTCGGCGAGGCCACTGCCGAGGAGGCCGCCAAGAAACTTGCCGAGAGGGCCGGCGAGGAGGTCGATGACCATACTGACGGCATTCCTGTCGCAGGAGCGCCAGGCGCTACGCCGGCCATAGAGCCCCCAGCCACCGGTGAGACGCTTGCCGAAGATCAACCGTCGACATCTGAGGCCCCCCCATCGAGCAAGTACCTCAAGGTCGGCGACAACTTGTTCGTCAACCTACCGGGGACGGCAAGTATTGAGGCACCAACCGAAGGAGAAGCTTTTGATGAAGAAGTCATCATCGCTGCCGGGCTCAAGATTGTCGACGAACCAAGCACCAGCAGCAGCAAGTCCGAAGAAGATCAGCTCCTCCAGGCCATGGGCGATAACTTCCGCAAGCTCCAGGCGCTCCACCGTGCTCGAAAGGAGAAGGTAGACGCTAGGGCTGTAGTTGTCGAAGCAGCCGAGGCGGATTTCTAGAAACATGTCGAGCAAATGCAGATCTGGTACGCCGAGGCCTTCCAAGAATTGACGGCCGGCCGGGAGCAAGTGAGCCAAAGCTGGACAGAGCTCCAATTGAAACAATCTGATATGGAGAGGGCGCAAGAGGAAGCCGCGCAAAAGGTTGCCGCTGAAGAAGTTCTCCTGACGCAGCGCCGTATTGGGCTTGACGCTCATGAAGAAGACCTTGCCGCGCGCGAGCAGGCACTTGCCGCCAAACTCTACGGCAAAGATGAAGAGATTGAGAAACTTGTCGCGCAACAGACCCAGGAGCTGGAGCAGACGCACAAAGAGGCGCTCGAAGCTGCAACTGCAGATCACGCCAGCAAGCTCAAGGAAGCCATCGATGCCGCCAAGGCCGCAGAAGCCGCCAAGAACGAACTGAGCGACAAGATGAAGAAACTGGAAGTGGACCTTGAGGAGCACAGCAAAGAGCTCTCGACGCTCAAAGCCGACAGGGAGAAAACTCTCCACAGCCTGGTGGAGATGCAAGTTGCTATGTCCGACAAGACCAAGCAGCTCTGTTCAGCCAACGACACCATTGCCGATCTGAGGCTGAAGCTGACCACATTGGAGAAGTTTCTCAAGGACGGCAGGGCCCGCGAGAAGGCCTTGAGCAAAGATCTCCAGGAAGAGAGGAACCTGCTCAAGAGCGTCGCCGCCGCCCAAGTTGACTATGAGAAGGGCGTGCAAATCTAGACCGAACGCCTTGTTGACACTGCGGAGAAGCTCACAACACAGCTGTCAACCATGGGCCGGGAGGGCCTGCAAAACTTCAGGTATTCTTCTGAAGAAAGAATATCCCCGAGCACCAGGTTGACCATGTTCTTCGAAAGCATCATTGATGCTCTAAAGCTGCTCCAGTCCAACCGAGCGACCCAGCTGGCCAACGAATCCCGCAAACTTTGTCGGGCCGTCCTCCATAAGGTGCTTATCAAGGTGGCGCATAAGAACACCGGCATCGATCTCACCAACGTGCTTGACCACTTGCCGAAGGATGCAGATCTCCAGGCCCTTGAAAAGCTTGTCGCACCCATCCTTGATAAGGTGGATTCTATCAAGAGGATCAAAGGCCAGCGCAGGGACTAGCCGTCTTGCCCTTTCTTGCCGCCACCATTCCATGTCAAAGAAAATTTAGCCTTAGATTAGAAACGCGGCAATTATTGATGTAATATAACTTGCTATAATTAAATATATTCATGCCATGTCCCTTGTTCGATTTCTTTCCGTATGGTTACGCCCCACGCTTATTGGAAACTTGTCAGCGCGCAACCTGCCGCGAGCGCTGGGTGCAGGACTTCAGCAGCCTGCTGGAGGTGCAGCAGCCGGCAAGACACCTTGGCACTCTTGGCGTAGCCACTTATACTATCGAGCGGACTCGAAACAGAACAAGGGCGCAACCAATTATGACAAGGGTTCCTTCGCGTGCAGGTTTTCCATACAAGGGCCGAAATCGTCCAAAGGAAATAGCCTAGTAGCAAAAATTGAAAAGCTTGCTCAAAGTTTCGAACTTAGCTTTCTGTCGCTGTTTAGCTTTCTGTTGCTGTATTCCTTCTGGCAAGAAACCAATTCTGAACATCGCCCACTGGTACCCATACCTTCCTCCCCCCCCGGCAAACTTGCACGCGAGGGAACCTTCTATCCTTTGAGAAAAAGAAAGAGGAGAAAATAAAGATATGGAACCTTGGCGGCTCGTTAGTCTTACCGGGAACAAGTGTCATACAATATCTCAGATAAACATGCATATGTATAAACATGGAAATCAACAAGAAATGCACAACACTTAAACTTATTCAACTGCGCACAGGGTCTGTGCCTGGCTTTGTACAAATGATTATATGCCTTGCCGGCAAGACTTATACAAAAGGAGGTTGCCGGGGGCCCCCGGCAACCGCGCCTTATGGGTAAAACTTGCGAAGATGTTCGATATTCCAGGAGTTGCTCACTGGAATGCCATCCTCGGTCTCCAGGCGGACAGCGCCGGGCGTGGTGACTCGTACTACCCGATAAGGGCCTTCCCACTTCGGCGTCAACTTGTTTGAATTCTTGGCGGACTGAATCCACCGAAGAACAAGGTCGCCTTCCTCAAGACTTCGGGCATGAACTTTGCGGCTATGGTAGCGGCGCAAAGCTTGCTGGTAGTGTGCAGCTCGCACAGCAGCCCGAAGACGATCCTCCTCAAGGAGCATAGCGTCATCTTGCCGCAGTTGCTCTTGCTTAAGCTCATCATAAGCAAGCACTCGAGGTGACCCGTATATGAGTTCCATGGGGAGAACTGCTTCCGCTCCGTAAACCAGAGCGAAGGGTGTCTGGCCAGTGGCTCGATTTGGTGTTGTTCTGATTGACCAAAGAACCACCGGCAACTCATCAATCCAGCGTCTTCCGCACTTTCTCAGCTTGTCAAAAGTTCTGGTCCTGACACCGCGCAGCACTTCAGCATTAGCCCTCTCCGCTTGGCCATTGCTTCTCGGGTGAGCAACAGAGGCAAAACAAACTTTGCTACCAAGGTCTTGGACATATTGCATGAAGGTGCGACCTGTGAACTGTGTGCCGTTATCGGTGATGATCCTGTTGGGAACACCGAAACGGCAAACTATCCCTTTAAAGAACTTGACGGCTGATTGCGCTGTCACCTTCCTCACTGCTTCCACCTCCGGCCATTTTGTGAACTTGTCGATTGCAATGTACAAGTACTCAAAGCCCCCGGTAGCACGGGGAAAAGGGCCCAGTATGTCGAGCCCCCAGACCGAAAATGGCCAGGAGAGAGGGATTGTCTGAAGAGCTTGAGCTGGCTGATGCGATTTCTTTGAATGAAACTGGCATGCTTCACACTTGGTTACTAGTGCAGTTGCATCCTGGAGAGCGGTGGGCCAAAAGAAACCTTGTCGGAATGCCTTTCCGACAAGCGCTCTTGACCCTATGTGGCCTATGTGGGAGCCACATACACCTCCATGTATCTCTGCCAACAGCTCCAGTCCATCTTCTCGAGGAATGCACTTCAATTTCACACCGTTCAGCCTTTTTCTGTACAGAACGCCATCGACAAACTGATACATGCTGGACTGACGGGCTACTTTTTCCGCTTCTTCCTGCTCCTCAGGGAGTTCTCCTGTCTGAAGGAAATGGACAATGGGCTGTGCCTAAGCTGGAGCCTGAGGCTCGACAACTAGGACTAAAGGCATTTCTTCTGCCGGGGGAACGTTTGTCTCGATGGCAAGGGCCTGAGCCCCTGCTAGAGCCTGTTGTTCCCCGGCAGGCTTGCCGCTGACTCCGGCAACCCTCTTGCCGGCGGCTCCCAGGAGCTCTGCCGGAAAGTAGTGACCAGAATTCAACTTCCTTCTCTTTGCTTGTCCTATTGATGGCACCATAGATGGCTGAGTCAAATAGAGCACAAAAGTTCCTAGTTCCACAGGCAACTTAAGGGCGGCGCGTTTTGACAGGTCATCAGCAATACTATTCTCAGCACGAGGAATGTGCTTTGTATGCAGACCGTCAAAGCGCTCTTCCATTTTTCTCACTTCATCCACATAAGCTTGCATCAAAGGACTCTGATAATCTTTGTTAACTTGCCTGACAACAAGCTGCGAATCACCTCTGATGATGAGTTTCTTGATACCAAGGTCTGCCGCAATCCTGAGACCGGCAAGCAGGCCTTCGTACTCCGCAGTGTTGTTTCTCGAGCTCTCCTGGAAAAAATGCATCTGAATTACATATTTGAGGTGCTCTCCGGTGGGTGCGACAAGCAGCACACCAGCCCCGGCGCCTTGTAGCGTAAAAGCACCATCAAAATACATAACCCATTCTTGATATGTTTCTTTGCCGGGAAGAGTCGTCTCTTGAATCTCCTCGTCTGGCGTTGGGGTCCATTCCGCAATGAACTCTACCAAGGCTCTGCTTTAAATTGTTGAAGTACTTTCAAACTTGAGGCCAAAGCTCGACAACTCCAACGCCCACTCTACAATCCTGCCGGTTGCCTTTGGATTTTGCAAAATCCGCTGCAACGGGAAGCGAGTGACGACGGTAATCTCATGCGCTTGGAAATAATGGCGCAACTTCCTCGAGGCCATGAGAAGGCCGAAGAGCAATTTCTACACACCAGAGTATCTTGACCTAGCTCTCTGTAAAAGGGAGCTGACAAAATAAACTGGGCGCTGCACCACCTTCTTCTTCTGTATTGATTCTTTTGACTGCGCAGATCTTGTCTTGTCGGCACCAGACCTTGCCAGGAAAGATCCCGGCGCGTCAATTGACAGTCCTGCCGCTGCCGCTGCCTCCTCGCCAACTTCTCTCTGCGCTACCAACGCAGCACTAACCACTTGATTTGTTGCCGCTAGATACAGCAGCAACGGTTCTTGCGGCCTAGGTGCGACTAGTGTCGGCGGAGAGGAGAGGTACCTCTTCAAATCTTGCAGCGCTGCCTCCGCTTCCGGAGTCCATTTCATTGGGCCTGCCTTCTTCAAAATTTTGAAAAAGGGCAGGGCGCTCAGCAGATTTGGAGATAAACCTGCTCAAGGCAGCAATGCAGCCGGCAAGACGACGTACATCCTTGACGCGTCTTGGCGCTTGAATCTGCTCAATGGCTTTGATCTTGTCGGGGTTCGCTTCGATCCCATGCTGAGATACAAAGAACCCGAGGAGCTTGCCGGAAGGAACGCCAAACACATATTTCTCGGGATTGAGCTTTAAATTGATCTTGCGCAGATTTGCGAATGTTTCTTCTAAGTCTTGTATGAGCGTCGCTTTATCCTTGGTTTTGACCACTATATCATCCATGTATGCTTCCATATTTCTATGTAGCTGAGGCTCAAAACCGATTTGGACCGCTCTCGCAAATGTAGAACCAGCACTTTTCAACCCGAAAGGCATTCGTATAAAACAATACGTACCACATGGGGTGATAAATGCGGTCTTTTCTTCATCTTCTTTTGCCATGAATATCTGGTGATACCCTGAATAGGCATCAAGGAACGACAGTAGGTCACAACCGGCAGTGGAGTCCACAATCTGGTCGATGCGCAGCAAGGGGAAAGGATCTTTTGGACAAGCTTTATTGATGTCTATGTAATCAATACACAGCCTCCATTTCCCATTCGCCTTGCGCACTACGACCGGATTGGCCAACCAGGTTGGGTGAAGCACCCCTCTGACCAAGCCTGCCGCCTCCAACTTCCTGATTTCTTCGGCAATAAATTCTTGCCGCTCCAGGGCCTGCTTTCTCACCCTCTGCTTGACGGGCCACGCGTGGGGACAGACAGCAAGGTGGTGCTCAATTACTTTCCTGGGAACACCGGGGATGTCAGATGGTTGCCATGCAAACACATCGACATTCGCCCGCAGGAAAGCAACGAGCGCGCTTTCCTATTTGCCATCTAGGGTGGAACTTATGGTGAAAGTTCCTCCCGTTCCGTCCTCCCTGACAGGCACCTTCTTGGTCTCTGGTGGAGCAGCCTTGGATTTCTTGTTCTTGCCGGTGGAACTCTCTGGTGCGTCCTCAACGGAAGCGCAACACTCCGAAGAGGTGCGCTTACCGGAGTTTGCTCCAGAGATCTTGCCAGTCTTCTTCTTGTTCTTGCCGGTGGAACTCTCTGGTGCGTCCTCAACGGAAGCGCAACACTCCGAAGAGGTGCGCTTACCAGAGTTTGCGCCAGAGATCTTGCCGGTCTTTTTCTCCTTCCCTCCGGGAGTTCCAGCGTCAAAAGCAGATGCCTTGATGGCAGGTGCTGCGGCTGCCTCCCGGTAGAGTTGGTCAGTGCAGATTAGTGCATCTTTCTTGTCGGAGTGAACAGTGATGACACCAATCGGTCCAGGCATCTTCAACACATTATACGCATAGTGTGATGCCGCCATAAACTTGGCAAGTGCTGGGCGGCCAAGGATCCCATTATATGTCATGGGGATCTTGGCGACATCGAACACTACTTTCTCTGTTCTGAAATTGAGCTCGCTACCAAACATCACCGGTAGCGTGATCTTGCCCTTTGGCTGGGTCCTTCCTGGGTTGATCCCTTGAAACATCAGGAATTTGCAGCTTCTTGAGCACATCTGGTGAGATTAAGCTCAGCCCGGCCACACCGTCAACTAGCATTTTCATCACCTTGAGGTTCCGGATTGTTGCTGAGACCAACAAAGGCAAGCACCCGACCGCAGTTGTGCGATCAGGGTGATCCTCGGCGTCAAAAAATGATAGGCGTGTGGGACCATTTCAAAGGTTTCCGTGCTTCAGGCGACGGCTCTGTTGCATTGACCTCACGCACCCACTGTTTAAGTTGGCGGTGAGAAGAATGCAACGAGGCGCCCCCGTCGATACACATGGCCTTTGTGGCTTTCTGGAACTCGTGCTAGCTAGATTCGTCTTCATCATCATCATCGCCTCCCTCGTCCTTGTCGCGGCCTCAGGCGGGCCTTTCCTTCTGTTGCTTAGCCTTGCCGCGGCGGCCTCCTCGGCCACCATGCTTCTTGCCGGATCCCCAAGCACCGTCCTGGGCCTTCTCCTTATCTCGTCTTTCATACTCAGCTCTCTGCTTCTCGACAAGTTGCTCAACTTGCCGACAGTTTTGGAGGTCATGGCCCTTGGTGCGATGGATCTTGCAATACTAGTTGCCGGAGCCTTCCGGCTTGTCGGCAGCCGCCAGGGCCTGACAGGAAACGCACCCGGCAACTTCCTTGCCGGGGTCGTCAACCTTGGCCTTCTTGGCGGTGCCGGGGCTGCCGGATCCCTCGATAGCAAGCACGGCTTTGCCTTTGCGCTTCTTGTTTCGCCGTCGGCCTTTCTTCGATGGAATGGCGACATCTTCATCTTCGGATTCGCCCCCTGCGCCAACATTCTCGCCGGGGAGTTTCCTCCCTTCTTCAGCTCTAGCGCATTTATCTGCCAAAGCATAAAGCTCGGCAATAGTCCTGACCTTGTTCATCGCCAGTTCTTCGCGCATCTTGCGGTTACGCACGTTCTGATGAAACGTGCTAACAACAGCGGCAGGATGAACATCTGGAATATTGTATTGCACTCGGCTAAACCTCTGAATAAACTAGCGCAGGGGCTCACCCTCCTTTTGAGGGAGGAGATGCAAATCACTTTCTTGGCCAGGAGCTTGGTGGCCTCCAACAAAGGCGCCAACAAACTGATGGCACAGATTTGACCAGGAAGAAATGGAATTCTTCGGCAGATGCATCAACCACGACCTGACGTTAGGTTTGAGCACCAACGGGAAGTAGTTGGCAAGTATCTTGTCGTCTCGGCCTTCGGCAGCCTGCACCGCAATGGTGTAGATGCTCAGGAACTCCGAGGGATGAGTCTTGCCATCATATTTCTCCGGAACCTCTGGTTTGAATGTTCGGGAGTTGGGCCACTGGACTCGCTGCAGCTCACGGGTAAACGCCGGGCAACCTACCTCATAAGGCAAGTCGCCTGCGTCCCCTGGCGCAGACTTGTCGACAGTAGGTCCTGCACGTTTATCAGACTGATGACGTGCCTCCCGCCGGCGCTTGATGGTAGTTCGAGCGTCCTCTTTACTTCGTTCCCGAAGAACTTGACGCTGATCGCGGCGCATCCGCGGATCAAACGACGACGTGGAATCGTCATCACAGCCTTCGGTCCGCCGGGGTGATGGCCGCCGTTGTTCTCGTGGAGGGGAGTGCACCGTAGTAGCACCGCCTCCGGTCTTCTCACCACCGGCTCGCGTCGGAACGATAGACCGCTGCCGCAAGGGCCCCGCTTGCTGCGGTCTATCCTTGTTGGCGAAGCCGACGAGGCTCTGGATACTAGATCGCCACTCCTCCATCTTCTCCGGAGCAGGAGGAAAATCAAGGAGCAGCTGCGCACGTGCCAAAGCTTCTGCTGGCGTAGGCGGCGGCGACAGGTGCGAGGTGCATGAGGTGCTCTAACTCCTAACAGCGTTAGAAGGAGCATCGTCACGACCACGCGACCGTGCGCCACCTCCACCGGTAGTTTGGTGTGCACGCTGGGCCTGCGCACCTTGGGATCGGTGCGCAGACGTCTCTGCATGGGGATGTTCAGGACCACCGACGTCACGGTGCTGCTCGCCGCGTGCGGCCTGGGAAGGCCGCGACGCCTGCACCGGCGCGGGAGCCTTGGACGGCGTCCCCTGATCTCTGGAGTTCGTTGGGCCGCCTATAGGCAACACGGCTCCATCTCTGGATCTAGCGGCGTGCGGGTTGTCGTTGCCACTGCGAACGACGCCGCTCGCTTGGCTTGGATCACCAGAACGTCGTGGAGGCTCTAAACCTCCACCTCCTACATCCACGTCGTCACAAGTTCGAGTAGGCACGGGCAAGACGGACGTAGACAGAACAGCCGCTGCTGCACCCTTCTTCTTGGGTGGCATGGTAACAAAGATGATGAAGAAACTGACGCGCTGATCACCAGATCAGGTTCGTGCAACCTCGACTTCCCCCTACCTGGAGCGCCAAAGATGTCGGCGTTCGACACCTATGGGATCCGAGGGACCCCTTTACGGTTCGGCAAGGGAAGAGGGATGCACAAAGAGCAGAACTGAGGCTCGGCGCAAGGGGATTTTTACCCAGGTTCGGGCCACTGATCAGCGTAAAACCCTACTCCTGCTTTTGTTTATTATCAGTGATTCGTCCCAGTTCTTGGAGCGCTTGCGATGAACCGTAAGTTCAAGCAGCAGCTACGCATGCAGAATGGGCTCAGAGTCGTCCCCCTCTGTAGCAGTTGCCTTGGGCCTCCTTTTATATGATCCAAGGGGTCACCACAGTGGCGAACTGCTTATTCGCGAGGTGTAAAGTAGCTACATGGTTATCATACCTAACCACTGACGGTTTTGGACAAATGCATTTAATACACCGTGAGGTGTCCGTTTAGGTGTCTCTACTTTCTTGGGGATGGAAAAAGGAGCCATCCCATCAGCACCGCTTAAACGCGCCCCCACTAGTGCCTTGCCACGCATCCAAAAGTGGGGTCAGGACGCCAGGCCGGTCACTGTACTGGAGCGGTGGCACAGTGGCGGAACCTTGTCGGGTGCGAATCTTGCCGGGCTTGTCAGGCTACCCCGGCAAGATTTTGCCGGGAGCCAAGCCCTTGGTCTTCAGTCCTCTTTATCTTCTGGTCTTTGGCGTGGTTGTCTCTTGATAACCTTGGATTGATCTTCAACTGTTCCCCCGACAAGCCTTGCTGCAGGTATGGCTACAACTGCCCGTGCACAAGTATGGGGTACTAATGGCCCGATATTTAGTACACCGACAACAGGTGTCACTCAACGTGTTGTTTCATTATACCTTTGACCAGGTCGAGGCAAACTTATGGGAGGCCCTTGGTTGCAAAGTTATTAATGTCCTGCTATTGAACTCATCCAACAAAATCTCCTGCGACCTAGAAGCGACTGGTCGGTGAAATCTTTATACGCCAAACTCTCTTCCGACCATGTTGTTCAGCATGCTAAACTTCTTTGGCAACCTTCCATGCACATGAAGATTAAGGTCTTCGTCAGATAGCTGATTAGGGGGAGACTACCTCGTCTTGCAACATCTTGAAAGTTGAAACACAACGGTCCGAGTGATGGCTCCTATGCCTTGTGCAGTAAGCAAGAATATAGAAATCATATATTATTTTACCCAATGGAGAAATTCATGTGGAACTTTGTGAGGGAGAGACTGGGATGATCCTGGAACCCAATATGTTGCTCTGAGCTCTTGGGGCTTGTCTTGGGTGTTGGGGGTATGCAACGAATAGTCGCATGACATTGCATTGCAGACATGTGTTGAGCCTTATGGAATATTTGTAACAGATGGCCATTGAAATGATGTTTCCATCTAATCCCGTGTTTAAATGTTCGACCTTCTTTCAGCTTTGGACGCCTCCAGGGAGAATGAAGGACAAGGAAACTTCATTGGATGGGTTCCAGAGGCATATAGATCTTCATGCTACGAATTGAAACGTTCTAGGCACTTCAAGAGCTGCTTAGCCTCTAGTCCTTTTGTGCGAGGTGCGTGCTTCATTTGCACTTTGTGTGAGGAGTATGTGTTTTGGTTTGTAAGACTTATATGTTACTTTGCCACTGTTTGAGCACTTTATATAGTATAAGGCCAAGCGCTCCTTGCGACTAAATTTCGTGTTTTGACCCTTTTCGTATACTATTTCGGGATCTGACCCTCATTGGAAAAAAATTCAGGATTTGACTCTTTTCTTACCGCCAGGAACCTTGGTGGTAGGGTATAATAGCCTACCGCCATGCCCATTGGCGGTAGGGTTGGACACCCTACCGCCAAAAAGTTCTAAGTTTCCAACACAGAGCGTGCCCAGGGCCTACCGCCAGACCCCTTGGCGGTAGGGTATAACAGCCTTCCGCCAAGGGGCTTGCCGGTAGGGTTCCTGCCTACCGCCAAGGGGTCAGATCCCGAAATATTTTCAAACATGGGTCAAATCCTGAATTTGTTAGCAAAAAGGGTCAAAACACGAAATTTTGCCGCTCCTTGCGCCTTTTGTTCTAAAAAAAGCAAGAAAAGAAGGGTCCACTACAGAGTGCGCATACTAGAACATCGTCGTTACCCATGAACGAAATTGGTGGTGCCATCGAGGGGGTCGACTATCGAGGTGGGGTCATAGATGAGGTCATCGGTGGAGCCGAGGGCTGCAAACTTCTCCTCGCCGATGAACTTGGGGTCCGGGTAGAGCATCCAGAGGTGGTTGAAGATGAGATCCTTGCATCTCTTGTTCGTTTCTGTCACCAAATCCACCTGCCGCAGCAACAATCCATAGCACCATGACGACTAGATCGCAGTCCATTCAAGGCAGACAGCGGCATCAAAAAGAGGCAAGATGCATGGGGGAAAAGAAAGAGGAGCCTGGAAAGACCTGGCCCTTGTGCTCCACATTCTTGGTTAGGTAAAAGCTCTGGCGGATAATCTGCATAGGGTACAAATCAGTCCCAGAATGAGCGAACAGGAAATCGCAAATCCGTCACGAGCAGTGGGCCTGAGAAACAATTGCGGCAGGAGGATGGAGGGACAGATCGAATTCATGGTATAGGAGGATTACCTCGCCGATGCTCTTGGCGGCGTCCACCGCCGCGACCAGGAACTGCTCCTCCGCCATGGCTTCCGAATCTCCCGCCTCTAGACTACGAAGAGGGTACTTGATGTTACCTGTACAGGAACGCTCGGCTGGGTGGAGCGCCAAAGGGGCAAAAATGTCAAAATTGACATGTGGACGAAAAGAATTCACAAATTGAACTGCTTTAAAAAAAATTGCTCAACTGACCCTTTTGTGTAGCGCCTGACAGTCAGGCACCACGCTCCACTGTGCAGCACCTAGCTATTAGGCGTTGCACGTCTGGCCAGAGTGGCACAGTTGGGCCCCGCACCAAGCAGTGCAGCGCCTTGGAGCTAGGCGGCACACTGCATCGCCTAGCCCTTAGGCGCTGCATATTTTGTTAGTAGTTGGTAGGCTGGCCCCCCTCCCCCACCCCCACACACCCCAAACCCCAACCCCACCCAAACCCATGATTTCCCCTCTCTCACCCTCTTAAATCCTTCTCCAAATCTTCCAAATCTAAAGATTTCTCCGCAGATTTCGTACCCAATCCCTCCCTCAATGTAATAACCTCCGATCCCCTTGTTTTCATCCAAAAAATGCTCACGTTTTCTCATTTGTTGCTAGTTTAGGGAAATCCTAGTTTTTTATGGATCCTGAAATTTGTATGGAGATATGAGATGTTTGTTTGCCAATTTGTGGGTTAGGCTTCTTAGTATGTTAGGGTTAGGATTATGGTTGTTGTTATGTTGGTGTTAGGGTTAGGGTTGTTAGTATGTTAGGGTTATGCTTATGGTTATCGTTTCCTGGGGTTAGGGTTATTGTTTCATTATGATCACAGGATCAGAATAGTTATTCTGATCCCGATCGCCTATATAGGAGCCAACAGATCCTCCCGAACTCGCTGAAAAAGAAAAAATGCCCGATCCCCCACTCCCCGCACAACCCCCGCACCCACCTCCAACAGGCGACGCGCCACCACCCCGCCCCCAACCAGCGATCGGAGACGCCGCCACGGCCCCGCCAGCAACTGCCCCCGACCGCCGCCTCCACCAACCGCCCACGCCCCAGATCCACCCCCGCCGTGACGCCCCTCTCCTCCTCCCTTGCCAGCACGCGCCGCCGCAGCCCCCAACCACCGCCTGCCCGGTCACCGGAGACGCCGCCGCCCCGCCCCGTCCCTCCCCCAACCGCCGCCTGCCCCATCCTCAACCGGAGACACCGCCGCCCGGCCCCGTCCCTAACCGGACAGACGCCGCCGCCCACCACCCCGACCTCCTCCGCAGGCACCGCCCGACAACCCCCTCCGCCCCGACCACCTCCACCTCCACCACCGCCCTCCGCCCCAACCACCTCTATAGCCACCTCTCCATAAACCATCACTACGGCGCGACCTGAAAAACTGCACTTGGACGGCTGTTCCTGAAGGATTTGACCTTCTCTGAACTATCTCTTCTGATGGAATTGACCTTCTCTATACTTTTGTTTTTGTGTTTGTCCTCTGAAAAACTGCACTTGGATGACACTTTTATGTATCTGATGGATGAATTGGTTTGAGGTTTGAGCATTGTTGAAACTGCACTTTGAGCAAAAAAACTGCACTTTGAAAAAAAATGTGTGAGTTTAAAAACTGTTTCTGTTATGTTAAAACCAATGAAAAATGGCCTAGGCAACCTCTCTCTTCGGTTTAGACTTTACATATCTTCTACTACATCTTTATAGATGTGCAAAAATGCTAGTGCTGGTGGAGATGATTAGGAAGTTATACTATGTCTACATGCCATATTTCAAGAGTTTAGAAGATGTATGTTGGTACCAAGCTTGCTGATGTGTTGGTCGTCCATGTGGCACACGCAGTGTATGTGTATTGTTGTGTGTAATTTTCTTGAATTTCAATAGCACGTGAAGTTCATGTTTCAGAAATTCCTAAGTTCATGTGTACCACATACAGAACCTACTCACGTGCTCCACACTGCATGTTTCAAAAATTATATTACGAGACGTCCAACCTTCAATTACATGTTAAAAAAGAGAGGAAAAAACAACAACAATTGTGCCATTTTTAAAACTGCCCTCAAACGATAACGAATTGGTAACACATGTCTACATGAAAAAGTTGCTCCTATTCATAAGCTTTCCAAAGATATATTATATGTTACATTCCGATGTATGGTTTAAAAGTTTCATGTATACCAATTAAAACATGTTTTTATGTATTGAAAAAATTCTTTTGAACCGTCAAGAGTATTTAAAAATGACCAACTTGGCAAAGTTGCACGTTTTCAACAGCTTTCCATTGGTATATCATTTGCTCAATTCCGGTAAGTGGTTGGGGAGTTACGGGTAAAAAACAACACGTGAAAAATAGAGTGAAGTACAAAAAGAACTACTCCAGAAGTTCAACCTCTTCACGAAGTGCATTTTCGGAGACTCTGTTTTTCCGATGAAGGCAGAACGCATGATCTCAGAAGTTCAGATTGATAACTGCCAGAAGTTCACGTACTACACGGTGTGCATTTTGTATTAAAAAAAGAATGAAAATGCAAAGCCTAAAGTTTTGTTGCTAGAAGTTCAAGTGCTCGGCCCGAGAAAGTTAAAAAATTCTTGTGGAAGAGGTTGAACAAAAATACGTGACAGAAGTTCAAGGTGAAAACGATGAGAAGTTCAACTACTACACAGAATGCGTTTCAGATAAAAATATAAGAATAGAAAACTAAAATTTTCAAAGTTTTGTTGCAAGAAGTTCACGTGCTCGTCCTAGCATAGTTCAAAATTCATGTGCGAGACGTCCGTCGTTCATTTACATGTTGTTTTAAAAGGCAAGAAACAACGTTGTTTTGCCATTTTAAAAACTGCTCTCAAACGGCAACGAATTTGTAACACCTGTCTACATGAAAAACTTGCTGCTATTTATAAGCTTTCCACCGGTATATTATGTGCCACATTTCGATGAATGGTTTAAAATTTTCATGTTTACCATTTAAAAACACGTTTTAATGTATTCAAAAAATTCTTTTGAACCATCGCGAGTATGAAAAACTGATCAATACGGGAAAGTTGCGTGTTTTCGCCAGCTTTCCATTGGTATATCATTTGCTCAATTCCGGTAAGTCGTTTGGGAGTTACGAGCAAAAAACAGCACGTCAAAAACAGAGTGAAGTTCAAACAGAACTGCCACAGAAGTTCAAGTAATTCACGCAGTGCATTTCCTTTCGCGATGAAGGCAGAAATCATGATCTCGCCATTTTCTAAATTACTTGAAAACGGCTGGGAATTAGAGAAAACTTTACATACAAAAAAGTTCGCATTTTTGATAGCTATCCAACGGTATATTTTTTGCCCCATTCCGACAAAGTTTGCAAAAATTACAGCCAAAAAACGTTTTTAACCATTTTTGAAATTGACTTAAAACTGTAAGGAATTGGGAGAAACAATACATACCAAAAAGTTTCGCATTTCCTCAAGCTTTCCAATGCCATATCATTTGCTGCATTCGGACGTATGGTTACAAAATTAACTCGAAAATGCGAACTCGGTGGAACTTGGACCGTTTTCTAAATTACTCTTAAACCGTTCAAAATTAGAAGAAACTTTCTACATGAAAAAGAAGTGCATTTTGATAAGCTTTGCAATGCCATATCATTTGCCTCAATTGGATTAGCCGTTTAGAAACGACATCGAAAATACGAACCCGGCTGTTCGGTTTGCGAAATTCTATGATTTTTTAAATTACTCTTTAACCATAGGGAATTAGAGAAAACTTTCTACAGGTGTAAGGAGCACATTTGCAGCAGCTTTCCAACGCCATATTATTTGCCTTATTTCGATAAATGGTTTAGAAATGGGATCGAAAATACGATTCACGTTTTTTGTATGAAGAATAAACGGTTTTCAAAACTGCTCTTAAAACGCTTAGATTTTGCCAAAAAATTAATTTGGGTCATGATACTCGTGTCCATAGCTTTCCAACGATATATCGCAAACCCCATTTGGGCAATGTTTGCGGAAGTTCAACCTAGCACTGGGGGAAGTTCAACTACTACCGCTGGGACACCCATTTGGGACACCTAGGTGCCCAGGCACCTTGCCTATAAACCATTGGATTACATTGAGATGTGTGCAGGTGTAACTAGTATTGCCACTAATGGGTGACCCGTTAGCTCTTTTATTAGGAAACATTATTGCTGGATATGGACACTTAATTCTCACATTAGGCAGGAGAGATAAAATCAGCAATTAATGGTCCTTTAAGGCCATGCATGCTCCATGATACGTGCCCTTCTTTCTTTCTTATACATGCACTTCTTTCATTTTTGGGTATGTCTTCAACATCATTTACGGGTATGTCTTCAACGCATATACGTGTATTTTTTTAGAACAAAGTATATTTATTTATATTTTTGGTATGTTATTTATGGGTATATCTCCAATATCATTTACGGGTATGTGTTCAAGGCATATAGGTGTATTTGTTTTGGGTATATTATTTACGGGTATGCCTCCAATACAATTACGGTATGTATTCAAAATGGGTATATTATTTTTGGGTATTTCACCATTAAAAATAGATCATTTAATTTTTAAAACACAGTACGTGTAATTTTTTTAGAACATACTACGTATATTTTATTTTGGTATATTATTTACGGGTATGTCTAAAGTATCATTTACGGGTATGTGTTCAAGGCATATACATGTATTTTATTTTTTGGGTATATTATTTTTGGGGTCTGTCTCCAATACCATTTATACATATGTATTCAAAAAGAGTATATTATTTGGGTATGCCAACATATATGGGTATATACTCGCCAAATGATTTGAAATTGATAGTACCCAATACAATTATGGATGCGAAATTGAGAGTACTCAATATATTTTTAGGTATGTACATACTTATCATATTTATCTACAACTACATACCCTCACGTGAAAATGATGTGTAGGTATCGCAATAATACATAGGTATTATATGTAGTTACAAAGTGGGTATGATACCTAACTTTTTTTCGGATATATGTTTACACAAATATGAAGGCATGGTAGCGAATTAATTTGAGTACATAGTCACAAATACGTAGGGTACAACTTCTGAATGAAATTTATAACAGAAGGAAAGCACTAATTCGAAAAATTTAAAACACTTGATTCTATCTCATACATGGAAAGTCTTGCATGCAAATACTAGGAAACAAATCAGAAATTCTGGAAAACGCACTAACGGGTTGGATCCGATCAAGGTGCCCAGGCACCTAGGTGCCCAGGCACCTAGGTGCCCCAAACATTTTACCTATATATATATATATATATATATGTTAGGGCTTTGTATTTTGTGTTAACCTTCAGAGGAGTACTTATGGAATATATGTTACATTGTGTTGTTTTAATTATTCTAGGGATGGGAAGAACATGTGTTTATGTTCATCATGTGGAAAAAGACGCCTTTTTGAAAGGCAATATTGAACCGGACCCGGATGAGCTTGACATGGTGTTTGAGAGTAGTCCTAGCTATGCCGAGGTCTTGGAACAAGTGAGGAAAGATTTGAATTGGATGGACCCAAATGATATCGTTGAGTTGGAGGGAAGGCATAATGTGGGTTTTGGAATGCACATTCGTTGGAAGACCATGCGTGTGAACTCCGAGCAACACTGGGTTGCATACAAGGAGACGGTGGCCGAATCACTATACAAGGCTCTTGAGCTATTTGCTACGAAGAAGGTTGAGTCTAGTTTGCATTTGGACTTGAACCGGAATGCCTCCCCGTTGGTTGCTAGTAGTCCCCACTGGTGCAGAGATGTGCTATACAAACGGTTTTTACCCCCTTTCCATGACGGAGTTTTAAACCGTCGCCTAGTGAGTGTGTGCGATAGGGGGGTCCTTCCCACACGACCCAGAAACCATCGGGGATAGGCCCTCCGGCCACACAGGCGGGGGCAAAATGAGCTCGTGTGCGATCGGGCGAGGCATCGAAACCCAATCGTTTCCGTTCGTATGTACCTCCTACACGGTGAATCACAGAAAAACATTTCCGTTCGTATGTATATCACACACAGTTTTTTGTGTGGAAACGTTTGTGCAAGGTGGCCTAACGCAAACAGTTCTCTGCCGGAAGCCGTGTGTGATTGTTAGTTGATCCAACACGCCTACTTTCTAGAAACCGTGTGGGTTGTTTGAGTTCATCGCCCACGGTGTTGTCTGAGTAACCGTCTGCAATAGAAAACCCCAATAAGTAGGGTAATTAGCCTATTATTGATAATCCATGTAGTAATCAAATTGACATTTCTTATAAAACACACTAGATATTTCATATCCGTATAATGGCAACCAGGATTTCATAATCGAATTACATCAGATAGCTTCAGCACTCAGTTACGCCATTACACAACAGCACCAAGTTTCACATGCAACATCGAAAACCTTTGGAAAGTAGCATCATACACGGTAAATAGACAGATGAATCTCATCTGGGAAACTGCAGAAGCGGAAGGCAAATATTGAGCCTTCAGTGATGTTGAATGTCCTTGCAACTTTAGGCCAATGGCTATGGATAATTGCCCGCCCAACCTTCGTCCTCTTCAGGAAGACTTCAATATTGTACCGTGGGTGTTGAATGAATACCTTTCTCGCCTCTTGACCATGCAGGTGGTTTGAGAGGTAATCATCGGTGAACTGCTTTGAAAAGTACTGAAAACAGATATATGCATAAATCGCTGTTATAAATTTTGAAATGACACAAAGGGTAAAAACAAGGTAAAAGAGTTAGTACCATCCTATAGTTGACTGATGTCTTCTTCATTGTGCAAACAAAGATCTTGCTGTTATTTGTCGCAAGTTTCTTCATCCTAACAATCTTTCTGAGTTTCTTGACTTGACTGATATTCATGGACATCTCATTTCCCCATATGCAAAATGGGTCGAACAGTGGGTCTAAGCCTCTGACAGCAAGACCTACATGTGCAAGACATTGTAAGAAACCTAAATATTAGAATGATTCCTGCAACTGCACAATAATGTGCTATTAGCGAAAGGACCATGCATGAGCAAACCTCGATGGTAAACCGCAGTGTCTTCCATTGTTTCCCTGCAACACATATAAGGGAGATCTTGATCAGGTTAACTGAGAGTTGCCATACTATCAGTAGAACATGTATTGAGTACAGCCAAATTCGATTTATTTCTCACATGCATAACAATACAAAATTGTACCCACAACAAATGAAAATCAAAATGCAGAATTGAACCAAACAGTTAAATGGAAAGCAGATCAAATGAACCAAAACAGTTAACTAAGCACGACATTGCAGAATAGAAACATGTACTAGAAGATAAGACAGTTAACAAAACAAAGAATGCTTGAGAACAGTACTACGAAATGTAGCAATTGTTGGACCAAACTGTTAACTGAACATTACATTTCAGAGGACCAAACTGTTAACTGAACATCAGATTGCATATTAACATTATAGAGGACAAATCACTAGAAGGCACTGGCGGTGGCCTCGAGAAAACAACACGAACTGTATTTTAAAGTAGACAACCGTGTGGCGGTGTCGACGGTGGCCTCGAAGACGAGGTGCTCCTCCAAGATCTGGTGGTCGGCACGCATGGCAGCCATAGCAACCTCGTGCGCGCGTGCGGCCGCGATTTGCTTCTCCGCTGCCATATGCTACTGAGCTCCATGTTATACCACGTGCAAAATGGCTGTGGGCGATGCTTAATTGGAGGATGGGGCCAGTGATTTTGGCGGAAGGTGTCGCGCCGTCGGTCGGGGCATGTGGGACGGGGAAGGAGGAGGATGGTGTGGGTGGGGTGTGGATTACCTGACCATATCGACGAGGCCACGCAGCAAGAAGAAGGGTCAGCGGCGAGGAGGCCGCGCAGCAAGAAGAAGGGTCGGCGGCGAGGAGGCGGCACTACAAGAAGGGTCGCCGGCGAGGAGGCGGCGCTGCAAGAAGAAGGGTCGCCGGCGAGGATGTGGCGCTGCAAGAAGAAGGGTCGCTGGCGAGGAGGCTGAGCTGCCAGTAAGCAACAGTGAAGGTTTGAACTTGGAAAGCAAGGAGGAATAGTGGAAATGTGGCTTTTGGTGGGAGGGAGGGGGCGGGGAGATAGATATTTCCGCGGTGGCAGAAAAATTTCGCTCGGTGCCGCGAGAAACTGGCGTGCAAGTGTGGTTCAAGCGCGGGCGGTGGACTATAGATGACGAAGCTTCCTGCGTAAGCCAGACAAGACGGTGCACCAAGATATTTTATATCGCATCCCACACGATTCTTGCTAGTAAATTGTTTGTGGTATACCTGATTTTTTCATTATGTTTTGAAAGACAAAATGGTGTTACGGAGGGAAAGGATGGTGTTTGAATTGCTAGAACATTTATGTACAGTGAACATGCAACTGCATGAGTGTCGTGTTTAAATTTGGAATTATTCCGGGTTCGTTTGGCATTTTTATGCATTAATTGAGTTTCTAGACATTTAATGTGCATAATTCAAATTTGAACTACAAGCACATGCTCCAGTGCACCAAAGTTTGTTGAAAAATCACATGTGTGTCTTTGGGTGAATTTATAGGTCCCATGCAAGAATGGGAATGAAATTCAAACATCTGGGCGTCGTGGCTCGGCCAGGAACATTGAGAAACTTGGTTTTTAAATTCCTGTAAATTCAAAACTCGCCTGAAAATCATGAAACTTGGCATGGTGTCATTTCATGGCACCAACATGCAGTGGTAAAAAAATTGGTCGCATTTGGACAAGTTTTGGTATAAGCTTCTTGCAAACCGGAGCTTCTCCCAAGAAGACTCGTGGTTCCCGAGGGGGGACGTGTCACCTTTGTGTGCGAAACGATATACGCTGCCTCCCCCCCTTGATTTTTTATAGAGGCAACATAGAACTATATGAGTGTCATGTTAAAATTTGGAATTATTCCGGGTTTGTTTGGCCTTTTTATACATTAATTGAATTTTTGGGCATTTAATGTGCATAATTCAAATTTGAACTACAAGCACATGCTCCAGTGCACCAAAGTTGGTTGAAAAATCACATGTGTGTCCTTGGGTGAATTTCTAGGTCCCATGCAAGAAATGAGAATGAAATTCAAACATCTGGGCGTCGTGGCTCGGCCGGAAATATTGAGAGACTTGGTTTTTTAATTCCTGTAAATCCAAAACACGCCTAAAAATCATGAAATTTGGCATGGTGTCATGACATGGCACCAACATGCTGTGGTAATTTTTTTGGCCGAATTGGGACAAGCTTTGGTATAAGCTTCTTGCAAACCGGAGCTTCTCTCAAGAAGGCTCGTGGTTCCGACAGGGAACGTGTCACCTCCGTGTGCGAAACGACATACACTGCCTTCTCCCGCCTTAATTTTTTTACACAGGTAGCTTAGACCAAATAGGAGTTTCATGCTAAATTTTGGATATATTCCGGGTTCGTTTGGCCTTTTTTATACATTAATTGAATTTTTGGGCATTTAATGTGCATAATTCAAATTTGAACTACAAGCACATGCTCCAGTGCACCAAAGTTGGTTGAAAAATCACATGTGTGTCCTTGGGTGAATTTCTAGGTCTCATGCAAGAAATAGGAATGGAATTCAAACATCTGGGCGTCGTGGCTCGGCCGGAAATATTGAGAAACTTGGTTTTTTAATTCCTGTAAATCCAAAACACGCCTGAAAATCATGAAACTTGGCATGGTGTCATGACATGGCACCAACATGCTGTGGTAAATTTTTGGGCCGAATTGGGACAAGCTTTGGTATAAGCTTCTTGCAAACCGGAGCTTCTCTCAAGAAGGCTCGTGGTTCCGACAGGGAACGTGTCACCTCCGTGTGCGAAACGACATACACTGCCTTCTCCCGCCTTGATTTTTTTACACAGGCAGCTTAGACCAAATAGGAGTTTCGTGCTAAATTTTGGAATTATTCCGGGTTCGTTTGGCCTTTTTTATACATTAATTGATTTTTCGGGCACTTAGTGCACATAATTCAAATTTGAAGTACAAGTGCATGCTCCAGTGCGCAAAAGTTAGTTGGAAAATCATTTTTGTGTACTTGGGCGAATTTCTAGGTCCCATGCAAGAAGTGGGAATGGAATTCAAACATCTCGGCATCTTGGCTCGGCCGGAAACATCGAGAAACTTGGTTTTAAAATTCCTGTAAATCCAAAACTCGCCTGAAAATCATGAAACTTGGCATAGTGTCATGACATGGCACCAACATGATGTGGTAAATTTTTTGTCCGATTTGCAAAGGTGCACACATTAACAATCAACAAAGTCATTTTGGAACAAGTGATGTCATGTTACAAATCGGAAACACAAGTATTATTGAAACCGTGGGCGTTCTACTTACCATTTACGTGCCGCCACGCGTCGCCTTTTTTTATTGGCTAGGAGGTGTCGTGCGGGGTAGCTATTTGAGTACGGGAGGCGTGCAATCAGACCCCTGCGCGTGCTCATCGAGAGGAGAGCCCTTTGACCTCTATCCGCCGCCCACCTCCCTCCCAACGTCTCCATTAATGGCGCCCAAGCCCTTGTTTCATGGCGTGGCTATGTCTCACTCGACTGAGATTTAAGAGAGAGAAAAGAAAATCTGAAAAGAAAGTTTTGCACGGATCTTGATGTAAGATCCGATGGACCTATATAGCATCGACTGCGACTTATAGCAAGACTGATGAATATAAGGACGATGACAGTGGATAATAATTGTCTTACATATTTAGGAAGATAATTAAAAAAGCCACATGTGGCAACACCCGAAATACACAAGGGCAAAAGAAGAAGGAAGCCAACGATCTGGCTCGCTGATCTCTACTTTCTTGATGCGTTGTTGCAGGCCGCGGGAACTAGTCTCCACGGCGAGCGGCGATGAGCTCTTTCGTGTCCTCAAGACGCTGCTTGAGAGCATCCACGGATTCCTCCACCAGCCTTTGGCGCTCGATGCGGAGCATGGCATTCTCGTCCATAAGTTTCTTGATGATGACGTCGGTCCTCTGCAACAAGGCAGTGGTCTCCTTGTGCTGCTTTGTCATTCCGGCGATCTTCGCCCTCAACAGGTCGCGCTCGGTGTGGAGCTTCGCCTTGTCCTCCCCTAGTCCCCGGATGACGCTGGTAGCATTTTCAAAGGAGGCATTCATCTCGTCCTGCTGCTTCATCCAGTCGGAGATCCGACCCATCAGGTCATTGAGCATAGTGCGCATGCGCCTGTGAGAGTCCTCGCCTGCCCGCGAGACATTTTCCCAGGCCGCCGCAGCACCGGAGGACATCTCTGCTGCATTCGCGGTGCGGCGGGACATCTCTGCTGCTTCCGCGGTGTGGCCGGACCAGTCTGCTGCATCGACGGCGCGGCGGGACCTCTGTGCTGCTACGGCCGCGCGGCGGGACATGTCGGTTGCTTTCACGGCGAGGCGGGACATCTCTCGTCCTTCCGCTTCCATGCTCGCCTCTCCCTGGTGGTAATCTCTCGACGCAGAACTCACGCTGGCCATGTCAGACGCAAGGGAACGATGATGAATGACTTGTTTGTTTTTGTGGATGAGGAGTTGAGGAGGAATGTGCAGTCATCTTGGAGTAGTAGTATTTATAACCGAGTACTAATATGCTCCTAAGTGGGAAACCATTTAGGTTTTGATCGGTGTGAACAGGTTTGCAATTAAATATAGCGTGGTAGTAATTTGGAATGTGACGGGACGCAGGCTCCAAATTTATTGACGATTCTATAATTTCTAAGTGCGGCACTATTCCCGAACGGCGTAACGTGGGCACGCTTTCTCGGCCGCGTACGTGGCGTTTGCACCATAGGGTGCACTGCAAATAGCAATGTCAGCACACGTCTTGTTCCAACAACCATGCGCGCTCGTTATTACCATCGCGCATGCTTCTTTTAATTAGAATGTGTGCCCGTCTAGCGCACACACGTTGATCTGTCTAACTGTTTCTGTTTGTTGTGGCTAATCGCAAACAGTTCATCCATGTGAAGTGTATGCCGTCAATCGCAGACACGTTGATCTGGCTGACTGTTTCTATTGTGTTGCCTAATCGCAAACAGTTCATCCGTCTGAAGCGTATGCCCTCAATCGCACACACCTTCATCTGGCTGCCCGTTTCTGTTGTTCCGCCTCATCACAAACAGTTAATCCGACTGAACTGTATGCCGTATATCGCACATGCCTTCATTTGGCTGCCCGTTTCTGTTCTTCTTCCTCATCGCAAATAGTTCATTGAACTAAACCGTATGCCCCGCATCACACACGCAACTAAAATCTGAACCGTGTTTGATGTATCTGCCATCGCAAATGTTTTGCATCTTTTTTGACAGTTTTTTTACATCACCGTTTGCGATTAATGCATCGCACACAGTTTCGTCGAAGGGTCTCTGATTGTAGTGTCACGTTAGCAGCATCCTGTAGTAGTGCCCCCACCCATGAACCAAGAAGAAATGAGTGAACCTCCTTTAACTCAACAAGTGCGGCCAACATTGAGCCTGATTTCAAACAACCCAAATGAAGCTTTGCAAGAAGAGAATGATGAGTATGAGGATGATGAAAATGAAGTTGATCTCCATGACAACAATGTGGTGATCTCGACAAATATCATGTGCAAGAGACAATGGTCCATTCCATCCCTTATTCCCGTGGCTATGCATCGGAGTCGAATGACGAAGGTCCCAATGAAGAAGTTAATGAGGAGGGGTTCATGGTGAAGGAGGCCGAAGCTTTCGAGAAGGTATTCGGGCGGGATCATCGGATAGCATTGTTCAAGGATGTTAGTCTCGCGGATGAAGCCATGGTAGACGGTGGAAAAGGTATATTTCTTGGAGTTAGGCCAACTTCTCACCGGGATTTGGAACACGACGCGAACGGGATTTCTCCCGGATCTAAGTTTGGAACCTTCTTGGAATTGAAGATGTGGCTCGATGACTACTCGGTTACGCATTATCATCCACACAAGGTGGTTCACTCGGACGTCAATATGCATTACACGGTTGCATGTGAGGAGGACCGATGTCCATGGATTATGCGTGCAAGGCCATGGAAAGGAGGGCCCACTTGGCACATAGTGAGTTGTGCACCAAGTAACATGTGCCGAGGCAAGAAGGTGGATGGCATGGTTGTGTCCGAAAACCACAGACAACTCACGTCCGAGTTCATCACTTATAGACTTTCCAACTCGATACCCTCACTTCCAACCATGAGCATTCAACAAGTCATGGACCTTGTGAAAGCCATCTTTCATTACAAGGTGAAATACAGCAAGGCATGGAAGAAAAAGCAAGCCGCATTCAATATGTTGTATGGTAATTGGGAGGAAGCATACAACCGAATCCCTAGGTTGTTGTTATCTATGGCCGCCACTAACCCGGGCATGGTTCATGTGGTCGGGCCTCATGGGCAAAAAACAATGATTCATGATGGAAGGACCGTGCGAGTATTTGGCCTTGCATTTTGGGCGTTCAAGCAATGCGTGAGGGATTTCGAACACTGTCGCCCGGTCATCGCCGTTGATGGCACGTTCTTGACCAGACAATACAAGGGCACCTTGTTGGTTGCAATAGCAAGTGATGTCAATAACCGGGTGTTGCCTTTGGCTTTTGCTTTGGTTGAGGTGGAGAACAATGATAACTGGGAGTGATTCTTCCGTCTTTTGAGAACCAAGGTATTACCAGCTCAAAGGGAAATTTGTGTCATATCGGATCGCCATCAAGGAATTCTTAACGCGGTGGACATTGACATTCCTGGGCATGCTCTGTTGCACCATCAATGGTGCATGAGGCACTTTTGTTCAAACTTCTATAGGGCATGCGGCCTTAAGGAGTTGGCCGATGATCTTCAAGATTTTTGTCTCGCTTTCTCCGACAAGCGGTTCGCCAACCTTTACAACAAATTACTCACACACAAAAAACTTGATCCCAGGGCACGTGCTTTTGATGAAGATGGCCGGAGGTATGGTCAAATGACAAGCAACATGTCAGAATGCTTCAATAGGGTGCTCAAGGCTGTACGCGCATTACCCGTGACGGCAATAGTTCAATACACATTTGACAAGATGAATGCGTACTTTCTAAAGTACTCAATGGAAACGGATACACAGATTGCGGGTGAGAACAAGCGCAAGTACAAGTACAAGTTCCCACCAAAGGTTGATGAATGGTTGGAATTTCAATCACGGAAGGCGGACTCCCAATAAGCTATATTTTATAACAACGCCGATTGGTTGTACAAAGTGAAAGAGCCAGGAGGAACCACAAACGATGGCCGCCAACACGGAGGCCGGGCTCTGAAGGTCTCCCTAACACAGTGTGATTGCTCTTGTGGGAGGCCATTGTTGCTTCATCTCCCATGCTCACACTTGTATACCACCGCTTGCGTTAGGAACATGGACGTCAATGACCCGCTCACCGTGAAGGAGTCCGAGTTCTCAATCATGACGGTTAAGAATACATGGGCTCCTTGATTTCACCCATACTTTTACCAATGACAATGGCCGGAGTACCATGGAGTTCAACTATGGCCTGATCCGGATTTGAAGGTCATTAAACGGGGAAGACGTAAGACAAAGCGTCTTAGAGGTGACATGGACGAATGGGGCCGTGGTGGCGGTCGAGAATCGGGCAACAGCCAATTCGAAGAGCCTCGTGAGGAATCTCGTTGTGGGGAGTGCAAAGGTAGGAGACATAACATAAGAACTTGTACCGAACCAAGAAAGAGATCAAAGAAAAATGATGCAAGCACAAGCCAACAAGGAGGTACACAAGGTCCTAGCCAAGCAAATAGTACTAAACAAGGGCCAAGCCAAGCAAGTGGTAGCCAACAAGTGCCAAACCAACCAAGTAGTAGCCAACAAGGGGCAAGCCAACGAGAAACTAGGCAACAAAGAGGGAGGTAACTAGGACTTACAAGAGGACGTGGTGGTGGTAGAGGCCATGGGGGTGCTCTAGGCCGTGGTGGTGGTCTTGGCCGTGGAGGTGCTCTAGGCCGTGGAGATGGTCTTGGCCATGGCGATGCTCTAGGTCGTGGTGGTGGTCTTGGCCTTGGTGGTGGTCTTGGCCAAGGTCGTCGTAGAGGAATGTTTGGATACCTAGATGGACCATTTCCGTATGTGGCTCACTAACTATAATGTTGCAATTTACATATTTTTTCATATGTTGTTATTGTCCTTATTCATTAGTATGTTGCAATTTACATGTTTTTCCATATCATCTTCTTGTCAGTACTAACTATTATGTTTCTCTCATCGTAGGTATGGCGGCTTCTCAACCCAACAAACGAACAATGAAGGGGGTGGAGGAGAAGGATGGGGAAGGTGAGATGGCGGGGTGGTGGGAGATGGTTGCGAGGAAGCAAAGAGAGGAGGATGCAGCTGCACTAGAGAAGAAGAAGCAAGAGGAGTTCGAAAAGAAGATGAAGGAAAAAGAGAGAGGGATATTTGAGGAGATCACGAGGAGGGACAAGTTGAGGATTGCATGTGAGAAGGCAGCTGCGCAATGACAAAAGGATTTTGAAGAAAAATGCAAGAAACTTTGGGCTTTCGAGGATGCAAAGAAAGAGAGGGAGAATAAGATATTCATGGAGAGGGTGGTTCACGAGGCTCATCGCATAAGGAAAAGGGAGGAAGAAGAAGAAGAGAGGAAGAAGAAGAAGGGAAAGGGGCCTTGCTCAACACAATAGAGCAACATTGTGACCTATGCCATGCACTCTTCCATGTGCCTTGTGCACTCCTCTATTGTTGTCATCTAGAACCTTGTTCACTCTTCTATGTATTTCGATCCTAGTCGTCATGTAGACTATGATCTTTGAACTATGCCATGTGCTCCTCAAGATATTGTGCACTCCTCTATTTGTATTTTGACATGGTGTTATGTACTATGATTCTAAAACAATGTCATGCTGCCAATCTAATTTGATATGTGCTATGTGCTTCCTACAAGGTTCCCAAAAATAAGTTGTCTCCAATAGTGCAGCCAAAATACACAGTGCAGCGCCTTAGGCTCAGGCGCCCCACTATACAGTTGTAACGTCCCAATTTCAATTTGGATGTTATGCATTAGATCATCATATGCATTCATAATTTGGGCATTTTTGAACTTGTTTTATTTGGAGTTTTGATCCTAGAAACTTTACGCAACTCAAGGACCAATTTGAGAGTTGGAGATTTTCACAAAAATCCATTTTTGATTTATCAAAATTTGGTAATTGGATCAAATTGTTTTTTCAAAATTCTTTCCCAAATATTTTAAAAATAATGAGAGAAGATAATATGACTTCTTCAATTTAGTAGAAAAAATATTGGAAATTGAATTTTTGGAGAGTTTATTTGATTTTATTCGCTAGTTTATTTATTTATTGCGGTGTTTATTAGTAATAAAATGTTTATTTTTATTTTAGGCATTTAGGCCCAGAAAAATGTTCACTAGGTCATATATAAGGCCATATAATTATGTGAATTTTTCTAGAATTTTTAGAATTTCATTTATATTAGTTTTCGTGTTTTTCTCTCTCTAAAAAAATGTTTTAAAAAAAACTTCCTCCGCCGAACTGGGCCGGCCCAGCTAGCCAGCCAGGCCGCGGCCCAGCCAGCCGCCCCGCGCCCCGACCGACTCCTGCAGGGAGTCCGGCCGCCCGACGCCGCCGCGCGCCGAGTCTGGCTCGGGCACGCCTCCCCGCCGCCTTGCCCTCCTCCAAGCTGTGCCCCCTGGCCCCTTTATATATCGCCGCCCGACCCCCTCTCCTCATCACCTCGAGCCGCGCCGCCGCAGCCGCACACCGCCGCCGCACTCCGCGCCGCCGCCCGCGCCACTGCTGCCGCCGCGCCGCAAGCCACACCGCCGCCGTCGCCAGCCACCGCCGGAGCCCGCCGCCACCTCGCCGCCTCGCCCGCCTCGCCGCAAGCCACCACCGCCACCGCCGGAGATTCGCCCGCCGACGTCGAACCGCCGAAAACCGCCCGGTTTTCTTTCGGGTTTTTTTGTTTTTCTTTCAAAACGTGATTTGTTTTATTTTAGTTATTTAGAGAATGTTCGTTCGTTAAGCTTCTGTAGCGAACGGTTTCGTCGGATTAGGTTCTGTAGTGAACGTTCGTCTGATTAAGTTTCTGTTTCGTAGCCAGGGACCTAGATGCAGTTACTTTTCTTCGCAGATTAGTCCCTGATCTTTAAACCCTCACAACTTTTTACTCGTTTATCCAAATCCAACGAAACCAACGCCAAATTCTTCGTCTCGATCCCCTCTGTCCAGATAATCAACTTGAACATGTTTTTGAAAGTTTAAAATTTGGTTTCAAACAGATTTGAATTTGAACTTCTTTTGATCGTAGTTTGAGTTTCGTAATTCTGATTTAATCGATTCTTTTTGCAAATCGAAGCTCTTCTCTTGAACTTTCTGTTTAGATCTTTCATTGGTTTTACCTTTGCATCTTATGCTTGAGTACTTATGTATGCTATTGTTTGTCTACGATAGAGTATCCGGAGTGCGAAGCTTGCTACTATGAATCTCTAGGGTTTTCTGATCGTCAGCAAAGCAAGTTACACTTTGATTGCTAAGGACATGACTACCTTGGATACGACCAAAAATATTGCATACATGTATATTTGTGAGGTGATTTCTAATGCAAACTATGCAATAATTTATTTATGTCATCCAAGACAAAAATACGTCACAAACTTTTGTGCCATGTCTAATTGCAGGTGTATGGGACATTTGTACAATCCACATATGAACATAAGGGAAAAAGAGAAGTTTATGTTCTGTTCAAAAAGTCCTCTCACGTCACTTTTGGGCCAAGAGAAGATAGAGTCCAAGTCTCTCACGTTTTGGATTCAGATTCGGACTGCACAGACATACCTGACTCAAAACGCCAACAACTATTTCATACGGACTCCGAATTGGGTGATTCTTTTTTTGTTGGAAAGTAAATTTCATGCTCTTTCTAACCCATTTGGTTTCACCTTCAAATTCATCGGAGCATTGAGTTGTCATCAAAACAATCTGCCGCTGTAGCAGAATCCGAGTCAAACTACAAGTCCAAAGGTGTTGCATCACCTCCACTTGGGCCCATTGGCCTTGTACGACCTAGGGTTAGTTTTAGGCTGCCTTGGGACGTCCTCCCACCTCCTTGGCCACCACCCCTTGCTCCTATATAAGTAAATCCATCTAGTAGCTTTTTGCTGGGGTTTTGTTTAGATTAAAAGTTCGCCATAGCTGCAACTTCGCGTACTTCGTTTGTGTTCAACGACCGGACCAAGACGTCACAGAACCCCACCTTGATCAATAAAGCTTTCATCTTATATTCGCAATATCCAGATTGCAAATCTTAGTTTCTTGCTTGTTCTTCGTTTGCTTGCAGGAGATAGACCCTCGTGGTCAGGTTGATTGTGCTCCGGCGTGGTCAATAACCTCTCGGAGTTGGTTTAGCGATTGCGAGGGGAACATACGTATACACGGTGTAGAAATATGTGGAGCTTGGAAGGCTTAAATATTTGGTAGCAAAAGATTAGCAATAATCAATTCAGAGATGCAATGTTGAATAAACGCTCAACGACGGTACTGTGCTGGTCCTAGGCTAGACCGGACAAGAGACGCAAGCCTAGAACACTAATGAGGTCACGTCGTAGCACAACTAGCATCAATAAAGGATATGAAGTAGCTCTGGACAGCAAGATATAAGTGAAGATCACAATGGCAGTAAAGATAATGATGAGAAACAACTACCAAGTAGCATATACCAACAATTCTCTCTCCAACTTTACTCTATAAAAGTTTGTGCCAATTTTATGGTAATTTTTCTCAAGAATGGCACTGACTCAAGCTTTCAAATGCAAAAAGAATCACCCAATTCGGAGTCCGTATGAAATAGTTGTTGGCGTTTTGAGTCAGGTATGTCTGTGCAGTCCGAATCTGAATCCAAAACGTGAGAGACTTGGACTCTATCTTCTCTTGGCCCAAAAGTGATGTGAGAGGACTTTTTGAACAGAACATAAACTTCTCTTTTTCCCTTATGTTCATATGTGGATTGTACAAATGTCCCATACACCTGCAATTAGACATGGCACAAAAGTTTGTGAAGTATTTTTGTCTTGGATGACATAAATAAATTATTGCATAGTTTGCATTAGAAATCACCTCACAAATATACATGTATGCAATATTTTTGGTCGTATCCAAGGTAGTCATGTCCTTATCATCGTTTCTTGCTTGTTCTTCGTTTGCTTGCAGGAGATAGACCCTCGTGGTCAGGTTGATTGTGCTCCGGCGTGGTCAATAACCTCTCGGAGTTGGTTTAGCGATTGCTAAGGCGCGACGTCCTCGCACGTTCGTAGTCGGATCGTCAAAGTCTACTCCACCAAAAACGATAGCTATCATCTCATCGAAAGATCGGGACACCCTTGCCGCTATCATTGATCATATCCCTTTATTACCCAGCTTTTATGCATTAGTTTCAACCCTCAAGTATTTGCATGAGTAGGATTGGGAACACATGGTTTTGGTTGTAGTACTTGAGGTAGGAACCTAATACCTTTTGATCACCCCGGGAATATACGCTTTGTTACTTATTGCTTAGCCATGCTCGTAGACGTGGATTGGTATGTGAGATTCATGAAAGATGCGAGAGTAAGTTTTTAACTAAGGGAAAACTTAAGGTGGCTACTTTAATACACATCTGGGTGGATTGGTTGCGGGCACCTGGAGAATCCAGTGTTGTCCTAGGATATCCCGGAGTACCCGTGTGATCATCCTATGGAATGCCACCCTGGCTCAAAGGGATCATAAGATTATTCATGCTAGAAACTTTCGTGTGCAGCCACAAGCCATTATGGGCTCTGGCATAGTTGAGTATGTTGTGTGACCTCTTTCAGTGGTAGGCTAGCAGATGTAGGGGAAAGTAGGTGGTACTGTCTACCCAGAGTAAAGAGTTAACGCTTCGAAAAGACTGTGTCTCGGTCATCCGCTTCTCAAACACCGTGTAGTGCGAGAAAATCTAACTCTTCTCTATTCCTACTCTATAGATGTCGGACCCGAGGAACCAGTTCACTCAGCCGGATTACGACACCCATTTCGGACGACACTTGAAGGAAGTCACTAGGTACCTGAACATCGGCATACCAAGCTTCACCGGAACCTTCACTGCAACTTTACCAGAAGAGGAGCACTGGACAATTCAAGTTCGTGTTCCAGGAAGGACTTTTGCACCAATTACCAAGCCCATCGAGTTTTCCTTTGATGCACCAACCTGGAGTTTAGGCAAGAGCATGGCCGCCCACATCACCATTGGACGCATAGGCGAGGTGTACAACAAGGATCTTAAAGACACCATCTATCAGATGATGTGGCCACAGATGCCGCGAAGCAGGAGAAGTTTCTTGAAGGATTGAATGATGAGCTGAGTATGCAGTTGATGGTGGCAACGTTCACCAACTACCAGGAGCTGGTAGACAGGGCCCTCATGATTGAAGGCAAGCAGCAGCAGATAGAGAACCGCAAACGAAAGTATGGACAGAGGAAATACAGCTCTGGAGCTCAGCAGAAGCCTCGCTATGCCCCGTACTCAGGAGGACACACTCATACCCATGGAGGACATAACCATGGAGGCCATTCCCACACTGGAGGAAATTCACACAACCACAGTGGCCCTAAGAATGGTAATGGGAGTGGAGGAAACAACAGTCAGAACCGTTCCAACCCCGCTACACCCGCCAAGAAGGATCTGAGTCACATTACTTGTTTCAAGTGCGGGAAGACTGGACACTACGCCACTGAGTGTCCCAAAGCAAAGAATGGTAATGGCAATGGGAGCTCAGGAAAGAAGCCAAATCCCTTCACCAGAGGTCAGGTGAACCACGTCAACGTGGAGGAAGTTGAAGAGCAGCCTGATGCAGTTATTGGTAAGTTTTTGATTAAGTCATTTGCAGCTCTTGTTCTTTTTGACACTGGTGCATCGCATTCATACATATCAAGGGGATTTGTGGATAAGTTTGAGTTGGAAACAAGAGCCCTTAGGTCACCCATGTTAGTAAGCTCACCAGGAGCGGAATATATGGCTAGACGATGGTGTTGCCAGTTGCCATTAACCATAGGTAAGCATGTTTTCCCCTCAGACCTCATTATTTTGGAATCTCAAGGATTGGATGTAATACTAGGCATGGATTGGTTATTGAAGTATGGAGGAAACATCGATTGTGCTAGTAAGTCAATTCTTCTCACCACCCCAGAGGGAAAAAGGATCAAGTATGTGTCTAGGCATGCGCCAATGAGGACTCAAGTAAATTCACTCTCGGGAGTTGTTCAGGAGGAAGTGCCCATTGTGAAGGATTATCCAGATGTATTCTCGGAGGAATTACCAGGCATGCCACCAGACCAAGACATTGAGTTTTTAATCGAGTTATTGCCAGGCACCGGACCAATATCCAAGAGACCGTATCGGATGCCCGCTAATGATCTGGAGGAAATTAAGAAGCAGATTAAGGAGTTACTGGAGAAAGGTTATATTCAACCAAGCTCATCACCTTGGGGAGCCCCAGTGCTCTTAGTTGAGAAGAAGGATGGATCTTTGAGAATGGTTGTTGATTATCGTGCGTTGAATGAGGTGACGATCAAGAACAAATACCCACTACCGATGATCAATGATTTGTTTGACCAGCTGCAAGGAGCTAAAGTATTCTCCAAGATCGATCTTCGGTCAGGATACCACCAGCTGAAGATCCGAGAGCAGGATATACCTAAGACAGCTTTTACCACAAGGTATGGGCTATATGAGTATACAGTTATGTCATTTGGTTTGACTAACGCCCCTGCCTATTTCATGAGTAAGATGAACAAGGTGTTCATGGAATTCTTGGACAAGTTCGTCGTGGTGTTCATTGACAATATATTGGTCTACTCGAAGAATGAAGAGGAACACAAGGAACATTTGCACTTGGTTCTCGAGAAGCTCAGGGAACATCAGCTATATGCCAAGTTCAGCAAATGCGAGTTTTGGTTGAAGGAAGTTGGATTTCTCGGACATGTTATATCAGGAGAAGGAATAGCAGTAGACCCATCCAAGGTTAAATCTGTCACCGAGTGGTTGGCACCCACCACAGTGGGAGAGATACGCAGTTTCCTTGGACTTGCAGGATATTATCAGAGATTTATTGAGAATTTTTCCAAGATTGCGAAGCCCATGACGGAGTTATTGAAGAAGGACACCAAGTTTAAATGGACCGAGGATTGTGAGGCCAGTTTTCAGGAGTTGAAGAAACATTTAGTTACAGCCCCAGTGCTAATTCTTCCGAATATACGCAAGGATTTCCAAGTATATTGCGACGCTTCTCGCCAGGGACTTGGAGGCGTTCTTATGCAAGAAGGAAGAGTTGTTTCATATGCCTCACGTCAGCTTCGACCTCATGAGTTGAATTATGCCATGCATGATTTGGAGCTAGCAGCCGTAGTGCATGCGCTCAAGACCTGGAGACATTTTCTTATCGGAAATCGTTGTGATGTTTACACGGATCATAAGAGTTTGAAGTACATTTTCACGCAGAAGGAGTTGAACCTCAGGCAGAGGAGATGGCTGGAGCTCATAAAGGATTATGACATGAAATTGCATTATCATCCAAGAAAGGCCAATGTCGTGGCCGATGCTTTGAGTCGCAAGAGTTATGTCAATACTCTCATAACCGGAGGATTACCTTAGGATTTAGCCGACGACCTCAGAGAATTTCGCTTGGAGATAGTTCCAAGAGGTTTTGTTGTAGCATTGGAAGTTCAGTCCACCTTGTTGGAAAAAATCCGATAAGTCCAGAAGACGGATAAAGAAATCGCGGAGATAAGGGAAAAGATGAGTAAAGGAAAGGCCAAAGGTTTTCGTGAGGATGAACACGGGACTTTATGGTTTGAGGATCGCATCTATGTGCCCAATGATCCAGAGACCAGGAAGTTAATTCTTCAGGAGGCTCATGATACGCCATACTCGATTCACCCAGGCAACACCAAGATGTATCTGGATTTGAAGGAACGTTTCTGGTGGACAGGTATGAAGAAGGATATTGCCGAGTATGTAGCAGTATGTGACGTATGTCAGAGAGTTAAGGCAGAGCATCAGAAACTAGCAGGATTACTTCAGCCTTTGCCGATACCCGAATGGAAGTGGGATAAGCTTGGCATGGTTTTCATCACTGGATTACCCAGGACTCGTTCAGGATATGATTCCATTTGGGTTGTAGTTGATCGCTTGACCAAAGTGGCTCACTTTATCCCCGTGAAAACCACTTATACGAGCGCGAAGTTGGCCAAGATATATATGACCAGGATCGTATGTCTGCATGGAGTTCCGAGGACCATCGTATCAGATAGAGGAACACAGTTTACATCGAAGTTTTGGAATCAGTTACACCAGACTTTGGGTACCAGGCTAGAGTTCAGTACAGCCTTTCATCCGCAGACAGATGGACAGACCAAGAGAGTCAACCAGATTCTGGAGGACATGTTGAGAGCTTGTGCGCTAGACTATGGGTCTAGTTGGGATGATAATTTGCCTTATGCGGAGTTCTCATATAACAATAGCTATCAGGCTAGTTTGAAGATGGCCCCTTTCGAAGCTTTGTATGGAAGGAGGTGCAGGACACCATTGCTGTGGGATGAAGTTGGAGATCGACAACTGTTCGGACCAGATTTAATCAGAGAGTCTGAGGAGAAGGTCAAGTTGATTCGTGATAGACTTAAGGTAGCCCAGTCCAGGCAGAAGAGTTATGCCGATACTAAACGCAAGGAGGTAACCTATGAAGTCGGAGACAGAGCATATCTTCGTGTATCGCCACTTCGAGGAGTCAAACGGTTTGGAGTCAAAGGGAAGTTAGGGCCGCGATTTGTAGGACCATACCGAGTTTTGGAACGTATGGGGGAAGTTGCATACAAGTTGGAATTACCCGAAGGTTTGTCGGGAGTTCATGATGTGTTTCACGTTTCCCAGTTGAAGAAGTGCCATGCAGAGATGGCCGGTATTCCTCTGAGAGATACAGTGCCCCTGGAAGCAATTCAGTTGGAGAGTGACTTGACTTATGAGGAGAAACCCGTCAAGATTTTAGAGTTCGCCAACCGAGTCACTCGCAGCAAGGTCATCAAGTTTTGCAAGGTTCAGTGGAGCCACCATACCGAGGAGGAAGCCACCTGGGAGCGAGAAGAAGACCTCCGGAAAGACCACCCACACCTTTTTGCTAGCCAACCCGAATCTCGAGGGCGAGATTCATCTTAAGGGGGGTAGGTTTGTAACGTCCCAATTTTCAATTTGGATGTTATGCATTAGATCATCATATGCATTCATAATTTGTGCATTTTTGAACTTGTTTTATTTGGAGTTTTGATCCTAGAAACTTTACGCAACTCAAGGACCAATTTGAGAGTTGGAGGTTTTCACAAAAATCCATTTTTGATTTATCAAAATTTGGTAATTGGATCAAATTGTTTTTTCAAAATTCTTTTCCAAATATTTTAAAAATAATGAGAGAAGATAATATGACTTCTTCAATTTAGTAGAAAAAATATTAGAAATTGAATTTTGAATTTTTGGAGAGTTTATTTGATTTTATTCGCTAGTTTATTTATTTATTGTGGTGTTTATTAGTACTAAAATGTTTATTTTTATTTTAGGCATTTAGGCCCAGAAAAATGTTCACTAGGTCATATATAAGGCCATATAATTATGTGAATTTTTCTGAAATTTTTAGAATTTTATTTATATTAGTTTTCGTGTTTTTCTCTCTCTGAAAAAAAATGTTAAAAAAAAACTTCCTCCGCCGAACTGGGCCGGCCCAGCTAGCCAGCCAGGCCGCGGCCTAGCCAGCCGCCCCACGCCCCGACCGACTCCTACATGGAGTCCGGCCGCCCGACGCCGCCGCGCGCTGAGTCCGGCTCGGGCACGCCTCCCCGCCGCCTTGCCCCTCCTCCAAGCTGCGCCCCCTGGCCCCTTTATATATCGCCGCCCGACCCCCTCTCCTCCTCACCTTGAGCTGCGCCGCCGCAGCCGCACACCGCCGCCGCACTCCGCGCCGCCGCCCGCGCCACTGCCGCCGCCGCGCCGCAAGCCACGCCGCCGCCGTCGCCAGCCACCGCCGGAGCCCGCCGCCACCTCGCCGCCTCGCCGCAAGCCACCACTACCGCCGCCGGAGATCCGCCCGCCGACGTCGAACCGCCGAAAACCGCCGGTAAAACCGCCGCCGAACCGCCCGGTTTTCTTTCGGTTTTTTTTGTTTTTCTTTCAAAACCCGATTTGTTTTTAGTTATTTAGAGAATGTTTGTTCGTTAAGCTTCTGTAGCGAACGGTTTCGTCGGATTAGGTTCTGTAGTGAATGTTCGTCCGATTAAGTTTATGTTTCGTAGCCAGGGACCTAGCTGCAGTTACTTTTTTTTGCAGATTAGTCCCTGATCTTTAAACCCTCACAACTTTTTACTCGTTTATCCAAATCCAACGAAACCAACGCCAAATTCTTCGTCTCCATCCCCTCTGTCCAGATAATCAACTTGAACATGTTTTTGAAAGTTTAAAATTTGGTTTCAAATAGATTTGAATTTGAACTTCTTTTGATCGTAGTTTGAGTTTCGTAATTCCGATTTGATCGATTCTTTTTGCAAATCGAAGCTCTTCTCTTGAAATTTCTGTTTAGATCTTTCATTGGTTTTACCTTTGCATATTATGCTTGAGTGCTTATGTATGCTATTGTTTGTCTACGATAGAGTATCCGAAGTGCGAAGCTTGCTACTACGAATCTCTAGGGTTTTCCGATCGTCAGCAAAGCAAGTTACACTTTGATCATATCCCTTTATTACCCAGTTTTTATGCATTAGTTTCAACCCTCAAGTATTTGCATGAGTAGGATTGGGAACACATGGTTTTGGTTGTAGTACTTGAGGTAGGAACCTAATACCTTTTGATCACCCCGGGAATATACGCTTTGTTACTTATTGCTTAGCCATGCTCGTAGACGTGGATTGGTATGTGAGATTCATGAAAGATGCGAGAGTAAATTTTTAACTAAGGGAAAACTTAAGGTGGCTACATTAATACACATCAGGGTGGATTGGTTGCGGGCACCTGGAGAATCCAGTGTTGTCCTAGGATATCCCGAAGTACCCGTGTGATCATCCTATGGAATGCCACCCAGGCTCAAAGGGATCATAAGATTATTCATGCTAGAAACTTCCGTGTGCAGCCATAAGCCATTATGGGCTCTGGCATAGTTGAGTATGTTGTGTGACCTCTTTCAGTGGTAGGCTAGCAGATGTAGGGGAAAGTAGGTGGTACTGTCTACCCGGAGTAAAGAGTTAACGCTTCGGAAAGACTGTGTCTCAGTCATCTATTTCTCAAACACCGTGTAGTGCGAGAAAATCCAACGGAGGAGATCGAGTCTTGTGGGGAAAAGTGCGCAAACCTCTGCAGAGTGTATAAACTAATCATGGTTAGCCGTGTCCCCGGTTATGGACATCTTGAGTATCTGGTATTTGAATTATTGGTTGATCTCATCACTTTACTTAAAGAAATTGTTGGGTTATTAATATTCTTTTGGGATTGAGTTGGAGGTACCTTCTCAATAATGGCATAAACTTGGTAGTAAATTAAATTTATTCCTTTGTTGTAGGGAAAAATTAGCTTTATGCAAAACTAAACTTAGAGCCACCACCAGCCATATATTGCATGTAGTGATAGCTATTATTCACCATTCCTCTATAGTGTTATCTTGCCAGCATATTCCATGTGCTGACCTACACGGCTGCAACGTATCATGTTGCAGAATTTTCAGATGAAGAGTAAGGTGCTCTAGGTCATTGTCATGCACTCAGCTATGCCGTTGGAGTTGATGGACTCATTTATCTTCGAAGCTTCCGCAGTTATTTTATTTTTAGATGGCCTTCAGCCATATTATTGTAATAAGTACTCTTTATGAGACATTCGATGTAATAAGTGTGTGATTGAACTCTGTTATAAATCCTCGAGTACTGTGTGTGTCAGCATACCGATCCAGGGATGACACTTAAGCACAGAGACTTCGATCCATTGGGATCGGGTCGCTACAACAGTGCAGCGCCTGGCCCTAAGGCGCTGCACATATTAAACTGGGTAACTAGAGCTGTCCAGAGAGTCCAGAGAGCAAACTGGGCTCTCTAATGCCCCAGAAATGGCTAAGTCAATGTGCAGCGCCTTAGGCTTAGGCGCCACACTATACAGTGCAGCGCCTGGCCCTAAGGTGCTGCACATATTAAACTAGGCAATCTGGAGCTATCCAGAGAGTCCAGAGAGCAAACTGGGCTCTCTGACGCCCCAGAAATGGCTAAGTCAATGTGCAGTGCCTTAGGCTTAGGCGCCACACTTTGCAGTGCAGCGCCTGGCTCTAAGGCGCTGCACATATTAAACTGGGCAATCTGGAGCTTGATGTCTACTACGCAACTTTATTCTTGTAGACTTGTGTTGGGCCTCCAAGCGCGGAGTTTTGTAGGACAGTAGCAATTTTCCCGCAAGTGGATGACCTAAGGTTTATCAATCCGTGGGAGGCGTAGGATGAAGATAGTCTCTCTCAAACAACCCTGCAACCAAATACAAGAAATCTCTTGTGTCCCCAACACACCCAATACAATGGCAAATTGTATAGGTGCACTAGTTCGGCGAAGAGATGGTGATAAAAGTGTAATATGGATGGTAGAAATATATTTTTATAATCTGAATAAATAAAAACAGCAAGGTAGCAATTGATAAAACGAAACACAAACGGTATTGCAATGCTTGAAAATGAGGCCTAGGGTCCGTACTTTCGCTAGTGCAATCTCTCAACAATGCTAATATAATTGGATCATATAACCATCCCTCAACATGCGATGAAGAATCACTCCAAAGTTCCTATCTAGCGGAGAACATAAGAATAAATTGTTTGTAGGGTACGAAACCACCTCAAAGCTATTCTTTCCGATCGATCTATCCAAGAGTTCATACTAAAATAACACCAAAGCAAATTCAGATTCGTAATGCTCAATCCAACACAAAGAACCTCAAAGAGTACCCCAAGATTTCTACTAGAGAAACAAAGACAAGAACGTGCATCAACCCCTATGCATAGATTACCCTAATGTCACCTCGGGAATCCGTGAGTTGAGTGCCAAAACATATATCAAGTGAATCAATATAATACCCCATTGTCACCACGGGCATTCGTATGCAAGACATATATCAAGTGCTCTCAAATCCATAAAAGTATTCAATCCAATAAAACAAAATCTCAAAGGGAAAACTCAATTCATCACAACAAGATAGAGAGGGGAAAACACCATATGATCGGACTATATTAACAAAGCCCGCGATACATCAAAGATTGTGCATCTCAAGAACACAAGAGAGAGAGAGATTAAACACATAGCTACTGGTACAAACCCTCAGCCCCGAGGGTGGACTACTCCCTCCTCATCGTGGTGGTCGTTGGGATGATGAAGATGGCCACCGGTGATGATCTCCCCCTCCGGCAGGGTGCCGGAACGGGATCTAGATTGGAACTTGTTGATACAGAGGCCTTGCGGCGGCCGAACTTCTGATCTAGGGTCTCCCCGAGGGTTTTTGGAATATTTGATGATTTATAGGGCGAAGAGGGGGTGCGGGAGGCCACCGAGGTGGGCACAACCCACCTGGGAGCACCTGGGCCCCCATGCGCGCCCTGGTGGGTTGTGCCCCCCTCGGGGCACCCCCCAGGTGCTGCTCTGGCCTATTGGATGTCTTCTGGTACATAAAAAATCCACAAAAAGTTTCGCGGTGTTTGGACTCCGTTTGATATTGATTTCCTGCGATGTAAAAAACAAGCAAAAACAGCAACTGGCACTGGGCACTGGGTCAATAGGTTAGTCCCAAAAAAAATGATATAAAGTTGCTATAAAATGATTGTAAAACATCCAAGAATGATAATATAACAACATGAATACATCATAGATTATAGATACGTTGGAGACGTATCAGCATCCCCAAGCTTAATTCCTACTCGTCCTCGAGTAGGTAAATGATAAAAGAAATAATTTATGAAGTGTGAATGCTAGCAAAGTGCACAAGTTTGATCAATGACAATTTCAATCACTTTTCCTAGCATCATAACATCAATTCTTTCTTATAAAACTTCTCATGTTAAAGTGGCAACCAATTCACATGTTAAGGTTCAAACAATGAATTCTCTTGAAACTCAACAACCTATATTCTTAGTCACCAAACAATTGCAATTCAACTTATTCAACAGAGTCTAAGTAAGAGCTCCACATACTCAACCATCATATAGCCTTCTATGATTGCTAACACTCACCGCATACACATGAGCAAAACGTTTCAACCGGACACATAGAAAGATAGGGGCTTATAATTTCGCCTCCCAACGTATTCACCTCAAGGGTGATGTCAACAATAATAACTCATGCTACCCATATCCAACTGGATATATGTGCCTAGATCTTTCCTCACCACATGATGCTTGCCAAAAGAGAATAATAAAAAGGAACAGAGAGAAAAACTTTGACTCTTGCATGAAAGTAAATACATAAAAGTAAAAGGTAGGCCCTTCGCAGAGGGAAGCAGAGGTTGCCATGCGATTTTTGTTTGTATGCTCAATCCCTTAGTGCAAAAGAACGTCACGTTATATTGCCCCTTATGATAGCAACCTTTATTATGCAGTCTGTCGCTTTTATTCTTTGCCATCACAAGTTCGTACAACGCTCAATTTTCTCTTACACTAAATGATCTAACACTTTTAGAAGCAATTTTTATTACCTTATTGCACCGATGACAACTTACTTGAAGGATCTTACTCAATCCTTAGGTAGGTATGGTGGACTCTTGAAAATAAGATTTGGGTTTAAGGGTTTTTGGATGCACAAGTAGTATCTCTACTTGGTGCGGAATTTTTGGCTAGCAAAGATGGGGGGCAAGCACCACATGTTGAAGGATCTATGACAATATAATTTCTATGTGAATATGAACAAACATAAATCATTACGTTGTCTTCCTTGTCCAACGTCAACAATTTTGGCATATAATATTTTAATGGGGGCTCACAATCACAAAAGATTTCCAAGATAGTGTATTTGCATGTGAAAGTTCTCTTCCTTATAGTAATCATTCATGAATTGCTTGTATGACCAATATTGTGATTGTCAAGCTTCAAAAGATTTCACTTTCTAAACCCAATGTGAAGCTACCACTGGGCATGATATGAACATATAATTTCAACTTCATGATATTCAATTCATTCAACAATTTACTCATAGGATATAAGTGAAGCACGAGAGTAAATGACAAACTACTCCAAAAAGATATAAGTGAAGATCAAGCGAGTAGTTAAGTAAAGGGGTAGCTGATTGAGGACTCTCTCTTATTTAAAAACTTTCTGATCTAAGTATTTTATTAAAACAGCAAGTAAAACAAAACAAAATGACATTCCAAGAATAGCACAACTCGAGTGAAGAAGCAAAAACTTAGGCTCAACTGATACTAACCGATAATTGTTGATGAAGAAAGATGGGATGCCTACCGGGGCATCCCCAAGCTTAGATGCTTGAGACTTCTTGAAATATTATCTTGGGATGCCTTGGGCATCCCCAAGCTTGAGCTTTTGCGTCTCCTTAATTCCTTTTATATCAGGGTTTCCCTAAATCTTAAAAACTTCATACACACAAAACTCAACAAGAACTCATGAGATAAGTTAGTATAAACCAATGCAAAAACCTTATCATACTCTACTGTAGCAAATCACAAAAATTATTATTCAACATTGCATACTAAATGCCTCTGCATATTTAATACTCCTATCCTCAAATAGAATCATTAAACAAGCAAACATATGCAAACAATGTAAACATAACAGCAATCTGCCCAAACAGTACAATCTGTAAAGAATGCAAGAGTATCAATACTTCTTTAACTCCAAAAATTATGAAAATTTACTACACTGTAGAAAATTTATCAGAGTTTATTGTGCAAAAAGTTTCAACATTTTAACACATTCTGACTTTTCTCGGGAATTTTTGCAACATCGATAAACTTTCTGTTTTGAAACAGCAGCTCATATACTTGCAAAATGAGCATGGTAAAGGCTATCCTTGACATTTTTATTGAAAATAAAGATGCAAAACATTATTCTAAATAACAGCAAGCAAATCCTAACAAGAAAATGATGCTCCAAGCAAAACACATATCATGTGACGAATAAAAATGTAGCTCCAAGTGAGGTTACTGATAATGTTGGAGACGAAAGAGGGGATGCCTTCCGGGGCATCCCCAAGCTTAGTTGCTTGGATCTTCCTTGAATATTACCTTGGGGTGCTTTGGGCATCCCCAAGCTTAGGGTCTTGTCACTCCTTATTCTCCTCATATCGACATCTCACACAAAACTTGAAAACTTCAATCACACAAAACTTAATGGAACTTCGTGAGATAGTGTTTCCACACAATGCATACTGTAGCATATCATTTCCACAATTTATATTGAGCAATATAAGTCATAGAAACTAGAAAACAAGCAAACTATGCATTGAAAACAGAATCTGTCAAAAACAGAACAGTACGTAAAGATCTGAATTAAGATCATACTTCTGTAACTCCAGAAATTCTAAAAAATTAGGAAAACATAGAAAATTTGTATACCCATCAACTGCAAAAAATTCAGAATTTTTCCACGTTCCAGTAAAAGACAAGAATTTCTGCACTGGACGCAAAAGTTTCTGTTTTTGCACAGAATCAAGTCAACTATCATACACACTATCCCAAAGGCTTTACTTGGCACTTTATTGAAACAAAAGCTATAAAACAAGATTACTACAGTAGCCTAACCATGTGAACACACAAAAACAGTAGGTAAAAGTGTTGGGTTGTCTCCCAACAAGCGTTTTTCTTTAATGCCTTTTAGCTAGGCATGATGATTTCAATGATGCTCGCATAAAAGATAAGAATTGGAACACAAAGAGAGCATCATGAAGCATATGACTAGCACATTTAAGTCTAACCCACTTCCTATGCATAGGGATTTTGTGAGCAAACAACTTATGAGAACAAGAATCAACTAGCATAGGAAGGCAAAACAAGTGCAACTTCAAAACTTTCAACAAAAAGAGAGGAAACTTGATATTATTGCTATAAGTAAATGCATATGTTCCCCTCTCATAATAATTTTCAGTAGCATCATGAATGAATTCAACAATGTAGCTATCACATAAAGCATTCTTTTCATGATCCACAAGCATAGAAAATTTATTACTCTCCACATAAGCAAATTTATTCTCATGAATAGTAGTGGGAGCAAACTCAACAAAATAACTATCATGGGATTCTTGATTGGCATAATCAAATTGAACATTAAAATTATGATGACAAGTTTCATGGTTATCATTATTCTTTATAGCACACATGTCATCACCATAATCATCATAGATAGCAACTTTGTTGTCATAATCAATTGAAACCTCTTCCATAATAGTGGATTCATCACTAAATAAAGTCATGACCTCTCCAAATCCACTTTCATAATTATCACAATAAGATTCAACACCCTCCAAAATAGTGGGATCATTAGTACCTAGAGTTGACACTCTTCCAAACCCACTTTCATCAATATAATCGTCATAAATAGGAGGCATGCTACCATTATAACAAATTTGCACATCAAAACTTGGGGGACTAAAAATATTATCTTCATCAAACATAGCATCCCCAAGCTTGTTGCTTTGCATATCATTAGCATCATGGATATTCAAAGAATTCATACCAACAACATTGCAATCATGCTCATCATTCAAAGATTTTTTTGTCAAACATTTTATAGAATTCTTCTTCTATCAATTGAGCACAATTTTCCTTTCCATCATTTTCACGAAAAACATTATAGAGATGAATAATATGATGCAACCTCAATTCCATTTTTTTTGTAGTTTTCTTTTATGAACCAAACTAGTGATAGAACAAGAAACTAAAAGATTCAATTGCAAGATCTAAAGATATACCTTCAAGCACTCACCTCCCCGGCAACGGCGCCAGAAAAGAGCTTGATGTCTACTACGCAACTTTATTCTTGTAGACTCGTGTTGGGCCTCCAAGCGCAGAGTTTTGTAGGACAGTAGCAATTTTCCCTCAAGTGGATGACCTAAGGTTTATCAATCCGTGGGAGGCGTAGGATGAAGATAGTCTCTCTCAAACAACCCTGCAACCAAATACAAGAAATCTCTTGTGTCCCCAACACACCCAATACAATGGCAAATTGTATAGGTGCACTAGTTCGGCGAAGAGATGGTGATAAAAGTGTAATATGGATGGTAGAAATATATTTTTATAATCTGAATAAATAAAAATAGCAAGGTAGCAATTGATAAAACGGAGCACAAATGGTATTGCAATGCTTGAAAATGAGGCCTAGGGTCCGTACTTTCGCTAGTGCAATCTCTCAACAATGCTAATATAATTGGATCATATAACCATCCCTCAATGTGCGATGAAGAATCACTCCAAAGTTCCTATCTAGCGGAGAACATAAGAATAAATTGTTTGTAGGGTACGAAACCACCTCAAAGCTATTCTTTCTGATCGATCTATCCAAGAGTTCGTACTAAAATAACACCAAAGCAAATTCAGATTCGTAATGCTCAATCCAACACAAAGAACCTCAAAGAGTGCCCCAAGATTTCTACCGGAGAAACAAAGACAAGACCGTGCATCAACCCCTATGCATAGATTACCCCAATGTCACCTCGGGAATCCGCGAGTTGAGTGCCAAAACATATATCAAGTGAATCAATATAATACCCCATTGTCACCATGGGTATTCGTATGCAAGACATATATCAAGTGCTCTCAAATCCATAAAAGTATTCAATTCGATAAAACGAAATTTCAAAGGGAAAACTCAATTCATCACAACAAGATAGAGAGGGGAAAACACCATATGATCGGACTATATTAACAAAGCCCGCGATACATCAAGATTGTGCATCTCAAGAACACGAGAGAGACAGAGATTAAACACATAGCTACTGGTACAAACCCTCAGCCCCGAGGGTGGACTACTCCCTCCTCACCGTGGTGGTCGCCGGGATGACGAAGATGGCCACCGGTGATGATCTCCCCCTCCGGCAGGGTGCTGGAATGGGGTCTAGATTGGATCTCGTGGATACAGAGGCCTTGCAGCGGCGGAACTTCTGATCTAGGGTCTCCCCGAGGGTTTTTGGAATATTTGATGATTTATAAGGCGAAGAGGGGGTGCGGGAGGCCACCGAGGTGGGCACAACCCACCTGGGCACGCCTGGGCCCCCAGGCGCGCTCTGGTGGGTTGTGCCCCCCTCGGGGCACCCCCCAGGTGCTGCTCTGGCCCATTGGATGTCTTCTGGTCCATAAAAAATCCACAAAAAGTTTCGCGGTGTTTGGACTCCGTTTGATATTGATTTCCTATGATGTAAAAAACAAGCAAAAACAGCAACTGGCACTGGGCACTGGGTCAATAGGTTAGTCCCAAAAAATGATATAAACTTGCTATAAAATGACTGTAAAACATCCAAGAATTATAATATAACAGCATGAATACTTCATAAATTATAGATACGTTGGAGACGTATCAGAGCTGTCCAGAGAGTCTAGAGAGCAAAGTGGGCTCTCTGATGCCCCAGAAATGGCTAAGTCAATGTGCGGCGCCTTAGGCTCAAGCGCCACACTATATAGTGCAGCGCCTGGCCCTAAGGCGCTGCACATATTAAATTGGGCAATCTGGAGCTGTCCAGAGAGTCCACAGAGCAAACTGGGCTCTCTGATGCCCCATAAATGGCTAAGTCAATGTGCAGCACCTTAGACTGAGGTGCCACACTATATAGTCAACGCCTGGCTCAAAGACATTGCAGTGTGCAGTGTGGCGCATGTGCCTAAGGCGTTGCACCAACACTTAGAATTTTTTTCACCTAAAATCTTTGTGTAACCTTTCTGTTGCTTCTGGACAGCATGTGCAGGTGTGCAATGCCTCGCCCTAAGGCACCCCACTATATAGTGCAATGCCTTTCCCTAAGGTGTTGCACTGTAGAGTGCAACGCCTTCCCCTTAGGCGCCATGCCTCTGTTAACTGCATAATCATGGGATTTACTGTTCCATTCAACATTTTCAGTACTAATAGATATTTTGCATCACACATAAAGCAGTAAGGATCAACATTATCACAATTTCAACATCACTTCAACTTCAACGAAGACAACAAGTTCAACGTTGCTAAGAGTTAACATCACTTCAAGTTCAACAAAGACAACAAGTTCAATAGTGCTATGAGTTCATCAAGATGAGAAAACCATGACTAATTCAGTTACATAAGAACACGATGACGCCTAGTTCATTCCGCGTTTATTGCTGCCTCTTCCCCTCTTGACGGCTATCTTCTTCTTCCTGGAAGGAGCAACCGGCTCCGGTCCTCCTCCTCATCGTTCACATCATCATCCAAGCTCGCCATCCGCGAGCTGCCACCGACCATCCTCGTGCCTTTATTGTTGAAGTCTTCGGGCGTGAACTGATTGATTCTCGTACTAGACTTTAACATGTATGCTAACCAAATCTGATAGTTCTGCAAGGTCATGTCATCATCAACCTATCATAAAAGCAAACAATATGGTCAAGAACGTGCGTCATGATGAAGGTAGCAATGCATCAAAGCGATGCATATGTGCTATTGTCATACCTCTTGGGTGACCACACCCTCATCCTCCAGATGAGCCGTCGACGTAGTCTCATCCTCCAAATGAGTCCCATGGTCAGATTGGGGATCAGATGGTGTAGCGGACCTAGACAGCGTAGGTTCTTAATACTCGGGGTCACGACAACCGACAAGGTTGGATAACCGCCTTAACCTTTGGCCCTGACGCTGTAACATGGACAAGTGAATAAGATATCGAACTTAGCAACATATATAACATGGACAACTTGAGATTTGTACCTTAAAGAATGCTTGAAGTGCACCTTCCTCTTTGCCTTTTCCATGCGGGGTTGTTTCCAGAATAGCCTGGCTTTCATCAGCTGATTTCTTGATCTGGTTGCGCTATGGACGGGAACGACATAAAGATGTTAGTCAAGCAAAGATGTGTAATATGGCCAACAGTGAAAAGTAGAGAGGAACACTTTACCAGAAAGTTCATCACTAGAGCATAAGGGACTCGGGTCCCTTCCCCAACATATTTGTTGTATTCATGCTGGGATATCCCATCAAAGACGGTGGGATCTTCCAAAATCTCCTCACCATACGCCGACTTGCACATCTCCAGATGAGTACTTGCAAGATACCATTTCAGGTAATTGTTGAACGCGAGTGGGCAGTGCTCGCGAATCTTGGATCCTGCAGTAGCCCGAGCTTGCTCCACACTAAGCTCGAACATGGTGACATACTTTTTATGATGTTTGTCCCAGTCCTTGATCTTTCGCTGCTTTTTCCTTATCCAACCTGGATGTTAAAAAATCAAATATTAGCACCATAAAAAAGGACCTAACGATGGTAAGTGAACAAGGTTAATTCTCTCATACCTGTGAAGCGCTTTGTCCGTGTCCTGCCATTCCGTCGGGTGACTCTGGAACAAACCAAACTGGCGATAGACATGACGCGGCATGTGAAGCTCAACCGCCCAGCTGCATATGAGTGGGCACCGCATAAGCCAAAGATACCTATCCCGCATGCACATCAGATTCAGAATGAAATCTCCTGCATTACCTAATCTATCGCCAACGCCATATGGCTCCCATTCCACCTGCAACACAACACAACACAACAACGCAACATTGATGTCGAGTTCTCATGAAAGCATGAAAATGAGTGAAGTTGTGTGAATGCTTACCTGCTCAGCCGTAATCGTGTCCAACTCTTGGGTGTACTGCCTATACATCAGAGTGACATCGCTAGTCATCTCGGTTACCACATCCCACTTGTAAGCCCAGGTGGGGAGCCGTAGTTCGTCGCCTTGGTCGTCCCAAGCCTTGTACATTATGTCCTTCGGGCGTCCGACCGACAAGCGCTCCCAACTCCATACAGAGAGTACGAGCATACAACCACCAATACATCCGTCCTTTGAGATCCTACAGCAAGCACTATCCAACTGCACATAAAGGAAAATGTGGTTCACTTAAGAACAAAATTGCAATGATAAAGTAGAAATGAAGTGAAAACAAACAACTGACTACCTGTCGGTACAAGTAGGCCAGTGCCGGCGAACCCCAACTCCATTGGTTGTCGAAGACGGTGAGCGCCTTAAGCCACATCCATGGAGCGTTCTTGCCAGTGGCGTCAGCAGAAAAAGTCCCGGAGATAACGTACCACATGTAGACACGAGCATATGTCTGCACCACATCCTCATTAGCATCCCGAGGGCAATGCGCAAAGTTCACAACAATCCAGGTGAATGGAGCTCCGGCTGCGACTCTTTCCTTCTTCTCCCCCTCAGCTACTGGAGCCTCTACAGGAGACATACCAATAAGGGCCTCCAACTGCTAGCGCCACCCATCGAAATTGATGCTCATACAGAGAGGCTTCCCCTTGATGGAAGATCGGTGATCAAGGCGACATCCTGGAGTGTAACGGTCATCTCCCCAGTCCATAGATGGAAACTGTGCGTCTTTGTCCTACACCGATCAACCAGCGTGGTGATTGATGCAGCATTGAGGTTCGGTGTCGACTGGCTGACCAGCTAAATGAACAGGAGGAGTCATGTCTGCCAGATGTCCGATGTGTACCGCTCATCGTAAGGCATGACATCACCAGAGACACCGTGAGACCGAATCTTCAAAGGTTGAAGAAACTGCAAACAAGCAAGTCAGAGTATTAAATATGGGGAATATCTATTTGAGCTAAACACAAATTCCAAAATACCAACTACTATCATTATTACCTTCTTCATCTCTGACATAAAGTAGGTCTGGTGTTGAGTGTCACAGAAATCATCGAGAAGACAAATCATACTACAAATTTCAAACAAAAAACATACATGAGCTAACTACCATACTTCCTATGCATTATTTCATATGTATTCATCTCAACAATCGGTAGACACTAAAAGAAAATTTGAATACTAATCTAAGATATACAATGAAAGCATGACAACAATGATCACAAAAATGTTATGTATTCACAACAATATTGGGTTGTACAATGGAAACATTATTTACAATACTCACTCAATAATCTAGGTATACAATGGAAGCATTATTTACAATGAAAGATATACAATGGAAGCATTATCATCTCAAATATCATCTACACAAACATACCAACATGCATATGGTTTCATTTCAATAATCTAGGGTTTCACTATGGAAGCATATATTGTCAAAGCTATGTCAAATCACTATGGAAGCATATATTGTCAAATCTAGGGTTACAAATCATCTACAAATTCTAATCCCACAAAGCTATTTCAATTTTTACATTCAAAGTTCAAATCCAAGCAAACAAGGGTTCCACAAATCTGAAAAATGGGTAAGATTTTTCAGATAGAAAGAAGGGGAATCGGAGGAGATTACCTTCTAGGAGGGGTTGGTGAAGAAATCCACGAAAGAAATCGCCAGATCTGCTATTTTTGGGAGAAAGGATTGAGAGGGGGAGAGGAGAGAGTCGCCGCCGCGCCTCTCTGTTTCTATTCTGGAAATGAATGGGGGTGGGGTGGGGGAGGCCGGGGCACGGCGGTTACTAAGTCACAGTGCAGCGCCTAAGCGCTAGGCGCTGTACATGACCGTGTGGTGCCTAACCGCTAGGTGCTGCAGTACCAGGTGTGGGGCCAGACATGGACCAGGGGTGCCACACTGGCCAGACATGCAACGCCTGAGAGCTAGGCGCTGCACAGTAGGGTGCATCGCCTGGCTGTCAGGCGCTACACGAAAGGGTCAGCTGAGAGAATGTTTTTTGAAATCAGTTCAGTTTGTGAATTCTTTTCATCCTCAGGTCAATTTTGTCATTTTTGCCCGCCAAGGTGTGCAGCCTTTTCTTTGGAAGCCAATATCTGTGGTCCCGGTGAACCAATCATTCGCGTTGGATGCACCTCCCACGCAAACCGCCACCGCACCTGGATTCAAGCATCAGAACATCGAATTGAGGTAAGATCTGCACTAAACCTACCATCCCCACCCTCCCCTCCCCCTTCCCTGTCACTCCTGCCCCTACTCACATTGAAAATTGCCTACGTGATCCACCTAATAATGCCATGGTCAAAACCTGCTGCTTTTACCACCACAGTGTAGAAAAAGCACAGAAAAATGACATGTTATGTAAATTTTGGAGCTACAAGTAGTATAAACTTGCACACGCATACGCAATGGTTTTGCTATGTAAATTTTTGTGGAAGGTGTCAATAGGTGTCAGTAGCATTTTATGGCACACAAATGTTGTTCTTTTAATGAAAGATAAATAATAGGAAAAAATGTCATGTCATACCCACTAAAACTATCATGCCATACAATTAGCCATATGTACTAAAACTGTCACCTGAAAACTGCTAAAAATGCCAAATGAGTAGTTCTAAAATTGTGAGGTGAGTGCTGCTAAAAAATGTCTGGTGAGTAGTACTAAAACTGCCATGTGAGTGCTGCTAAAGGATGCCATGCTAGATCCACTAAAACTACCATGCATGCCATACTATGATCCACTTAAACTATCATGCTAGTGAAAATGAAAAATGATATACCATATCCAATAAAACTGCACATGCCAGTTTAGGGGGGAAAAACAACCATATGCACACTGCTGGAAAAAAGGCCTAATGAGTACTACTATAACTGCCATGTAAGTACTGCTAAGAAACCTGATAAACTGCCAATCAAAAAACATGTCATCCCTGCATTTCAGACCGCGTACTTTGGTGTGGTTGTTCAATTGCATCGTTTAGGTACAAAAACTGCCATGCAATCTTAAAAAAAATAGAAGGGCATGTGACTACCACTGAAAACTGCCATGTCAGTGCTACTGAATGCTGCCATGATCTGATAGCTAAAATGCAATTTAAACAAGAGCATTGTTTTTTTAAGAAAAAAATACCATGCTTTGTAATAAAAATGTCATGGCATACACGCATCTTATGAAAAGATATGTTTATCTATTTACATTAAGGTTTTAACCCCCCAAAAAATAATTCATGTACCTGTAAGAGAGGCATCGTTTCGGCATGGGGGCACGATCCTGGATCAAGGGTCAAACAATTAGCCGCAGTTGAATGCTGCTTGGGCAACCCCGTCATGGACTTTAATAGATAAGGAAGAGTTGAAGTCAATTTGCCTGTTGCTGTGACTACTACAAGAATACTCAAACGAACATGCGTGTAATGTGGAGCATCCTACGGTCATTCCCATGTACACTACAACTACTCCCCAAGCCCCAAGTGGACATACGACGAGAGCTCGAACATATGCCATTGGACACAAGGTGAACCCGCTCGTAAATGCTTCCCCTTTCCATTCATATCAGACATGGTTGCTACCTAATGCAAAGACACTTCATGTGCTCAGGAGCTCGAAGCATAGGACAAGTCCACATGGAAGCGGAGCGAGAAGTGCCTCAAGTGGAGTCACCACGGATCTACAGCGGCCGGACATCCGGTGCCACCAAACAAATGAAGACCATAGTAGAATGGACGCGAGGTGACTCTATAGCGACCGGACATTCGGCACCCGTCGAATAGCCCGACATCTGGCGCCCGCCCGGAAATCCGGCCCCGGCTATCCAAAGAAGGAGAGAAATGACCAGCCCTCTAGGCCGAACATCTGGCCATCCATCCCAGACATCCGGATGCCCGGTGTCGGGCCGGACATCCAGCGCCTGTGCGCGGCCTCGGCTGAAGTGCCTTGTAACCTCTTTCTCACCCCCACTTTGCTCTAGACTATAAATAGAGCTCCTCCTCCCTTTTTCTAGGGTTATCAAAGGTTATACCTCATTTGAGATAAAGCTTTGATCATCCACTTACCACTCCATGGAGTTCAAGACCTCCATGTGAGAAGATCCCCGATGTGGATTCAAGACCCCTTCATGGGAAGATCCTTCTAGGATTCAATACCTCTCTCCTTCAAGGATTGGGATGAACTAGTTACCCTATGTATCCTCTTGTGTTGACTTTGGATCCTTGTATGTGTATGTGGATTTAGCATATGTGTGATTGGATCTTGTCTATTTGAGAGTTCTTCTCGTTTCCTCTTTGATTTGCTCCCTTTCCCCCCTCCAAGTGTGAAAAGATCGACCATTAGGGATCCACCCTACATCATCTTGGATCAGAGCCACGTTGATTCACACCCTGGAGTTCTTCCCCTCCATTTTCTAGGCCCAATTTTGTGTGTTTTTGTCCAATTTGAAAATTCCCACAAAAATAGCCATACCAATTTTTGTGTGATTTGTTGGTTTGATGATGTTTTGTTGATTTTGATCCATGGATTTGAAGTGTTTGCAGGTGGATCTAGCTTCCCCCATATTCCCCACCATTTCCATCCACGAAATTCATCCAAATTTGCCATTGGAATCATCTATTTTCTGCCCCGAATTGAGTTTCGAGCCCCAAATCGTTGTCTGGATTTGTCGGGCCAGACATCCGGGCTATCGGGCCGGACATCCGGCACATGGAGCCTCAAAACGTGCAAGTTTCTGGACAGAGGGCCCCAAAAATCCGGCCTAGCCCTTGGAGCTTCAGCCTTCCATGTTTCACCGTTTTGACCATAACTAAGTGATAGAGGCAAAGGTGTCCCGATGTTTCGATGAGATAGCTATCGTTTTCTGTGGGAGTCAACTTTAACGATCCGACTACGAACATGCGAAGACGTCACGCCTTAGCAATCTGTAAACCAACTTCCGAGGGGTTATTGACCATGCCGGAGCACAATCAACCTGACCACGATGGTCTATTTCCTGCGAGCAAATGAAGAACAAGCAAGAAACTGAGACTGCGATCTGGATATTGCGAATATAAGAGGAAAGCTTTATTAATCAAGTGGGGTTCTGTGACGTCTTGCTCTGGTCGTTGAACACAAATGAAGTACGCGAGTTGCAGCTATGGCGAACTTTAATCTAAACAAAACCAAAAGTCTAAATGATGCACTAAGGGTTGTATATATGAAGGACTAGGGGGGAATTTCGTGACCACTTGGAGGAGGGGTCCAAAACCAACCCTAACTCTATTTCCCCACACATACGGACTCTAAAAACAACCTATACTGAAGTATTTCAAAATTACATGGGCCTGACCCAATAATAAGGTGACTCAACACCTATAATAGCCTTTGGATAAAATTTATGAAGTGGCATCTTGTATATTTCGTCCAAACCTTCATGCACTTATTATGGTGGCTTCAAAGTCCTGAAATCATCACTTGAAACTCTGTTCTTGTTCCCCTTGTGCATGCCATCATCTCCATGCTTGATCTTGCACCAATGTTCCTCCTTCTTGTCCAAGCTAGGCCTTCATTTGTAAGCAAAACAAATGTATCCTATTTAGGCAGCATCATATTCTTATGAACATTAGAATCATTACCAAGAAACGAAAGTACCTGGTAATTTAATTAGCGTGCGCGAGCACTAGTAATTGGTCCAGTATATGTAGTTGCAGGTATCGTGGGTGTAACTGTAGTATTGATGTCCTCGTCATCCTCCCCTTCTTGATTTGAAGTCGTCCTCGACACAAGCTCATCTTCCTCCTCCATGTAAGGCTTCAAATCTGCAATGTTAAAAGTGGGACTAACCCCAAAATCTGCAGGTAGCTCAAGTTCATATGCATTATCATTTATTTTCTCTAAGACCTTAAAAGGACCATCAACATGTTGCATTAGCTTTGACTTGCGCAAATCAGGGAACCTAATCTTATGCAAATGTAAGCAAACAAGATATCCAAGTGCAAAGACATCACGTTTTCTACCCTTATCTGCAGCAAGTTTATATTTAGCATTCATGCGCTTAATATTTTCCCTAGTTAACTCAAGCATTTTTAAGATCAATTCAGCATGTTGTTTAGCATCAAAATTAACCTTCTCCGAAGATGGAAGAGGCAACAAATCAATGGGTGCACGAGGTAGGAAACCATACACAATCTCAATAGGGCACATCTTAGTAGTAGAATGCAGCGAAGGATTATAAGAAAATTCAATATGAGGCAAGCATTCTTCCCACATTTTAAGGTTATTCTTCAGAATAGCCCTAAGCATAGTAGACAAAGTTCTATTGACTACTTCAGTTTGTCCATCAGTTTGGGGGTGACATGTAGTACTAAAAAGTAGTTTAGTCCCCAACTTAGCCCATAAACATCTCCAAAAGTGGCTAAGAAATTTAGTATCACGATCTGAAACAATGGTATTTGCCACACCATGCAGGCGAATAATTTCACGAAAGAACAAATCAGCAACATTAGCAACATCATCGCTTTTATGACATGGTACAAAGTGTGCCATTTTTTGAAAATCTATCCACGACAACAAATATGCTATCCCTCCCCTTCTTTGTTCGAGGTAAACCTAAAACAAACTCCATAGATTTATCCTCCCAAGGAACACTAGGTATAGGAAAAGGCATATAGAAACCATGAGGATTGAGTCGTGACTTAGCTTTTTGACATGTAGTGCAGCGAGCAACAAAAATCCCGTCTCACCTTTGGCCAAAAGAAATGTGTAGCAAGTACGTCCTCCGTCTTGTTCACTCCAAACTGTCCCACGAATCCTCCTCCATGCGCCTCCTGCAACAACAAAAGATGAACAAAGCAAGCTGGAATGCATAACTTGTTAGCACAGAACACAAATCCATCATTAATGATGAACTTGTTCCATGTTCTTCCTTCTTTACAATTCTGCATTACATCTCTAAAATCGACATCATGCACATATTGATCTTTGATGGTCTCCAAACCAAATATTTTAAAGTCAAGTTGTGAAAGCATAGTACAACAATGAGACAATGCATCAGCAATAACATTTTCTTTACCCTTCTTGTGTTTAATGACATAAGGGAAAGTCAATGAATTCAACCCATTTAGCATGTCTACGGTTCAGTTTGGCTTGACTTTTAATATGTTTCAAAGATTCATGATTAGAATGTATAAAAATTCTTTGGGCCATAAATAATGTTGCCATGTTTCTAAAGTCCGAACAAGAGCATATAATTCTTTATCATAAGTAGAATAGTTCAGACTAGGCCCACTCAACTTTTCAGGGAAATATGCAACAGGTTTGCCATCTTGTAATAATACACCTCCTAATCAAATTCCACTAGCATCACATCCAAGCTCAAAAGTCTTATTAAAATCAGGAATTTGGAGTAAAGGAGCATGTGTCAACTTATCTTTCAATATCGTGAAAGCTTCTTCCTATGAAGTGCCCCAAACAAAAGGTACATCCTTCTTTGTAAGCTCATTGAGAGGTGCAGCAATGGTGCTGAAATATCTCACAAAATGCCTATAGAAACCAGCGAGGCCAAGGAAACTCCTTACTTGTGTGACCATTTTGGGCTGCGGCCAACTCTCAATAGCTTCAATCTTGGCTTTATCAACTTTAATTCCCTGTGGAGTAACAACATAGCCAAGAAAAGATACTCGGTCAGTGCAAAAGGTGCACTTCCCAAGGTTACCAAACAAATGTGCATCACGTAGAGCAATAAAAACATCACCTAAGTGTTCCAAATGTTCCTCCAAAGATCTGCTATAAATCAGTATATCATCAAAGTAAACTACCACCAATCATCCAATGAAAGCACGTAAAACTTCGTTCATTAATCTCATGACAGTACTAGGTGCATTATTTAACCCAAAAGGCATGACTAACCACTCATATAATCCAAACTTAGTTTTAAATGATGTTTTCCATTCATCTAATTTCATACTGAATTTGATGGTATCCACTACGCAAATTAACTTTGGAGAATATTGTAGAGCCACTCAATTCATCAAGCATATCATCTAGCCTAGGAATAGGATGACGATAACGAATAGTAATATTATTAATGCCTCTACAATCAACACACATACGCGTTGTACCATCCTTTTTTGGCACTAGTATAATAGGAACAACACAAGGGCTAAGAGATTTGTGTATATAACCTTTGTCGAGCAGCTCCTATACTTGACACATAATCTCCTCCGTCTCCTCTGGATTGGTACTGTTTGGCAGCGAAGCACCGGGAATTAAGTCAATCTGATGCTCAATCCCTCGAGTAGGTGGTAATCCTGGTGGCACGTCTTGTGTAAAGATGCCAGCAAATTCCTTCAAAATGTTAGTGATAGCAGGAGGCAAAGAGGAAGGCACGCCCTCAAATGAAAATATCGCCTCTTTGCACAGAAAATCATAGCAAACAGATTTGCTGAAATCTAGATCATCAATATCAGATTTGGTGGCAAGTAAACATCCACTGTTCAATTTAATTTCAGAAGCAACGATAGATGGTTTATTATTAGGCTTCATTTGTTGCTCAAATTCTTTTGCCACAATCTGATTTTCACTTTTACTTTGCTACTGTTTTGCTTTACTAGCTCTATTAATATCATCTTTCAAAACGGAATTAGGAGACATAGGGAGCAAAGTAATATGTTTATCCTTATGAACAAGAGTATACTGATTGTTTCTACCATGGTGTACAAATTTTTTATCGACTTGCCATGGTCTATCAAGTAATAAGGAACATGCTTGCATGGGTACCACATCACAATCAACATAATCAGCATATGTAGCGATACTAAAATGCACACGAACAGTACACGTTACCTTAACCTTGCCACTGTTGTTGAACCATTGGATGTAGTAAGGATGCGGATGTGGTCTTGTGGTGAGAGACAACTTCTCCACCATCTCCATGCTAGCTAAGTTGTTGCAGCTCCCTCCATCTATGATGATGCGAACAGAATGTTCCTTCACAATTCCCTTAGTGTGGAACAAATTGTGCCTCTGATTTTGCTCAGCTTGTGTGACTTGCACACTCAAAACATGTTGAGCAACTAAACTTTCATACCTGTCAGCATCTTCAGCAACCATGTATTGCGTCTCTTGTTCTGAATAGTCTCCTCTGTGTTCTTCACTTGTAATAAGAGCCAAAGCCTCCTCATCATAATCACTAGCAGACTCATACCCACCATCCCCAGTGGCAATCATCACGTGCTTAGCTGGGCATTCTCTCGCATAATGACCTCCACCCTTGCAACCACGACAAATAATATCATGTGTTTACCCTGTTGATGCCATGGATGAAGAAGAGCTCTGTGCAGGCCCAGGAGGTGTGCTCTTGGCAGATAGTGGTGGTTGTGCCTACTTTCTTGTATCATGGTTGGAGGTGGTAGCTGACGAAGGTGCCGGTGCAAAAGAACATGTGGAAGTAGAGGATGCACGTGGTGTCCATGATGATGACCGACTCGCAGAAAAATTAGTTCGCGCCAATGTCTGTCGATCCTGCACTTCACGTTCAGCTTTGCAAGCAAGATGGAATAAACGAGTGATACTGTTATACTCCTTATACTCTAAAATGGTCTGAATATCTCTATTTAATCCACCCATAAAACATGCAAGCATAGCTTCATATCCTCAACAATACCACATCTAATCATTCCAGTTTGTAATTCCTGATAATATTACTCTACAGAATTTTTTCCTTGTCTTAAATGCTGCAATTTTTGAAGTAATTCACGTTGATAATATGGTGGAACCCAACGAGTACGCATAGCATTTTTCAAAGCAGGCCAAGTAGTTGGGTTATTAGCATGATATAATCTATAATGTTCAGACCACCACACACAAGCAAAACTAGTGAATGCACAAATAGCAGCAGTAAAACGTCTCTCCTCGGGATATTGTAAACATGTAAAACTTGTTCAGTTTCCAATTCCCAAGTAAGATATATATATCAGGAACATATCTACCCTCAAATGGTGGAATATTCAATTTTAGTTTAGGAAGATGGTCATGATCTTGTACCTGAGGTGGGGGTGCAGCCCTACTGCTGTGATTATTTGCATGTGGACGACCAGGTGGTGGTGCTGGTGATTTCACGTAGTTCTGATTTTGATCAACCTCATCCTCGTAATTGCCCTCGTAATCGTCCTACTCCTCGACAGCAACTGCAGGAGCCACAGAAGAAGCAAGAGCAGTAGCAGCAGCACCAGAATTTTGGCCTTCCTCAAGAGGAACACGCTTCGCTCTGTGGAGTACTAGATCACGACGTGGAGGTTGTTGTTGTTGTTGTCGTTATTGTTGTTGTTGTTGTTGTTGTTGTTGTTGTTGTTGTTGTTGTTGTTGTTGTTGCAACGGTGCAGCAGAGGCAGCAGGTGGTGGTAGACACGCGAGCACTTCAGCGAACTTGCATCCAACTTGGTGTCAATTGTCTTCTCAATGTCATCTATCCTTTCTAGTGCCTTGCCAAAACTACTCATCATGTCTTCCACCTGTTGACCAAACATTTGTTGGAATTTATCATGTAACACCTTATTCGTCATGTTCTTAGTCAATCTCGTCGGCTTGTGATCCTGTCATGGTTAGTAGCAATAGAAACACACAAGAATATGGTCCTACAGACTACTAGGAAGTGGTGGTGGTCGTGAGTCACAAATCCATCAAGCGAAATCTCAAATTCTTACTAGTTCTTACCAAGCAGCAGGCGGTGATGGGCAACCATTGTAGTCAAAACGCCTCAAAGCTTGGATAGAGCAATTACCAGGTGGAGTCAAACGCATGACGTAGATGTATGTGGAGCTGGGATGGCTTATATTATGGTAGCAAAAAGGTCGGCAATAATCAATTCAGAGATGCAAAGTTGAATAAATGCTCAACGACGGTACTGTGTTGGTCCTAGGCTAGACCGTGCTAGAGACGCGAGCCTAGAACACTAACAAAAACATGGCGCTGCACATAATTAAGGGAAAGCACACTCTAGAAAAAAATTGGCGCTCTTTTTTCCCCCAGAAAAACACTATAATGCTGAGTGTCTCAAAACTCTTCCCAAGGCCTAAAAACAGGATAGGCATGGAATTTTTTGACTTTTTTTTTACCGCCGGGATCAAAATTTTGAAACGGTGCAAAAAAAAACTTTCTATAATGGGAACTGTCTCAAAACGCTCGCGAACACCTAAGAATAGGATAGCCAGATTTTTTTTTTGACAGCTGCGTTTTTGGAAAATTTTGGGCCTAAATGGAGGGTGGTTTCCGGACTCTTCTTTTTTGGAAATCACCCTCTTCTATGGACGGAGAAAGATTGATGAAATCTAAAACCTACTCAGACAAGAAATAACAAATCTAACTACTAATGTATCTCGAAAGGAAACCGAATATGGGATGGACTCGAATCTGTGGTGGTATATGGACTCAGATTGGTGGTGGTATATGGACTCAGGTCGGTGGTGGTAGATGGACTCGGATCGGTGCTGGTATATGGACTCAGAGAGGTGGCAGATAAGCGGTGGTGGTATATGGCAGGGGTGATGATGATGGTGCGGCGGCGGCGTGACAACTTGTGCACAGAACTCAAAACTGTCAGGACCCCGATTCTAAGTCACACCGATCTAGCCTGTAACACCTCATATCACTTTGCGGCCTCACGCACGGTATTCCCACGGGTGTCGCCTTACCATGGCCCGGGACCGTTTGCGCCTTTTGGCTCACGTATATGATAGTGTTGCTAGCATCCATATGGCAGAGAACCCGGGCCGACATGGCTAGTCGTGAACCCAAAGCGGCGCTAACTTACGGGGACAGGCATACATGAATCAACATCGAGCATGTCGGTCAGCAGCGTGTGAATCCGGGCTGTAGCACTGGGCTAGCAGGACTCCAGGAAACCGGGCTGTAGCAGGCTAGGCAGGACTCCGGATATCACCGCGTGACATTTCCCCGAAGGGACAGACACAGGAACGAAGTGAAACACATGCCGGCCAGTCTAGGTGTTCCGGAGCAGCAGTGCTGGGCTAGCAGGACTCCGGTAAACCGGGCTGTAGCGGACTACCAAGGCTCAGTGGAGACACCAGACTACATTTCCCCATAAGAGAGGCTGCCAAGGATAAACAACTAGATAGTCGGATCCCACACATACCAAGCATTTCAATCATACACATAATATGCTCGACATGTGTAAATACAACATGGCATCACAACAAAACTCTACAACTCAAAGTACTTTATTTAAAAGGCTCTGGGGAGCCATACATAACATGTTCATACAGATAGGGGTCACACGACCCGACACTCAAGTCATACAAACATACAAGCACATGCGGAAGCAACTAGTCTGAGTACAGACACTAGAAAGAAAGAAGGCTTGACAAAGCCCTTCTATCTACATAGGCCCTTCACAAGCTCAGGTCACCACCTGGGTGGCAAGTCACTCGTCAACGTCGAGATCTACATAGAACCCATCGGAGGGGGCGGTGTTCTCGTCTGCAACAGTTATTAAAGCAACATGAGTACAAAGGTACTCAGCAAGTCTTACAACAGATCCTAATATATATGCACATTCTCAAGAAGGGTGGTGGAGTTATTGCAGCAAGCCAGCTTTGACTCTTGGCTACACTATCCTACGAGACACCACTTGAGAAATTAGCTTTCGCACACGAGTCCACTAATCACCATCACAATACTCCACCGTGGATCCTCCCTCGTAATCCTACGAGAGGGCCATCCGCGGTACTCACACTTATCTTGAGTCTTTTAGTAGTAACCATTAACTTGTCTATGAACTGCATAAGCGACCAAGTAGTCCTTTACCGCGGACGCGGCTATTCGAATAGTTTTATACCCTGCAGGGGTGTACTTCGTCACACATGTTTCCACCACTTAGCGTCTGCACACGACATGTGCTCGGCAGACTTCAAGCGAAAGCCGACGTGGGTGTAGACCACGACCTGACTAACCGCACAAGTCTCTAGTCCAGGTTTATCGCCTATTCGGGTTCCATCCGCAAGGAAATCCGGCCGGGGTGTCCTCAACGGCCCCAAACGATGTGTGCAGGGTTCCCGAGACACCAAACGGGCGACTCGATACACCGGCCACGTGCCTACCGCATCACAGCCCACCCCTAAGGTCAGCGCTGCGCACGGCCTCCAGCAACTACAAACACCAGTAACTACTTGCAACTCCTGGACAGAGGATGAGAGGGGTCAGTAAGTCGAGCGGGGTCATATTTCAGGGCCCAACGTGTGGTAGTAGCTGAATCTTAAATCACGCATACAGATCTCAGTTCTTAAGGACAGCCTCAATGAAACAACCCACCATGTACTCCTACATGGCCTTCCATCGATACCTTTACCAAATCATGTTCAACACTTCACTCTCATTACCGACACAACCATTCACTCTAGTTCATCATCCTGATGAGCCAGACCTGACACAACTCTAAGCATAGCAGGCATAGCATGGTAGGAAACACAGACATGGCTCAAACAACTCCTACACATGCTAGTGGGTTTCATCTAGTTACTGTGGCAATGACAGGTCATGCAGAGGATATGGGTTCAACTACCGCAACACACAGCAGTTTGAAACGCGTTGTCTTAATGCAGTAAACGAGAGCAGAAGCGAGAAGATGGGTTGGTATTGAAATGATCAATGGGGTTGCTTGCCTGACAGAGTGGTAGTGGAATACTGCCCTTCAGTTGGATACTCGTGAATATCCTCGGAGGCAGAACCTACCACGAAGAACACATCGAAACACAATCATCACATGGCAATATGCAACAATATGATGCATGCTATGACATGGCAAAATGAGTGTGTTTTGGCTAATGCATCTTAGAACAGGTTCGTTTGAGTTCATTTGAATCAAGGATTCAAATGCAAACCCAAAATAAGAGGTCATATTAGTGCATTAACTTGTTTCATCTAATCGGCAAGGTTAAAGTGTTCTGACATGCATGAAACCAGTACAGATGGAAAGATTGGATTTTTCTGATCCAAATTCATATATAATTTGTTTGATTTGGAGCTACAGATTAATTTCTATGAATTTTTGAAGTTTGTAGTATTTTCTGGAATTTCCTGAATAAAAATAAATCCAGAGAAATACTTATTGCGTCAGCATTGCGTCAGAATGATGTCAGTGGTCAACGGGGCCGGTCCAGGTCAAACCTGGCCAGTGGGTCCCGCGTGTCAGTGTCATTAGTCTAACTAACTTTTAGTTAGTCCTAATCCTAAGTTAATTAGCAGGCGGGTCCCACCTGTCATAGACCCAGGGGGGGTCAAACTGGGTCAGCGGGGTCAAACCCGCCGGCGTTTAGCCGCCGGCGAGGCCAGACACGGCGGCGCAGTGCGGGATTCGTGCTCCGGCGACCAAAACGACGGCGGAGCACATCTACGTGATGCGGGGAGTGAGCCGCATCGAGTGGTGGCAGTGGGTGGAGCTGGGGTGGCCGGAAACGACGCCGGCGACGAGCTGTGCGGCTGCCGGAGTTCGGGCGAGCTCGGGCTCGTCGCTAGGAGGCACGGCGAGGTGCGTGGAGTGGTTCTGTGGACTCCTGCGAGTGCGGCGAAGACGATGGCGTGCTCGGAATCGAGCCAACGTGGCTGTGGCCATGATGGCGACGTGCTGAGGCGGCGGCGGGTGCGGCCGAGCTCGGTGCAGTCGATGCAGGGCTCGAGAGCGAGAACGGAAAGGATGGGGAGGTAGCTGAGCTCACGGCGGTCACGATGGAGCAGACGGCGAGGTCGGGGACGAGTTGCTGCGGTGGTGACGGCGAAAGGGATCTCCGGCGACGGCGAGGTCGGGCGGGGCTGTTGCGGTGGTTCCGAGGCGAACAAGCGCTCGGGGCTCGGTCTGCTCGATGGAGAGGACGACGACGGAGCTCGTGGACACGGCAGCGCGGCTCGGGGACGACGGTGGACGCGGGTTTCACGGTGGCGCGGCTGCGGCTGCGTCGGCCATGGTGGGGAGAGAGCAAGAGAGAGGCGCAGGGGGGGAATGAGGTGTCCAGGGGGTCGAGGCGACGACGTGGAGGACGTCCAGGCGTCCAGCGGCTCGAGCGGCAAGCAGCTGGCGCCGTGGCGGGCTCGCGCACGCCGGCGTCACCTCCCTGCCTGCCTGGCGGGGACGAAGCAGCTGGCTGGCATGGGCCAGCACAGTGTTGGGCCGCCAGGTGGGCCGGCTGGTGACTTTGCCAGGTAAGTTTATTTCCTTTTTTTATCTGTTTTCTAATTTCTACAAGTTTGTGGCATTTCTAAAAATACCTAGGCACTTTCAAAAATCACCAAACTGCTCATGCCCACTGTATAGAGTATATCCAACATGGAACATTTCAGTTTGGGATTATTTGGACATTTAAAATATTTACTAGCATTTAAATGCCCAAATGCAGGTTACATATGATTTAATTCAATGACCTTATGATGACCTAGAAAAATGTGAACCAGTTTTGGCAGAGGTTCTAACCCAAGACAAAAATGATGGACATTTTAGAAGGGCATTTCAGGTTCATTGAAAAAGATTTTAGCCTAGTTGTTACCAGGGGGTGCTGGGGGTTCTATCATCCCCATTTCAAGTTTCTGGAAAAACTTAAACATGATGCAACACTCTAATGCCTGAACTAGCTAGGGTGTGACAAAAACTCTAAAGGACTAGACGCTAAAACCAACAACTTGACACGACGATGCAACCGCAAATTCAACAAAGCAAAACACTGAAAATATTATGCAATAGCTCAGACTGGTTCGGATATGATGAACTAACCCTAATTTTTATGTGGCTTTTTTATGGACTGTAGGTATGAAGAACAGATACGATCTAAACTACGAAAACTAGAAAATCTCAACGAGCAACCTAGAAATCTGATACCACTTGATAGAGGCAAAGGTGTCCCGATGTTTGGATGAGATGGCTATCATTTTCTGTGGGAGTCGACTTTGACGATCCGACTACGAGCATGCAAAGACGTCGCACATTAGCAATCGCTAAATCAACTTCCAAGGGTTATTGATATTGATTTCCCTCATGATTGCCACATTGCCATGCCTCATGATATATATGCCTTGTGTGTTGCGTCCACCTTGTTGGTTACTTGCACCTATCATATGATTGATTGCAACATTGTCCTTATTTCACATAAGCCATGCCACATTCATTGTCACATGATTGACTTGATTGCCTCACACATGATGAACAAATGCTCTTTCCATTGTGTTGAGTGCCACACTATTTTCACTACACCATGTGCACATTATGCTTGGATTGTCTTGCACTTTGGATTGCCACATGCCTTTAGACATCTCATCTTATTTGGTGTTGTGAATGGTTCATATGCATACCATGGACCATTTGTTGAGCGCTTTGTGCATGCTTGCTATGACATTGAGGTAGATGCTTATTCACTTGTCATACATATTAGCATCTTTACCTCACCTTTGCATGATTGTTTCCATGATGCCTTTACATGTGCTTAACTTATATGCTTACTTGCCATGCCACACTCCTTTATCACACCATATGTTATGCTTGATGACGACACTTGTTGGGTGACTCTCCTCTTGAATGCTTGGTTTTGCACTAATGCTAACCACATTTGTTTTTCCAAGTGTTTGTTGTCCTTGCTCCTTTTGAAGGAATGACAAGACGGTGTGACATTGGAGAGTGCCCATTTCGAGCGTCAAGATGATGAATACTTGGTGAGCGCCCACTTCTACACGGCGATGTCATCTGATAGAGGCAAAGGTGTCCCGATGTTTCGATGAGATAGCGATCATTTTCTGTGGGATTCGACATGCCGGAGCACGATCAACCTGACCACGAGGGTCTATTTCCTGCGAGCAAACAAAGAACAAGCAAAAAACTAAGATTGCAATTCTGGATATTGTGAATATAAGAGGAAAGCTTTATTGATGAAAGTGGGGTTATGTGACGTCTTGGTCTGGTCGTTGAACACAAACGAAGTACGCGAGTTGCAGGTATGGCGAACTTTAATCTAAACAAAACCCAAAGTCTAAACGACGCCCTAAGGGCTGTATATATGGAGGAATAGGGGAATTTCATGACCCCTTGGAGGAGGGGTCCAAAACCAACCCTAACTCTATTTTCCCACATATACAGACTCTAAAAACAGCCTACTGAAGTATTTCGAAATTACATGGGCCTGGCCCAATAATAAGGTGATGCAACACCTATAATAGCCTCTGGACGAAATTTATGAAGTGGCATCTTGTATATTTTGTCCAAGCCTTAATGCACTCATTATGGTGGCTTCAAAGTCCTGAAATCATCACTTGAAACTCTGTTCTTGTTCCCCTTGTGCATGCCATCATCTCCATGCTTGATCTTGCTCCAATGTTCCTCCGTATTGTCCAAGCTAGGCCCTTCATTTGTAAGCAAAACAAATGTATCCAATTTAGGCATCATCACATTCTTATGAACATTAGAATCGTTACCAAGAAACAAAAGTACCTGGTAATTTAATTGGTGTGCGCGAGCTCTAGTAATTGGTCCAATATATGTAGCTGTAGGGATCGTGGGTGTAACTGTAGTATTGATGTCCTCATCACTAAGTCATCCGGAGTCCGATTTTGATGTTCTTTAGCACGTTTTGTAGCTATTGACATCCCCGATTCCACAAAAATTCTTCCAACATCATTTGACTGTATCAAAATTTTGGAACTGTGGCATATTTTCCTAGGCCTTCCACCATATCTTTCGCAATACCACCATAGAGTTCCGCAACCTAACCCATTTTGATCTCCATTGAATTTGAGGTTGTTTGGGCTGTGGTTTGTGTCTCCTAAGGTGTTTCGGCTACTTAGGGACGGTGAATTCAAATCCGATATATTGTATAGCCCACCATACTCTTCCTCCACCTTAACCCATTTTGACCGATTTCATTTGAGATTTTGAGTTGTGGTTTTTGTTTCCTAAGGTGTTTCATCTAATTAGGAACGGTTTTTCATTACCACTCATCATCACCATGGACTCGACATCGACAACAACCACTTAACCTTTTGACACCATGACTGTAAGCAAGGATGGTAACCTCGACAACACCATTGTACACTCTCCTTGTCATTGCATTGTTAACCCTAGAGCCATTTTTGCGTCACTTGCCTACCGAGACTAGCCATTGAGTATTGCCGGGCTACGCTACTTATGCACTTTAGTGATACATATTTCCGCATAGCTTTCATTGCATGCATATATCATTGTATCATCTCTTGTGTCATCAATTGTTCCCGCATATACCTAATTGCTATCTTGGTTCGAGCATTTCGCATATGGACATATAAAAAAAGCTTTTAAGCAAAGAGAAAAAGAAAAAACAAAGAGCTTGTAAGCAAAAGCGATAGCATCATGCCACATTGCATATCATATTGCCATACTTGATCAACTTGGATCATCATGAGTGAATCACCGGGAACCATATGTACATAGCATACTTGGGATAGAAAGTTGACCCGTTTTTGCTTTCATAGGTTGTGCACAAGTGTCGTATCTTGCCTATTGAGCAATCGTGCTAGCATCTCTCTAGGGTTGTGCAACATGAGCGTTCTCCGTGCATTCCACATTTTGTGCTCATTCCTTGGTTGCACAACCCCACTTACCTTTCCGTGTGTGTGTTTCCATGTGCCACTCATTGCTATTGGTCTACTTGATAGAGGCTAAGGTGTCCCATCTTTCGATGAGATGGCAACTATCATTTTTGATGGAGTGGACTTTGATGATCCGACTATGAACGTGCGAGGACGCCGTGCCTTAGCAACCGCTAAACCAACTCTGAGAGGTTATTGACCACGCCGGAGCATGATCAACCTAACCACAAGAGTCTATTTTCCTACAGGCAAACGAAGAATAAGCAAGAAGCCGAGATTGCAATCTGGATATTCCGAATATAAGATGAAAGCTTTAATGATGAATGTGAGGTTCTGTGACGTCTTGGTCTGGTCGTTGAACACAAACGAAGTACGCGAGTTGCAGCTATGGCGAACTTTAATCTAAACAAAACCCAAGCCTAAAACAACACCCTAAGGGTTGTATTTATAGGGAGACCCAGGGGAATTTCGTCCACCCTTGGCAAGGTGGGACTAAATTCTGTCCTAAGTCATTTTCCCTATTAATACGGACTCTAAAAGCAGCCTATAAAGTGTATTTCGAATTACATGGGCCTGGCCCAAAAATAAGGTGGCGCGGCACCTATATTAAGCTATGGACAACATTTTTGAAAGGCCATCTTGAATATTTCGTCCATGTCCTTGTATGTCATCATGGTGGCTCCACAGTGTTGAAAACTCCACCAGAAACTCCATTCTTGTTCCCCTTGCGCGCGCCATCCTCTCCATGCTTGATCATGCTCCAATGTTCATCGTTCTTGTTCATGCTGGGCCCTTCATTTGTAAGCAAAACAAATGTATCCGAATTTCGGCAGCATTATATTCTCATGAACATTAGAATCATTACCAAGAAATGAAAGTACCTAGTAATTTAATTAGCGTGCGCGAGCTCTAGTAATTGGTCCAGTATATGTAGCAGTTGGGGTTGTGGGTGTAACTGTGGTAGTGATGTCCTCATCACTACTTGTTTCACTTGCGAATTTGTGAATCTTTTTCAACATTATTGACTCTTGCTAACAATTGCATCAATTTTTGTGTCACCTATCCTCACCAAGCTACTCCATAAGCTTTACTTGTGTAGGTGTGAGAATTGACAAGATCCGGTACCAATTGTGCTACTTCCATAATACCATATTAGGTGATCATTGATCCATCTTCAACATTGGAAAAGGTACGTTTGGTCTAGTTCTTCCCTTTATTCCACTCACATTTGCTCGAGTTTTGTGATGTATAGGCAAAGCACATCATCTCTGGTCTTCGACGACAATGATGGCGCGAACAACTACATCATCAACAACTTTCGCCTACAACGACAAATGCGAGGTACCTTGCATGACCGCATTGAGAGAATCGCCATCAACATTCGTCACCATGAAGCAAGGAACAGGGACTACATTGAGAACAAGTTGGACGCACACATGGATCAAGTACGAGGCATGTTGGCCAACTACAAGTCTTCTTCCCCTTCGTCATATTCAAGGCGGCGACGCTGAAGTTGCAAATCTTCGAAGCGTCCATCCAAGGCAAGCGCAATTTTACCAAGTCCTCATCTTCGAGACGAACACCATCGACTTCAAGGTCAATCGTGACAATGTCAACATCAAGATGAAGACGCTTGAGCGATGCAAACCTACAAGTCCCAATAGGCTCTACATCAGGCTACGACCAACCTTCATGAGCACAAGTAAAGACCGCGAGACGAGCTCCACCAATAAGAAGCTTCGGCGCCAACACCAAGGTGAATGACTACAAGCGAGGGCGACACTTCCATCTTCGGAAGCCCCTCAAGGAAGATGGCCGAGCATGGGAAATTCCCTTCAGTCATGAAGGCGAGCTACGAGGTGCCACATCATATGGGCCTCCTACAACAAGACGAAAACGAGACGGTCGAGCATGGGACTTTCCCTTCGACCAAAGCGACGAGCGTGAACATCCTCAACAACATGAAGATGACGCCCATATGGGACTCCTACTCAGAGTCAAGCTACGAGACCGCACATGAGACCCTCTCTTTGTTCTCGGAGGAGAGCGATGATTTGTCACATCCTATGGCATTCATATTTGGAGGCATTATGGATGAGGGGGCTGAGAATGGGATTACCCCCACAACCAAGCATGGAGACATTTGCACCTACATATCTCCGACACCCACATATGCTGAGATGCCCCAATTCTCATGTGAGGAGAGCCACCACCCCATGAGTGATATGAGTGACTCCACCATATGTGACATTGAGCGCATTTTCTATGAGAGGATGAGTGTGACCACCACTAGCCCCACACACGAGAACATGCAAAAATTCCTATGTGAGGTTGAGAGCCATCACCACCCATTGAGTGACTGGACCAACCATATGAGTGAGAGCATCATAGTGGGAGTGAGTGAGCCACAACACTTAGTGAGTGAGGTAGTTGATAGGGCATGTGAGGCCACTATGATTTCTAACAACTTAACCTCTACTCCGAGTGTGTTTTCCTTTTTGGTGCTAGATCTCCTACAAGACGGCACGCCAATCCTCGATGATTTGCCACATCCTATGGCATTCATATTTGGAGGCATTATGGATGAACTAGCTACTGTTTGTATCCTCCCTTGTTGACTTTGGATGATGTATCTTTCCGTGTGTACGTGGATTTAGCATGTGTGATCTTGTCTATTTGAGTGATTTCCCTCTTCTGTTCTTCGTGTTCTTCCCCGTTTCCCCTCCAAATCATGAAAGATCGACACCATTAGGGTTCCACCCTACATCATCATGGATCAGAGCTTAGGTTGATCACGATTTTCGAGTCTTCCGCATCGTTTTCTAGCCTAATTTTGTTGTGTTTTGTCCCAATTTCGAAAATCCCCACAAAAATAGCCCTACCTTTTTTTGTGATTTGTTGGTTTGATGATGTTTTGTTGGATTTGATTCATGGATTTGCCATGTTACTAGTGGATCTAGCATCCCTCCACTTTTCCCCAATTTCCAACCACGAAATTCCCGCAATTTTGCTCGAATTTTTCTTTTCCCCAAAAATTTCCTCGAGTTCATCCACGGATCCCCCGGACATTCGGCCCGTGACCCCGGACATCCGGCACCCCCAAACATTCGGCCCGACGCTCGGACATCCGGCGCCTGACGCCGAAATCATCCCCAAACTTCACCATTTTTGTCGAATTTTGACCGATTTACCACCAACTCTTCCGCATACCACCACCGCTTTCCACAATTAACACCTTCGTGTTTCCGCTACCATCGACAATTTTGACACATTTTGCCATTTGAGAACTTGAGTTGCAGTTTCTATTTCCTAACGTGTTTTGGCTACTTAGGGACGGTTCGTCACCGACAACACTGCCTCTCATCTTCGCCACGAATTCGTCATCGACAACAACCACTTCACTATCTTGACACCCCACCATAAGCAAGGGCGGTGATCTTGATGACATCATTGTATATTCTCCCTTGACATTGCATTGTTAACCCCGAGCCACGGGCAATGCTACTTGTGCACATTAGTGATACTTGTTCCGCATAGCTATCATAGCATGCATATATCCCCGTATCATCTCTTGTGTCATACATTGTTCCCGCATATACGCAATTGCTATCTTGGTGTGAGCATTTCGCATAAGTGGACATATAAAAAAAAGAAGAAAATCTTTTAAGCAAAGAGACAACAAAGAGCTTGTAAGCAATAGCCATAGCATCGCCACATTGCATATCAAATTTTCATATTCGATCATCTTGGATCATCGTGAGAGAAACACCGGGAATCATACATACATAGCATACTTGGGATAGAAGTCGTTATGTTTCGTTCTCATAGGTTTTGTGCACAAGTGTTGTATCTCGCCTATGGAGCGATCGTAGCATCTCTCTAGAGTTGTGCAACAAGAGCATTTTCTGTGGATCCCACATTTTGAGCTCATTCCATGGTTGCACGACCCCATTTATCTATCTGTGCGTGTGTTTCCGTGTGCCACATATTGCTATTGGTCTACTTGTTTCACTTGCAAATTTATGGATCTCTTTCAACATTATTGAATCTTGCTAACAATTGCATAAATTTTGTGCCACCATCCTCACTAAGCTACTCCAAAAGTTTTACTTGTGTAGGTGTGAGAATAGACAAGATACGGTACCAATTGTGCTACTTCCATAATACATTATTGAGTGATCATTGATCCATCTTCAACATCGGATAAGGTACATTTGGTCTAGTTATTTCCTTTCTTCCAATCACACATTTTCTTGAGATGATGGATAGGCCGAGCACTTCTACCAACCCACTCTTCATCGAGCAAGAAGAGGAAGCGAACAACTATGCCACCAAGAATCCGAACAACGCACAAGGGACTACCTTGACAACAATCTATCATCACAAATGGAAGAGTTTCATGCCTTGATAGTCAACCGCTCTTCAGCAACATTGTCATCATCAAGATGGCGCCAATCAAGCTGACATTCATCTGACACTTCTTCGGATGCAAGTCTTCCCCGAGCTCGTCCGCATCATCGCCGACACCATGAAGATCATCAAGCTCTACAAAACCAAGTTCATGGCAATGGTTTACAAGACCGCCGTCGGGAACATGAATGACATCGTCACCAAGCAAATGATCCCATGGAACAAGAGCAAGCTCCATGATGCCAAGATCATCAAGATAACCAAGATGGCGAAGCCCTACGACAAGAGCAACAGTGTTTCGAGTAAAAAGCCCTTGAAGCCCAACGTGCTCTATGTGAAGCAACTCACGCCGTACAAGAGTGCAATCGCCAAGTACGTATACAAGAAGAGGCCCTCCGACGAGAGCGGTAATAAGAAGCCGCACTCCTTGAGGAGCGCCAAGAGATGAGGAACCATGCAAGAAATACACGACCTCAACGTCAAGCTAATCATGCGGAGCAAGTGGTCGAAGACCCTCAACCATGACAAGAGCATCATCGCCATCGCCCCCAACACAATGACGAGTAACGCTATGGCAAGCTCAAGTTCATAATGCCAAAGTTTTCTAGAAGCAATGATTCCGAAGACTACCTCTCATGGGCATTGAAGGTCGACAAGATATTCCGTCTTCACAATTATGAAGAGGAGAAAAAGATCGCCATGGCCTCACTTGAATTCCAAGATTATGTCCTCATTTGGTGGGAGCAAGTCATTGAGCGGCACGAAGCAAAAGGTGACCCTCCCATCACAACATGGAATCAAATGAAGGAGGTCATGAGAGCATGCTTTGTGCCTACATACTATAGCCGAGACCTCTTCAAGAAATTGCAACTTCTCAAGCAAGGCACCAACTCTGTTGAAGAGTACTACAAGGAGATGGACATTGCAATGATACGAGCCAATGTCACGGAAGATGAGGAGAAAACTATGGCCTATTTCCTCAGTGAACTCAACCATCCCATCAAGAAAATTGTGGACTTCCAACCTTACACGAACCTCATCGAGCTAGTGCACCAAGCTACCAAGGCGGAGCGACAAGTGCAAGATGACTTCAAGTACGCCAAGTACTCTTCCAAGACCTACGACTCATACACTCAATCTTCAACGACTACGACGCCTTCTACCTCGACGAAAGCTTCTCCAAGCAATGCTGACCAGTCAAGCTAGAAGAAAACTTCGTCATCTTCGACACCTTCAAGTCATCCTTCTACTACAAGCAACTTCAAGCCAAAGGCTTCATCATCAACTACTCAAACCGATGAGACCGACAAGACAAGTTCCATCAATTGTTTCACTTGCCAAGGCCGAGGTCACAAGACATACCAATGTCCAACACGGTGCACCATGATCGCCAATGGTGATGGCACTTATGACTCTATGAGCAAACAAGAAATAGAAGCGCTTGAGCATGTGTCCATGCACCGTCAAGTGAATGAATAGGAAGATGCTCAAATATTTTGTGGCAATGATTCGAGCCCCGCTCTAGTTGTCTCCAAGGTCTTGACACTTCAACATCAACAAGATGAAGACCAACGTTGCCATATATTCCATACCAAAGCGGGCATCACTGGACGTTCCTTCAAGGTCATCATCGACGGAGGAAGTTGTCACAACTTGGCAAGTGACGAGCTATGTACCAAACTACAATTGGTCAAGATGAAGCATCCACGTACCTACAAGGTACAATGGCTTAGTGACTCCGGCACCATTCAAGTGGAGCACACTGTTCAAGTCTCCTTCAAGATTGGCGCCTACGAAGACACATTGGACTGTGATGTGGTTCCCATGACCGTATGCCACCTTCTACTAGGAAGATCTTGGCAATTCGACCGCGGCATCATCCACAACGGCCAAACCAATCACTATAGCTTCAAGATGAAGGGACAGGAGTACATGCTATCACCCATGTCTCCAAGTCAAGTGATCGCCGACAAGCAAGCGTCAAACCATCATGGAGAGAGTAGTGAGCGAGTGAACCACCAAAAAGAGGGTGAGCGCCACAAGCCAAAATTGAGTGCCTCCACGATAAGCGACAAGAAACACTTAGTGCTTTTAGCCACAAAAAGAGACATGAGGGATGTGAGTGAGAGCCCATCGAGTGTTCTTCACTTTGTACTTGTGTGTAAAGATGAGGCGGTGAGGACTAATACTTCACGACATCTACCTTTGGTGTTGTCTCGTTTATTGCAGGAATTCAAGGACGCATTTCCCGATGAGCTACCTCCCGGACTTCCTCCACTTCACAGAATTGAACACCGCATTGACCTTATCCCTGGCACACCTTTACCGAACAAGGCACCATACCGCGTCAACCCCAATGAGACCAAATAAACCCATCGCTAAGTCCAACATCTCATGGACAATGGGTATATACGCGAGAGCTTAAGTCCATGTGCCATTCCGGTAATTCTTGTGCCTAAGAGAGATGGTAGTTATCGCATGTGTTCTGATTGCCGTCCCACAAGTGCTATCATCATTTGTTATAGACACCCCATTCCATGCATTGGTGATATGCTAGATGAGCTTAGTGGAGCCACATTTTTTTCAAAAGTTGATCTTAAAAGTGTCTACTATCAAATTCACATTCAAGAGAGTGATGAATGGAAAACGACTTTCAAAACCAAATTTCTCTTATATGAATGGTTAGTCATGCCTATGGGCTTATCCAAAGCTCCTAGCACTTTTATGCGCATGTTCTTTGCAAATAAATTGGCATATGTGTTGTGGTATTCTTTGACGATATACTTGTGTTTAGTCAATCTCCTGAGGATCATGTCATACATCTTAGGGACGTATTGCAAATTCTTAGAAATGAGCGTCTTTATGCGAATATGAAAAAAATGCACTTTCGGTGTTGACAAGCTTGTTTTCTTGGGATTTGTTGTCTCTTCTAAGGGTGTTCACGTCGATGAGATTAAAATTGATGCTATTAAAACTTGGCCACAACCAACAAATTTGTAACAAGTGCATAGCTTCCTTGGTCTAGCGGGTTTCTATCGTAGATTCATTAAGGACTTTAGCACGATTGCATCACCATTGCACGCATTGAGTAAGGAGAATGCATCAATTGTTTGGGGACCATCCCATGACACCGCATTTCATGAGCTTAAGAATTTTCTTATGCATGCTCCGTTGCTTGCATTACCCAACTTTGATAAAACTTTTGAAGTGCATTGCGACGCTAGTGGTAATGGCATAGGAGGTGTGTTAATGCAAGAGAAGCGCCCAATCGCCTACTTTAGTGAGAAAATTTCCGGAGCGCAACTTAATTATCCAATTTATGACAAAGAGTTATATGCTTTAGTGAGATTCTTGCATGTGTGGGAGCATTATCTTCGTCCTCGTGAATTTGTCATCCATACGGATCATGAAACAATTAAATACCTTAAAGGTCAAACAAAATTGAATAAGTGACATGCCAAATGGAGTGAGTTCATTGAGTCATTTCCTTGTGTGATCAAGTACATCAAAGGTAAGGAAAATGTTGTGGCAGACGCTCTTTCCAGCAAATGCATGCTTGTAACTCAACTTGAATTGAATGTTGAAGGAAATATGCCCTAGAGACAATAATAAAGTTGTTATTTTATATTTCCTTATTCATGATAAAGGTTTATTATTCATGCTAGAATTGTATTGATCGGATACTTAAATATATGTGTGAATACATAAACAAATACCGTGTCCCTAGTAAGCCTCTACTAGACTAGCTCGTTGATCAAAGATGGTTAAGGTTTCCTAACCATAGACATGTGTTGTCATTTGATAATGGGATCACATTATTAGGAGAATGATGTGATGGACAAGATCCATACATTAGCTTAGCATATTGATCGTTTAATTTATTGCTATTGCTTTGTTGATGACAAATACATATTCCTTCGACTATGAGATTATGCAACTCTCGGATACCAGAGGAATACCTTGTGTGCTATCAAACATCACAACATAACTGGGTGATCATAAAGATGCTCTACAGGTATCTCCAAAGGTGTTTGTTGAGTTGGCATAGATCGAGATTAGGATTTGTCACTCCCGGTATCGGAGAGGTATCTTTGGGCCCTCTCGGTAATACACATCATAAGAAGCCTTGCAAGCAAAGTGACTAAGGAGTTAGTTGCAAGATGATGTATTACGGAATGAGTAAAGAGACTTGCCGGTAAAAAAATTGAACTAGGTATGAAGATACCGACGATCGAATCTCGGGCAAGTAACATATCGATGGACAAAGGGAATTACATATGTTGTCATAAGGTTCGACCGATAAAGATCTTCGTAGAATATGTAGGAGCCAATATGGGCATCCAGGTTCCGCTATTGGTTATTGACCGGAGAGGTGTCTCGGTCATGTCTACATAGTTCTCGAACCCGTAGGGTCCGCACGCTTAATGTTCGTTGACGATATAGTGTTATATGAGTTATATGATTTGGTGACCGAATATTGTTTGGAGTCCCAGATGAGATCACAGACATGATGAGGAGCTCCGGAATGGTCCGGAGGTAAAGATTGATATATAGGACGATGATATTTGGACATCGGAAGAGTTTCGGGATGTACTGAGAAGAAATCGGGTCACCGGAAGGGGTTCCGGACCCCCCCCCCCCCCCCGGGAGGTTAATGGGCCATATGGGCCAAAGGGGGGAACACACCAGCCCACAAGGGGCTGGCGCACCCCTCCTATGCCGCAGCCCTTGGGGAGAGAAGGAAAGGGGGGGGGAGTCGGCTTCCCCCTTCCTTTCCTCTCCCCCCTTTCCTTCCCCCTCCGGCAAATATGGAAAGGGGGGCGCCACTAGGGAAGGACCCCAAGTAGGATTCGGCCTATTTGGAGCACCCCCTTGGCTGCTCCTCCCTCCCCCCACCTATATATATGTGGGAGGGGGCGCCACACATAACCACAACAATTGCTTAGCCATGTGCGGCCCCCCCTCCACCGTTTACACCCTCGGTCATATTTTCGTAGTGCTTAGGCGAAGCCCTGCGGAGATAACTTCACCATCACCCTCACCATGCCGTCGTGCTGTCGGAACTCATCCACTACTTCGCCATCTTGCTGGATCAAGAAGGCGAGGACGTCACCGAGCTGAATGTGTGCTGAACGCGGAGGTGTCGTACGTTCGGTACTCGATCGGTTGGAGCGCGAAGAAGTTTGACTACATCAACCGTGTTAACAAATGCTTCCACTTACGGTCTATGAGGGTATGTAGACACACTCTCCCCTCTCATTGCTATGCATCTCCTTGATAGATCTTGCGTGTGCGTAGAAACTTTTTGTTTTCCATGTAACGTTTCCCGACAGTGGCATCAGAGCCAGGTCTATGCGTAGATGATATGCATGAGTAGAACACAAATAGTTGTGGGCAGTGATAGTCGTACTGCTTACCACCAACGTCTTATTTTGATTCGGCGGTATTGTGGGATGAAGTGGTCCAGACTAACCTTACATGTCCATGCACATGAGACCGGTTCCACCGACTGACATGCAACCAGTTTTGCATAAAGGTGGCTGGCGGGTGTCTGTTTCTCCTACTTTCGTTGAATTGAATTTGACTATGGCTAGTCCTTGAACAAGGTTAAAACAGCAAACTTGATGAATCACCGTTGTGGTTTTTGTGTAGGTAAGAACGGTTCTTGCTAGAAGCCCGTAGTAGCCACGTAAAACTTGCAACAACAAAGTAGAGGACGTCTAACTTGTTTTTGCAGGGCATGTTGTGATGTGATATGGTCAAGACGTGATGTCATATATATTGATGTGTGAGATGATCATGTTTTTTAATATCGACAACCGGCAGGAGCCTTAGGGTTGTCTCTTTATTGTATGAAATGCAAGCGCCATGTAATTGCTTTACTTTATCGCTATGCGTTAGCAATAGTTGTAGAACCAACAGTTGGCGAGACGACCCTGACACAACGATGGAGATCAAGGTGTCGAGCCGGTGACGATGGAGATCATGACGATGCTTTGGAGATGGGGATCAAAAGCACAAGATGATGATGGCCATATCATGTCACATATTTTAATTGCATATGATGTTTATCCTTTATGCATCTTATTTTGCTTAGAACGGCGGTAGCATTATAAGATGATCCCTTCACTAAATTTCAAGATAAAAGTGTTCTCCCCGAGTATGCACCATTGCCAAAGTTTGTCGTTTCAAAGAACCTCGTGATAATCGGGTGTGATAGACTCTACGTTCACATACAACAGGTGTAAGATAGTTTTGCACATGCAGAATACTTGGGTTAAACTTGACGAGCCTAGCATGTGCATACATGGTCTTGGAACACTGGAGACCGAAAGGTCAAACGTGAGTCATATAGTAGATATGATCAACATAGAGATGTTCACCATTGATGACTACCCCATCTCACGTGATGATCGGACATGGGTTAGTTGATTTGGATCATGTATCACTTAGATAACCTGAGGGATGTTTATTTAAGTGGGAGTTCATTAGTAATTTGATTAATTGAACTTAATTTATCATGAACTTAGTCTTATAGTTTTGCATATTTACGTTGTAGATCATTGGCCCGAGCTACCATTCCCCTAAATTTTAATGCGTTCCTAGAGAAAGCTAATTTGAAAGATGATGGTAGCAACTACACAGACTAGGTCCGTAACTTGAGGATTATCCTCATTGCTGCACCGAAGAATTATGTCCTTGATGCACCACTGGGTGACAGACCTGCTGTAGGAGCTGATGCAGATGTTATGAATGTCTGTCAAGCTAAATCTGATGACTACTCAATAGTTCAGTGTGCCATGCTTTACGGCTTAGAACCGGGACTTCAAAGACATTTTGAATGTCATGGAGCATATGAGATGCTCCAAGAGTTGAAGTTAATATTTCAAGCAAATGCCCGAGTTGAGAGATATGAAGTCTCCAACAAGTTCTATAGCTGCAAGATGGAGGAGAACAGTTCTGTCAGTGAACACATACTCAAAATGTCTGGGTATCATAACCACTTGACTCAGCTGGGAGTTGATCTTCCAGTTGATAGTGTTATTGACAGAGTTCTTCAGTCACTGCCACCAAGCTTCAAAGGCTTCGTGATGAACTATAATATGCAAGGGATGAATAAAATGATTCCTGAGCTCTTCGCAATGCTTAAGGCTGCGGAGGTAGAAATCAAGAAGGAGCATCAAGTGTTGATGGTTAACAAGACCACTAGTTTCAAGAAAAAGGGCAAGGAAAAGAAAGGGAACTTCAAGAAGAATGGCAAACAAGTTGCCATTCCCGGGAAGAAGCCCAAAGCTGGACCCAAGCCTGAAACTGAGTGCTTCTACTGCAAAGGGAATGGTCACTGGAAGCGGAACTGCCCCAAATACTTGGCGGATAAGAAGGATGGCAAAGTGAACAAAGGTATATTTGATATACATGTTATTGATGTCTACCTTACTAATGCTCGTAGGAGCGCCTGGGTTTTTGATACTGGTTCGGTTCCTCATATTTGTAACTCAAAATAGGAGCTGCAGAATAAACGAAGATTGGCTAAGGACGAGGTGACGATGCACGTCGGGAATGGTTCCAAGGTCGATGTGATCGCCGTCGGCACGCTACCTCTACATCTATCTTCGGGATTAGTTTTAGACCTCAATAATTGTTATTTGGTGCCAGCGTTGAGCATGAACATTATATCTGCATCTTGTTTATTACGAGATAGTTATTCATTTAAATCAGAGAGTAATGGTTGTTCTATTTATATGAGTAATATCTTTTATGGTCATGCACCCTTGATGAATGGTCTATTCTTGTTGAATCTCGATCGTAGTGATACACATATTCATAATATTGATGCCAAAAGATGCAAAGTTGATAATGATAGTGCAACATACTTGTGGCACTGCCATTTAGGTCATATTGGTGTAAAGCGCGTGAAGAAGCTCTATGCAGATGGACTTTTGGAATCACTTGATTATGAATCATTTGATACTTGCGAACCATGCCTCATGGGCAAGATGACTAAAACTCCGTTCTCCGGAACAATGGAGTGAGCTAATGACTTAATGGAAATAATACATACCGATGTATGCGGTCCGATGAGTGTTGAGGCACGCGGCGGGTATCGTTATTTTCTGACCTTCACAAATGATTTAAGTAGGTATGGGTATATCTACTTGATGAAACACAAGTCTGAAACATTTGAAAAGTTCAAAGAATTTCAGAGTGAAGTAGAGAATCATCGTAACAAGAAAATAAAGTTTCTACGATCTGATCGTGGAGGCGAATATTTGAGTTACGAGTTTGGCCTTCATTTAAAATAATGTGTAATTGTTTCAAAACTCATGCCACCTGAAACACCACAGCTTAATGGTGTGTCTGAACATCATAACCATACTTTATTGGATATTGTGCGATCTATGATGTCTCTTACCGATTTACCACTATCGTTTTGGGGTTATGCATTAGAGACAGCCGCATTCACGTTAAATAGGGCACCGTCTAAATCCGTTGAGACGACACCGTATGAACTATTGTTTGGCAAGAAACCTAAGTTGTCGTTTCCTAAAGTTTGGGGATGCGACACTTATGTCAAAAGGCTTCAGCCTGATAATCTCGAACCCAAATCGAAGAAGTGTGTCTTCATAGGATACCCTAAGGAAACAATTGGGTACACCTTCTACCACAGATCCGAAGGCAAGATCTTTGTTGCTAAGAATGGATCCTTTCTAGAGGAGTTTCTCTCGAAAGAAGTGAGTGGGAGGAAACTAGAACTTGATGAGGTAATTGTACCTTCTCTCGAATTGGAAAGTAGCACATCAGAGAAATCCGTTCCCGTGATGCCTACACCAACTAGAGAGGAAGCAAATGATAATGATCATGAAACTTCAGATCAAGTTGCTACTGAACCTCGTAGGTCAACCAGAGCATGATCCGCACTAGAGTGGTACGGTAATCCTATCCTGGAAGTCATGTTATTATACCAAGGCGAACCTACGAACTATGAAGAAGCTATGATGAGCCCAGATTCCGACGGATGGCTTGAGGCCATGAAATCTGAGATAGGATCCATGTATGAAAACAAAGTATGGACTTTGGTGGACTTCCCCGATGATCGGCAAGCCATAGAAAATAAATGGATCTTCAAGAAGAAGACTGACACTGATGGTAATGTTACTGTCTACAAAGTTCGACTTGTTGCGAACGGTTTTCAACAAGTTCAAGGAGTTAACTACAATGAGACTTTCTCACCCGTAGCGATGCTTACGTCTATCTGAATCATGTTAGCAATTGCCACATTTTATGATTATGAAATCTAGCAAATGGACGTCAAAACTGCATTCCTTAATGGATTTCTTAAAGAAGAGTTGTATATGATGCAACCAGAAGGTTTTGTCGATCCTAAAGGTGCTAACAAAGTGTGCATGCTCCAGCGATCCATCTATGGACTGGTGCAAGCATCTCGGAGTTGGAATATACGCTTTGATGAGGTGATCAAAGCATATGGTTTTATACAGACTTACGGTGAAGCCTATATTTACAAGAAAGTTAGTGGGAGCTCTATAGCATTTCTGATATTGTATGTGGATGACATACTGTTGATTGGAAATGATATAGAATTTCTGGACAGCATAAAAGGATACTTGAATAAGAATTTTTCAATGAAAGACCTCGGTGAAGCTGCTTATATATTGGACATCAAGATCTATAGAGATAGATCAAGACGCTTAATAGGACTTTCACAAAGCACATACCTTGATAAAGTTTTGAAGAAGTTCAAAATGGATTAGTCAAAGAAAGGGTTCTTGCCTGTGTTACAAGGTGTGAAGTTGAGTCAGACTCAAAGCCCGACCACTGCAGAAGATAGAGAGAAAATGAAAGTCATTCCCTATGCCTCAGCCATAGGTTATATCATGTATGCTATGCTGTGTACCAGACCTGATGTGTGCCTTGCCATAAGTCTGGCAGGGAGGTACCACTACTGCAGGAAGCTGCTAACGTGACACTACGATCAGAGACCCTTTGACGAAACTGTGTGCGATGCATTAATCACAAACGGTGATGTAAAAAACCCGTCAAAAAAGATGCAAAATGTTTGCGATGGCAGATACATCAAACACGGTTCAAATTTTAGTTGCGTGTGCGATGCTGGGCATACGGTTGATTCATACGAACTGTTTGCGATTAGACAGAACAATAGAAACGGGCAGCCATATCAATGTGTTTGTGATATACGGCATACAGTTTGCTCTGATGAACTGTTTGCTATTAGGGAAAGCAACAGAAACGGTCAGCCAGATCAAGGTGTGTGTGATATACGACATACGGTTCACTCGAATGAACTGTTTTCGATTAGGGAAGAGAACAGAAATGGTTCAACTTAACAAGATGTGTGTGATATGCGGCAAACAGGTTTGTAATCGGAAATGTGTGGGAAGACCGATAACAACACAGATGATTCCTGTTAACAAGCCGTGTGTGCTGTGAGCAAACGATTGCTGGTATACAATTGTCAATGATTGATGAAATCATCACCGACGGGTTCCATTGTTTAGTCCGTGTGCGACATGATTTGCTCTGTCCGCACAACATCTACGCTCTATCTACAGAGCATCAACATATATACTTAAAAAGACAGCATTGCGAAACCAAATTAAGCATACAATTACACAAGTGACTACACACATAACATTTCCACACACCAAAGTAAGCAAGTACATGCATACTAAACTAGGAGAAACGAGCATCTAATCATCTACTTCTTGTTGCGACGACGCTTGCCATTGCTCTGCTTCTGGCTGGATCCCTGGCCATTTTGGGGAAGGAGGCACTTCCTCATGTCAACGATCTGCCTATACATCTCATAGCTCGTGTACGCCTCCTTGGCCGCGTACACGATGTGAGCTTTGTCGAGTTTCTCCATCCAGGCCGAGTGCCAGGCATGCTTGTCCTTGTTGCAGGAATCCTTCATGTCTCTATAGTAGGGATCGATGATGGCCTCGGTGAGGTGAACCAGTGAGTCCTTCTCATGCTCGTTGCTGCCCCAGATCTTGTATTGGCCCTGGATGTCGACAAGATTCTGGCAGGCGATGCCAGAATTCTTGAGCACCTTTACATCGTTGGTGATGTCCACCGTAGCGAACAAGTAGTGGGGGCTATTGACAAACCTGGCGAAACTCTCGCAAGGCCTTGTGGCCAGGCAGTAGTGGTAGACGAGGACGTGATCGCGCACTCACATCTGGGCGACGGCGACCTTGGGACGAGACCCGGCACGAGCGCGGGCGTACTCAAGGTCGAACCTGACCACCTTGTACTTCTCCTTAGCAAGCAACAGCTCCATGATGTGGATGGAGTGCTCCACCTAGACCGGGTTGTTGGTGTACACCACCAAGAGCTCCGTGAACCTTCTGTGGGTGTCCACCACGGCATGCATGGTGAACTGCTGCTTGTCGTCGGCAGCCGCTCGGAGCGCCATTGGAGCCGCGCAGGATACCCTCTAAGAATTTGTCATGGTGGGTGTGCTTCTTGCAATGGTGGGGCGCGATTGAAAGGTTGAAGAGACACATGGGTTAAATGGCCACTGTAATAAATGGGGGCCGGCCGGCCTATAATCATCACATCTTGTCACCGCGTTCATAGCGGAGGATTCCAGTGCACGCTTGACAACACCGCACCGCATGCGTTTCGTTTGACCACGCGTGGGCTCGAAGAGGCGCCAAATGTATCGTCGATGAGCCTGTTCCCGCGCTACCGCGCAAGCTTCCCACCCGGCTAGTTTGGCCACGCGTCGGCTAGAAGAGAGACAAATTGTGGGCGTTTATTGGCAAAAAGATTTGTAAAAACGAAGTGTGTGGAATGACTTCGGTCATAAGTTCACCCGTGGGTGATGAGGTCAAAGTTACACAGAAGGGTGATGATGGATACTCGAGTGCGATAATTAATTCTGCGCTCTACAGGGCACACGGTTGAAGAAACCAACTGTGTGCAATAATGTCAAAGATTGCAGTCGAGTTAGCTATACAGATCGTGTGCTATGAGATCGACAAGGTAAACAGATTCGAGAATGGTTACTAAAATCTAAGTCCATTGCATATTAAGGTCAAAATAGTGCTACCAATATACGAGTCTCATACGATGCCATTTCAACGATTGTACCACAAAAGCTCAAACTATTACAAGGTTCAAATTCCAGAGTTATATGGCTCAAATTCGAAGATTACAAGGTTCAAACTGATATTAGAAATGAAATTCAGCTCATCAGCTGCAAGCGCTCGCGCTGATCCGCTGACCATGGATATCAGAGAGGTTCAAACTAATATTACCACTTGTAAGTCTGGTTTCGAAACCTCATAATTTTTGCAAAGGGGTCAGCCACTGAGAAGTCATGTATGGGTTGACACGATGACTTCCAATTACTCTGTCATCTGAAGTTCCAAAATGAAATTCAGCATTTTCGGAGCCTATTCCATTCTGTCGCAGCCGCCGGCGCTGACCAACAAACCATTCATTTTTGCGAAATAAATGTAGGGCAAACCTCATTACCTTCAGCACCCTTGCTCTGACAACAAAGAACCTGGCGAATATAATCTCCGGTAAGGTCCCTCGGTAGGAGTTCAAAGTAATTTCTGAGAGATGCAGATCTAGGCATTCGATGTGATTGTTATATTGTATAACATTATCCACCACCGGGCCTAATCTTATCTGCAAAAGAAGAAAACGTGTTAGTGCCTACATGCAGTTTTGAACACTACTACATGCCTATTTGGTTTGCAGGATTTGTAAAATGCACTAACATGCCATCTTCGATCCAACATGATTAACATTGGCATTTGATTACAATCTAGAAAAATGTAGCCTTCTTCACAAGAGGTTGGAGTGGATGAAAAGTTCCCTAAGAAAACTAGTACATATGAATCCAAAGGAGAAATGCTTATGGATTGTAACCATATGGATCAAGCAACCAATATGGGGGGGAAACACATGTATGTACTGAAATCCTCCAAAAAATTCTTCAGAAATCGTAGTACATTGTCATTGTAAACTTGGAAAAAGGTGTCACAAATTGAACTCCCTATGGTTAACATTTAACAGAAAAGGAACATCACCTCGATATATAGCTTCTCCAGGCACGGAAAGCATTTCAGGAAACTGACAACTTGCTCGAGGTTGGGGCCGATAGATTCTAGTGCCAAGACCTTCACTGTGCGCAGTTTCGGGGTCAAGCTTGTCGGAATCATTTTCTGGATGACAGACGAACATACATCTTCAAAATTAGAAATAATGTTAATTTCTAGAAGGAGAGGTAGAAGGCGGCTGTTGTACCTGAACGGGTGTGGATCCAATAACAAGTTCAGAGTATTTGTCAGATGAGTAGCCCACCACTGTCAATTTCGGCGCAGAAATGACATTGATTCTTGTTGGACCTTCTTGATCAACTACAAGTAATCTCTCAAGTGAAGGTGTGTCCTCAATGACCATACCATGGTACACATCTTGTGATGCCTTCTTGCCGCACCAGCAACACACCTAAATAGTCTGGAGAGTCAGGGAGGTGATGTGGAAGCTACTCAACCCATTGATCACCTGAAGACGAAGGTACTCGAGTGTAGTACATCCACGGAGCAGGCGCTCCATGTCACCGTTTGCGAGGCACACGGTGACGAGCTCGAGGTGCTTTAGTCGTGGTAGAATAAGAGCGAGCGCGTCATTAAGGGGGGATGGCAGTTCTTGAACTTGGCAATGCGCAGCGTGGGCGCGAGGCGGAACGCGGACGTTGGCAGCGAGTGCATATGCCCATCATCAAAAGTGAGCTCCTCGAGCTGATCTAGGGCGGGGGATCGGAACCAGTCATCAAGCTTGGCTCGGTCCTTGCCGTTGGAACGGAACTTGCCCATGCTAAGGCCTCTGGTTGGGCTAGGGTGACTGCCGAGGATCTTGGAGAACACATCCAAGCTTTTGTGACAGCCATGGCAGAGCTTGTGGGTGTCGATGAGGTCGAGAGGGGTGGAGTTCCATAGGGGGAGCCACCGCCGGGAAAGGACGGTTGTCTGCGCCCCATATTTGATTGGGAGGAGGGAGATGATGACTGTGAACATATCATCGGGGAGGCTACTGATGAAGTCTAGGCCTGCTGGAGTCGCTTGCAATTCTTGCTTGACCTGCCTACGCTTGTTGGCAGCCCCGTTCTCCACCTCCGGAGTCTCCTTGTCAACGGCGCTTTCTGATAGAAGTGGGAGTACAGGGAATATTTAGTTAAAACAGGGCAATAGAAAAGTGTATTGGTAACTAGAAGTTAGTAGGTAGGAACAGAGTAAGAAAATGGAATAACAATTGGTTGCTTAAATACTACACAATTCATTTGATATTGCTGGGTAAGTCAACATGCAGATACTTCAAAAGAACACTTAATTCGAACAAAGTTTGGACAGATGATATCATCGGGGAAGTTAGCATATATCTCATGACCAGGCTCTTTTATGTGCAGTGCAATTTTAGTGCCAGCTTTCAGTACATAAAACTTAGAAATTTCTTTCCAAAGGCCAGTGCCAAAATAGGAGTCACCACGTTCATCAAGTCTTAGAGTAGCAACGATTGTAAATCCATGGTTTGTGTTTAGTATGACATCCCTGCAGTCTTGATTTATGTAAAGGGAAAGATTGTGTACTACATATTTTGTTGCATAGCAAGGGGCGCGCTGCAGAAAATGGTAGGATTGCTAAAGAAAATATGGTAACATGGAAATATGGGCCCAAATTAAAAGAACTGTACAGCAGTTGAAATCGAAGGACAAAAATCTATAATTAAACAGATAGGGTAAACATGATGTCATGGAAATATGAGAGTAATCGAAAGAACAATATATCATTAATTTGCCTAATATAGAAAGAAGAGGGAAAAAAATCCCCTTTGACGTATATGGTGCATGTGGCACCTTTTATCCAAATGTAGCAATATTTAGTATATGTTCAGGAAAGTAGGCCATGCCAACCGATTTAGGGTGAGACTGAACATACCGCGCGCATCCTCAAGTCATCTGGTACGGTGAGATGGAACTCCATGGATGTCTGGCGGAGGCCGCAAAGTCCTGATGTGTCCGTGCACTATACACTCTATGAATGAAAGAAAACCCTCAAATCAGCTCGAATAAAAATGAATTCACAATGATTTCGGCCAGGTGATTAAAGAAGGCAGATGAACTGGGATAAAAGATGACATAATATCTCATTAAATTAGTTACCTTGTTGTCCATGAGAAAAAACCCTCAATATGGCGGATTCCCCAACCGAGCGGACCTGGGTCGACCGCGAGCAGCGTGGAGAAAGTCGATGGCGATAGGCGGCGGCAACTGGAAGTGGCGAAATGTGGTGGGGTTTGCCGGCAGCCTGGCGGTGAAGGCAGGCATCGAGCTAAGTGGTTGCCACCGCGATAGGCGGTGACATGCATAGACGCGGAGGAGCTTGTGCAGGTGTGAATGGGGACCGGAGGGGGTGGCGGGTGAGGTGAGGGTTTTTGTGACATGGGGATGGTGAGGGTTTTCTTTTTTGAATTGGGTGGTGAGGGTTTTCTGTCCCACAAAGAGTTTCGGAGGCAACGGTTTGCTAGAGCCAACCGTGTGTGATTGACGTAACAGGGAAAATGAAAGTCATTGCACACGGTTCCAATTTTGGGAACCGTGTGTGATTGACGTACTACCTCCGTCCTGGTTTATTGGTCTCCTTTGTAATTTGTACCAATTTTTGACCAAATATTTAACTAAAAAATGTTTATGCATGTCACCAAAAATTATATCATTGAACACTATGTTCAAATATGCATCCAACGATATAATTTTTGCTGACCTACACTAACATTTTGTCAGTTAAATCTTTGGTCAAAATTTAACACAAATTACAAAGGGGACCAATAAACCAGGACGGAGGTAGATTCCATCAACCGAACTGATTGCATCCATATCCCACATTTAGACATAAGTAAACATAGATTAAACATACTCAGACATAGATAATAAGCGTACACAAGCATAGTTCAACCATAAGTACATAGTTCAACCGCCATTAAGCATACTCAAGCGTACATAGTTTGATCCCACATCTCATCTCATCCGCCGGCACGATCCCGAAGCTTCTTCAGGTACTCGGCGTACGTGGCGTGTGCCACCCTGCGAGAATACTTCTGCTTGAAGGAGCCAACAACTCATCCTCTTGCATGCGCCAGAACACTTTCATATACGTCATGAAGCTTTTGGTTGCAAAATGGGCATCGATAGCTACCGTCCTAGGTCCTAATACGCCTGTTATGGATTCCCGCATAAAGCTCCCTCAGAATTTGCTTCTTTGTCGCGGGAAACCACGACCACCTATGGGGCCAAGGGGCCCCTTGCTGGTTCGGCAGGGGGGATGTCGCATTGCACAAAAAGCAGAAGAACATGGGGTAGCACGACAGAGATCACACAGGCAATTTTACCCAGGTTCGTGCCGCCGCGAGGCGTAAAACCCTACTCCTGCTTTGGTGGATTGATGGTGGAAAAGTGGTGGTGGAGCGTAGTACACTTGCCCGGTAGGCTCGCCCCGGGGAGGCAGTGACTACGCGCGTATGAGCGTGGGGGTGTTCAACTTTCCAACCCTTGCTTCGGTTGCCATGGGCCTCCTTTTATGGGTTAAGGGGTCACCACAGTGGCAAAACAGTCATTATGTACTGATAAGATAGCAAACAGTGCTATCATACCTAATTCCGCAGGCTGACAGAGTGCATTAAATGCACCGCTCAACGTCACATCATTGCTCGCCCGGCAAGCCTTGCCGGGCTCGTCTTGCCAGCCACATGCCTGCTTGCTTGACACGCCGCAGGACGGGTGTCATCTGTAGGTATTTCCTGTAGAAAGAGGCCGCCATGTGGCGAATGGCTGCCACTTAGTCACCTTGCGGCTTGACACCGCATTGATCAACGACGTGGGTCGTGGTGAGATGGCTTGGTGAGTTGTCTTTGCCCTCGTGAGTCCCGGCAGGCCCTGCCAGGATGTCTTGAATGCTCCCTCCCGGAGGGAGCGATGAGAATCACGCCAGCCCCTGCACCTTGTAGGAAAAAAGCACCATCAAAATACATAATCCATTCTTGGGGCGCCTCCTTGCCGGGGATAACTGTTTCTGGCACTTCCTCGTCAGGGGTTGGCGTCCATTCTGCAATAATTTCTGCCAATGCCCTGCTCTGGATTGTTGACGTGCTCTCAAACTTCAAACCAAAACTGGATAACTCCAAAGTCCACTCCACTATTCTGCCAGTAGCCTCAGGGTTCTGGAGTATCCTTTGCAACGGGAAGCGAGTGACAACCGTGATCTCATGGGCTTGGAAGTAGTGGCGCAGTTTCCTTGAGGCCATGACGAGGCCAAAGATCAACTTTTGCACGCCAGAGTACCTCGACCTAGCGCCCTGTAGCAGGGAACTGACGACGTACACTGGGCGCTGCACCACTTTCTTCCTTGTCGTGTCCTTGGGGTTGTCTTCGCTGCCGTGCTTACCTCTGTCCTAATCCCTATCTGACTTTGTCGGTCTTTGCTCACTCTCTGTTTCATCCACTGTCGGTGTAGTGAACAGGGGGTGTTCATTACCCCTGGACATGCACCGGCGAGTTGCAGCCCCCCAGGCGGGAAAGGCATGGCAGGGGAGCGAGCCTTCCTGGGAGAAGACAACTGGGAACAAGCACAAGACTATACAAAAAGCATTCGAGTCAATAATTGGAAGGCAGAAGACCAAAGGCCGAAGCCCCGGCAAGATTCTTGCTGAAGAGCCCCGGCAAGATTCTTGCTGGTGAGCCCCGGCAAGATTATTGCTGGTGAGGCCCGGCAAGATTCTTGCTGGTGAGGCCCGGCAAGATTCTTGCTGGTGAGCCCCGGCAAGATTCTTTGCTGGTGAGCCCCGGCAAGATTCTTGCTGATGAGCCCCGGCAAGATAATCCCGGCAAGGCTTGGCGCCCGGCAAGGCTTGGTGCCCGGCAAGTTTTGGCGCCCGGCGAGATTCTGCCACTATACCACTACTCCAGCACAACGACAAAACCTGACATTCTGGGTCCTTCTCTGGATGCGTGGCAACGCGCCAGTGGAGGAGAGCTTAAGCGGTGCTGATGGGATGGCCCCTTTTTCCATCCCCAAGAAAGTGAGGACACCTAAACGGACACCTCACGGTGCATTAAATGCGCTTGTCCTAATCCGTCAGGGGTTAGGTATGATACCCTGTAGCTACTTTACACCTCAATGTATGTACATTTTGCCACTGTGGAGACCCCTTTGAGCATATAAAAGGAGGCCCAGGGCAACTGCTACAGAGGAGGAGAACTTCTGGCCCATTCTGCATGCGTAGCTGCTCTTTGAACGTACTGTTCATTGTGAGCGCTCCTGAAGGCTGGGCTTAAGAACATCAATAAGAACACAAAGTAGGATTAGGGTTTTACGCTGATCAGCGGCCCGAACCTGGGTAAAAACTTCCCGCGTCGATCACTGGTTCTGCTCTTTGCGTATACCTCTCCCCCCGCCGAATCGTAAAGGGGTCTCTCGGGATCCCATAGGTGTCGTACGCCGACATCTTTGGCGCGCCAGGTAGGGGGATCGAGGTTGCGTGAACCTGATCCAGCTGTCGGCGCGTCAGCTTCATCGTCCATGGCGACTTCGCTCCACATACAGAAAGCTAAGTTCTAAAACTTTAATGCTTTTTGCTGATTTGATTTTATGCATGATGATGTTCTTTGCACATAACCTGTGCGCAAAGGAGCACTCTTGAGATATTCTGCGCTCCGGGTTGTTCGGGTCTGCCTAGCAACACCTGTGCAGCCGCGTTTGTTCTTGGAGTGTGAAGCTCTCGAGGAGGCGGCGTCCTCGATAGGCTGCTAACTAGGATCCATTCCTAAGCGCCATTGACTAGGACGTGCGCGATCGAGATGCATTCCGGCAAGCGTAGGGGACAACTGTGCAAAAACAAAAACATGTGGAGAAGAGCTCTAAATAAAGTTACACACAAGTTAAAATGCTTTTAAGATGCTAATTAACTTGTCGTATTTAAACGCAGTTGTGGCTTGGGGGCTGGCAGCGTCCTCTGGACCAATCTTCTCGACATCGAGAACGACGAAGTTCTCCGCCATAAGCCTTCCTGGCAACAAGCTTGCCGGAAGCTAGCGTCGAGAACGACGAAGTCCTCCGTCATGAGCTTTCCCGGCAACTCCTTGCCGGAAGCTAGCGTCGAGAATATCAAAGTTCTTAGGTAAAGTCAAAAGTTTCCCGACAACAAACTTTGAGCTAAAAATAAGCTCGGGGGCTGGCAGCGCCCTCGCAAGAAAAGCTAAGTTGCCAATTTTTATTACATTCATTTTGCTATCCTCACTTGCTTCTTATACCTACACGCGAAGGAGCCCTCCCGGGGCTAATTGCGCCCCTAGTTGTCTCGAGTCCGCTCGACAATTTAGGTGGCTGCATAAGCACCGAAGAGGTAAACCTTTCCGGGAGGCGGCGTTCCCGGCAAGTTGCTTAGGACCCATTCCTCAAGCACTGCCGACTGGAGCATGCGCACCGGAAAGCTTTCCGGCGAGCGTGGGTCGCCTTGATTAATTCTTTGTCCTTGTACATCAACCTGCATGCGGAGGAACCTTGTCGTAGTTAGCCCGCGCTCTAGCTTTGCCTCGAGTCCGCTCGGCAAGCTTAGCAGCTGCGTTCTGGCCCGGCAAGTCGCCTTGCCGGCGGCGGTGCTTCCAGCAGGCTGCTAAAGACCCGCATCTAGCGCTCGCGGCAAACGTGCGCACCGGCAAGGTTTCCAGACAGCGTAGGGACTAAAATAAGTGCAAGGATTGAATTAATCAAGGGGGAAGCATACATTCATTCAGCATAAAGTAACATGCATTGCATGCATAAAGATTGATTTCACTAAGATAAATTGCTTCTTTATATGCGCCATTGCAGCAACAAGCCGGCAAGACGGCAGTGAGACATTCACGGTAGACGGCTGCGGCAGCAGGGGTGACTATATGGATCGAGCACCGCACCCGCAGTACCCTATATGGGGAAAGCTCGGGGATTGGCTCCTCGTCGCACAGTGTGGCACTTCCTTTCGGGCACACGACTCCTGTTGCCGTCCTGCTCTGTTTGCCCACGCTGCCGGCAAGCCCAAGGCCCGGCCAACCGCAAGCTCTCTTGCGTCATCACCAGCATGCAGTTAAAAGTCAAGAGTAATGGTTACTTCTCGCCGCGCGTGTACCGGTGCATGTTTTTGGGCCTAGCCCAGACAAACACTGTGCGCGTTTGTCCGGCCCAGGCCCGGGGGCTCCTGTCGGTGTAGTGAACAGGGGGTGTTCATTACCCCTGGACACGCACCGGCGAGTCCCAGCCCCCCAGGCGGGAAAGGCGTGGCAGGGGAGCGAGCCTTCCTGGGAGAAGACAACTGGGAACAAGCACAAGACTATCCAAAAAGCTTTCGAGTCAATAATTGGAAGGCAGAAGACCAAAGGCCGAAGCCCCGGCAAGATTCTTGCTGATGAGCCCCGGCAAGATTCTTGCTGGTGAGGCCCGGCAAGATTCTTGCTGGTGAGGCCCGGCCAGATTCTTGCTGGTGAGCCCCGGCAAGATTCTTTGCTGGTGAGCCCCGGCAAGATTCTTGCTGATGAGCCCCGGCAAGATAATCCCGGCAAGGCTTGGCGTCCGGCAAGGCTTGGCACCCGGCAAGGCTTGGTGCCCGGCAAGTTTCGGCGCCCGGCGAGATTCTGCCACTGTACCACTACTCCAGCACAACGACAAAACCTGACATTCTGGGTCCTTCTCTGGATGCGTGGCAACGCGCCAGTGGAGGAGACCTTAAGCGGTGCTGATGGGATGGCCCCTTTTTCCATCCCCAAGAAAGTGAGGACACCTAAACGGACACCTCACGGTGCATTAAATGCACTTGTCCTAATCCGTCAGGGGTTAGGTATGATACCCTGTAGCTACTTTACACCTCAATGTATGTACATTTTGCCACTGTGGAGACCCCTTTGAGCATATAAAAGGAGGCCCAAGGCAACTGCTACAGAGGAGGAGAACTTCTGGCCCATTCTGCATGCGTAGCTGCTCTTTGAAAGTACTGTTCATTGTGAGCGCTCCTGAAGGCTGGGCTTAAGAACATCAATAAGAACACAAAGCAGGATTAGGGTTTTACGCTGATCAGCGGCCCGAACCTGGGTAAAAACTTCCCGCGTCGATCACTGGTTCTGCTCTTTGCGTATACCTCTCCCCCCGCCGAATCGTAAAGGCGTCTCTCGGGATCCCATAGGTGTCGTACGCCGACATCTTTGGCGCGCCAGGTAGGGGGATCGAGGTTGCGTGAACCTGATCCAGCGGTCGGCGCGTCAGCTTCATCGTTCATGGCGACTTCGCTCCACATACAGAAAGCTAAGTTCTAAAACTTTAATGCTGTTTGCTGATTTGATTTTATCCATGATGATGTTCTTTGCACATAACCTGTGCGCAAAGGAGCACTCTTGAGATATTCTGCGCTCCGGGTTGTTCGGGTCTGCCTAGCAACACCTGTGCAGCCGCGTTTGTTCTTGGAGTGTGAAGCTCTCGAGGAGGTGGCGTCCTCGATAGGCTGCTAACTAGGATCCATTCCTAAGCGCCATTGACTAGGACGTGCGCGATCGAGATGCATTCCGGCAAGCGTAGGGGACAACTGTGCAAAAACAAAAACATGTGGAGAAGAGCTCTAAATAAAGTTACACACAAGTTAAAATGCTTTTAAGATGCTAATTAACTTGTCGTATTTAAACGCAGTTGTGGCTCGGGGGCTGGCAGCGTCCTCTGGACCAATCTTCTCGACATCGAGAATGACGAAGTTCTCCGCCATAAGCCTTCCTGGCAACAAGCTTGCCGGAAGCTAGCGTCGAGAACGATGAAGTCTTCCGTCATGAGCTTTCCCGGCAACTCCTTGCCGGAAGCTAGCGTCGAGAATATCAAAGTTCTCCGGTAAAGTCAAAAGTTTCCCGACAACCACCCTTTGAGCTAAAAATAAGCTCGGGGGCTGGCAGCGCCCTCGCAAGAAAAGCTAAGTTGCCAAGATTTATTACATTCATTTTGCTATCCTCACTTGCTTCTTATACCTACACGCGAAGGAGCCCTCCCGGGGCTAATTGCGCCCCTAGTTGTCTCGAGTCCGCTCGACAATTTAGGTGGCTGCATAAGCACCGAAGAGGTAAACCTTTCCGGGAGGCGGCGTTCCCGGCAAGTTGCTTAGGACCCATTCCTCAAGCACTGCCGACTGGAGCATGCGCACCGGAAAGCTTTCCGGCGAGCGTGGGTCGCCTTGATTAATTCTTTGTCCTTGTACATCAACCTGCATGCGGAGGAACCTTGTCGTAGTTAGCCCGCGCTCTAGCTTTGCCTCGAGTCCGCTCGGCAAGCTTAGCAGCTGCGTTCTGGCCCGGCAAGTCGCCTTGCCGGTGGCGGTGCTTCCAGCAGGCTGCTAAAGACCCGCATCTAGCGCTCGCGGCAAACGTGCGCACCGGCAAGGTTTCCAGACAGCGTAGGGACTAAAATAAGTGCAAGGATTGAATTAATCAAGGGGGAAGCATACATTCATTCAGCATAAAGTAACATGCATTGCATGCATAAAGATTGATTTCACTAAGATAAATTGCTTCTTTATATGCGCCATTGCAGCAACAAGCCGGCAAGACGGCAGTGAGACATTCACGGTAGACGGCTGCGGCAGCAGGGGTGACTATATGGATCGAGCACCGCACCCGCAGTACCCTATATGGGGAAAGCTCGGGGATTGGCTCCTCGTCGCACAGTGTGGCACTTCCTTTCGGGCACACGACTCCTGTTGCCGTCCTGCTCTGTTTGCCCACGCTGCCGGCAAGCCCAAGGCCCGGCCAACCGCAAGCTCTCTTGCGTCATCACCAGCATGCAGTTAAAAGTCAAGAGTAATGGTTACTTCTCGCCGCGCGTGTACCGGTGCATGTTTTTGGGCCTAGCCCAGACAAACACTGTGCGCGTTTGTCCGGCCCAGGCCCGGGGGCTCCTGTCGGTGTAGTGAACAGGGGGTGTTCATTACCCCTGGACACGCACCGGCGAGTCCCAGCCCCCCAGGCGGGAAAGGCGTGGCAGGGGAGCGAGCCTTCCTGGGAGAAGACAACTGGGAACAAGCACAAGACTATCCAAAAAGCTTTCGAGTCAATAATTGGAAGGCAGAAGACCAAAGGCCGAAGCCCCGGCAAGATTCTTGCTGATGAGCCCCGGCAAGATTCTTGGTGGTGAGCCCCGGCAAGATTCTTGCTGGTGAGGCCCGGCAAGATTCTTGCTGGTGAGGCCCGGCAAGATTCTTTGCTGGTGAGCCCCGGCAAGATTCTTGCTGATGAGCCCGGCAAGATAATCCCGGCAAGGCTTGGCGTCCGGCAAGGCTTGGCGCCCGGCAAGGCTTGGTGCCCGGAGAGATTCTGCCACTGTACCACTACTCCAGCACAACGACAAAACCTGACATTCTGGGTCCTTCTCTGGATGCGTGGCAACGCGCCAGTGGAGGAGACCTTAAGCGGTGCTGATGGGATGGCCCCTTTTTCCATCCCCAAGAAAGTGAGGACACCTAAACGGACACCTCACGGTGCATTAAATGCACTTGTCCTAATCCGTCAGGGGTTAGGTATGATACCCTGTAGCTACTTTACACCTCAATGTATGTACATTTTGCCACTGTGGAGACCCCTTTGAGCATATAAAAGGAGGCCCAAGGCAACTGCTACAGAGGAGGAGAACTTCTGGCCCATTCTGCATGCGTAGCTGCTCTTTGAAAGTACTGTTCATTGTGAGCGCTCCTGAAGGCTGGGCTTAAGAACATCAATAAGAACACAAAGCAGGATTAGGGTTTTACGCTGATCAGCGGCCCGAACCTGGGTAAAAACTTCCCGCGTCGATCACTGGTTCTGCTCTTTGCGTATACCTCTCCCCCCGCCGAATCGTAAAGGCGTCTCTCGGGATCCCATAGGTGTCGTACGCCGACATCTTTGGCGCGCCAGGTAGGGGGATCGAGGTTGCGTGAACCTGATCCAGCGGTCGGCGCGTCAGCTTCATCGTTCATGGCGACTTCGCTCCACATACAGAAAGCTAAGTTCTAAAACTTTAATGCTGTTTGCTGATTTGATTTTATCCATGATGATGTTCTTTGCACATAACCTGTGCGCAAAGGAGCACTCTTGAGATATTCTGCGCTCCGGGTTGTTCGGGTCTGCCTAGCAACACCTGTGCAGCCGCGTTTGTTCTTGGAGTGTGAAGCTCTCGAGGAGGTGGCGTCCTCGATAGGCTGCTAACTAGGATCCATTCCTAAGCGCCATTGACTAGGACGTGCGCGATCGAGATGCATTCCGGCAAGCGTAGGGGACAACTGTGCAAAAACAAAAACATGTGGAGAAGAGCTCTAAATAAAGTTACGCACAAGTTAAAATGCTTTTAAGATGCTAATTAACTTGTCGTATTTAAACGCAGTTGTGGCTTGGGGGCTGGCAGCGTCCTCTGGACCAATCTTCTCGACATAGAGAATGATGAAGTTCTCCGCCATAAGCCTTCCTGGCAACAAGCTTGCCGGAAGCTAGCGTCAAGAACGATGAAGTCTTCCGTCATGAGCTTTCCCGGCAACTCCTTGCCGGAAGCTAGCGTCGAGAATATCAAAGTTCTCTGGTAAAGTCAAAAGTTTCCCGACAACCACCCTTTGAGCTAAATATAAGCTCGGGGGCTGGCAGCGCCCTCGCAAGAAAAGCTAAGTTGCCAAGATTTATTACATTCATTTTGCTATCCTCACTTGCTTCTTATACCTACACGCGAAGGAGCCCTCCCGGGGCTAATTGCGCCCCTAGTTGTCTCGAGTCCGCTCGACAATTTAGGTGGCTGCATAAGCACCGAGGAGGTAAACCTTTCCGGGAGGCGGCGTTCCCGGCAAGTTGCTTAGGACCCGTTCCTCAAGCACTGCCGACTGGAGCATGCGCACCGGAAAGCTTTCCGGCGAGCGTGGGTCGCCTTGATTAATTATTTGTCCTTGTACATCAACCTGCATGCGGAGGAACCTTGTCGTGGTTAGCCCGCACTCTAGCTTTGCCTCGAGTCCGCTCGGCAAGCTTAGCAGCTGCGTTCTGGCCCGGCAAGTCGCCTTGCCGGTGGCGGTGCTTCCAGCAGGCTGCTAAAGACCCGCATCTAGCGCTCGCGGCAAACGTGCGCACCGGCAAGGTTTCCAGACAGCGTAGGGACTAAAATAAGTGCAAGGATTGAATTAATCAAGGGGGAAGCATACATTCATTCAGCATAAAGTAACATGCATTGCATGCATAAAGATTGATTTAACTAAGATAAATTGCTTCTTTATATGCGCCATTGCAGCAACAGGCCGGCAAGACGGCAGTGAGACATTCACGGTAGACAGCTGCGGCAGCAGGGGTGACTATATGGATCGAGCACCGCACCCGCAGTACCCTATATGGGGAAAGCTCGGGGACTGGCTCCTCGTCGCACAGTGTGGCACTTCCTTTCGGGCACACGACTCCTGTTGCCGTCCTACTCTGTTTGCCCACGCTGCCGGCAAGCCCAAGGCCCGGCAAACCGCAAGCTCTCTTGCGTCATCACTAGCATGCAGTTAAAAGTCAAGAGTAATGGTTACTTCTCGCCGCGCGTGTACCGGTGCATGTTTTTGGGCCTAGCCCAGACAAACACTGTGCGCGTTTGTCCGGCCCAGGCCCGGGGGCTCCTGTCGGTGTAGTGAACAGGGGATGTTCATTACCCCTGGACACGCACCGGCGAGTTGCAGCCCCCCAGGCGGGAAAGGCGTGGCAGGGGAGCGAGCCTTCCTGGGAGAAGACAACTGGGAACAAGCACAAGACTATCCAAAAAGCATTCGAGTCAATAATTGGAAGGCAGAAGACCAAAGGCCGAAGCCCCGGCAAGATTCTTGCTGATGAGCCCCGGCAAGATTCTTGGTGGTGAGCCCCGGCAAGATTCTTGCTGGTGAGGCCCGGCAAGATTCTTGCTGGTGAGGCCCGGCAAGATTCTTGCTGGTGAGCCCCGGCAAGATTCTTGTTGATGAGCCCCGGCAAGATAATCCCGGCAAGGCTTGGCGCCCGGCAAGGCTTGGAGTCCGGCAAGGCTTGGTGCCCGGCAAGTTTCGGTGCCCGGCGAGATTCTGCCACCGTACCACTACTCCAGCACAACGACAAAACCTGACATTCTGGGTCCTTCTCTGGATGCGTGGCAACGCGCCAGTGGAGGAGAGCTTAAGCGGTGCTGATGGGATGGCCCCTTTTTCCATCCCCAAGAAAGTGAGGACACCTAAACAGACACCTCACGGTGCATTAAATGTGCTTGTCCTAATCCGTCAGGGGTTAGGTATGATACCCTGTAGCTACTTTACACCTCAATGTATGTACATTTTGCCACTGTGGAGACCCCTTTGAGCATATAAAAGGAGGCCCAAGGCAACTGCTACAGAGGAGGAGAACTTCTGGCCCATTCTGCATGCGTAGCTGCTCTTTGAACGTACTGTTCATTGCGAGCGCTCCTGAAGGCTGGGCTCAAGAACATCAATAAGAACACAAAGCAGGAGTAGGGTTTTACGCTGATCAGCGGCCCGAACCTGGGTAAAAACTTCCCGCGTCGATCACTGGTTATGCTCTTTGCGTATACCTCTCCCCCCGCCGAATTGTAAAGGGGTCTCTCGGGATCCCATAGGTGTCGTATGCCGACATCCACTTCCCGCTGCGCCACCAAGGCTGCACTAACCACTTGATTGGTTGCTGCCAAATATAATAGCAACGGCTCCTGCGGTTTGGGAGCAACCAAGGTGGGCACAGAAGATAGGTAGGCCTTTAACTCTTGCAAAGCCGCATCTGCTTCTGGAGTCCACTTCATGGGCCCTGCCTTCTTCAAGATTTTGAAGAACGGCAAGGCGCGCTCGGCTGACTTGGAAATGAATCTGCTTAGCGCGGCAACGCACCCTGTCAGACGCCTTACATCTTTGACCGTCTTTGGTGCTTGGATCTATTCGATGGCTTGGATCTTATCGGGATTGGCTTCGATCCCCCGATGGGATACAAAGTACTCGAGCAGCTTGCCGGAGGGAACACCAAATACACACTTCTCCGGGTTGAGCTTCAAGTTGATCTTGCGCAAATTGGCAAATGTCTCCTCCAAATCCTGGATAAGGGTTGATCTGTCCTTGGTTTTGACCACAATATCATCCATATAAGCCTCAATGTTTCTGTGCAGCTATGGCCCAAAACCAATCTGGACTGCCCTTGCAAAAGTAGACCCAGCACTCTTTAATCTGAAAGGCATGCAGATAAAACAGTATGTACCACACGGGGTGATGAACGAGGTCTTCTCTTCGTCTTCCTTGGACATGAAGATTTGATGATAACCAGAATATGCATCCAAAAAGGAGAGCAAATCGCAGCCTGAAGTGGAGTCCATGATCTGGTCGATGCGCGGCAAGGGAAATGGGTCTTTCGGGCAAGCCTTGTTGAGATCTGTGAAGTCTATGCAAAGTCTCCATTTCCCATTGGCCTTCCGGACAACCACTGGATTTGCTAACCACGTTGGATGCAACACTCCTCTGACCAAACCAGCTGCCTCAAGTTTCTTGATCTCCTCTGTAATGAACTGCTGCCTCTCCAAGGCCTGCTTTCGGACTTTCTGCTTGACAGGTCGGGCATGTGGGCAGACAGCAAGGTGGTGATCGATTACCTCCCTGGGAACACCGGGGATATCAGATGGTTGCCAGGCAAACACATCGATATTAGCCCGCAGGAAGGCAACGAGCACGCTTTCCTATTTGTCATCGAGGGTGGCGCTGATGGTGAAAGTACCATCAACGCCAGCCAGCCCTGCCGGGACCTTCTTCACTTGTGGAGCAGCAACCTTGGATCTCTTGCTGTTGGAACTCTCCAGCAAGTCATCAACAGGCGCAACGCACTCCGAAGAGGCGTGCTTCCCGAATTCCTTGCCGGAGCCCTTACTATCCTTCTTCTTCCCTCTATTCTCCTTGGCGGGAACTGCCGCTACCGCTGCCTCTGCCACAACTGTGTCCCGGTACATCTTGTCCACACAAATGATTGCGTCTTTCTCATCCGACGGGATGGAAATGACTCCAACTGGCCCTGGCATCTTCAAGACGTTGTAGGCATAGTGGGATGCCGCCATGAACTTAGCCAGGGCTGGGCGTCCAAGGATTCCATTGTACGACAAGGGGAGGTCAACCACATCAAACACAATCTTTTCAGTCCGGTAGTTCAGCTCTCCCCCAAACGTCACAGGCAACGTGGTCTTTCCCTTAGGATGACTCCTGCCGGGATTAACTCCTTGAAATGTGCCGGTGACTTTTAACTCATCCTCTGCTATCTGAAGCTTGCTGATAACCTTTGGGGAAATCAGATTTAACCCGGCCCCGCCGTCCACCAACATCTTCGTGACCTTGAGGTTGCGGATTGTTGGAGAGACCAACAACGGCGAACATCCTACCGCGGTGGTGCAGTCAGGATGATCCTCTTCGTCAAAAATGATGGGCGTGCGTGACCATTTGAGTGGTTTCCGGGCCACTGGCGCTGGTTCCACGGCATTAACCTCACACGCCCACCACTTGAGTTGGCGGTGAGAGGCGTGTAGGGACGCACCCCCGTCAATGCACAGGGCATCAGTGGCCTTCTGGAACTCCTGCTCACTGGTTTCCTCTTCATCCCCTTCATCACTCTCATCACCGCAGGCTTCCTTCTCTCGATCCTTGGGGGGTTTCCCTTTGTTCCGAAGAGGTCTGCCGGGGCGATTTACTTCACCACCACGACCCTTACCGCCAGCAACATTCTGTCCCTTTTCCTTGTCACGCTTCTCATATTCTGCTTTTTGTCTCTTGACAAGCTGTTCAACCTGATAACACTCTTGAAGGTCGTGGCCCTTAGTCCGATGGATCTTGCAGTACGGCCCATCACCTTTCCTGGCCTTTTCGGTGGCCGCGGCCTCCCGGCAGTCAGAGCACACGGCAGCTTCCTTGCCGGGGGTTTCGGCCTTAACCTTCTTGCCGGTACTAGGGATACCTGACCCTTTAACAGACATTACCATCTTATCCTTGCGCTTCTTATTGCGCTTCTTGCTCTTCTTCTGACTAGTGGACTCGTCATCATCCTCTGAATCAACATTAATGCAATCCTCCTCTCCGGGTAGTTTTCTCCCCTCCTCCATCCGAGCACACTTATCCACCAAGGTGTAAAGTTCCTTCACAGTCTTGGGCAACCGTACATTCATCTTGGAACGAATCTTCCTGTTGCGCACATTGGACTAGAAGGCAGCTATCACAGCTGCTGGATGGATATTTGGGATGTTTCTGTGGACTCTGCTAAATCTCTGCAAATACTTCCGGAGAGTCTCTCCTTCTTTCTGCTGAAGAAGCTGCAGATCACTGGGCTGACCTGGTTCTTGATGGCCGCCAGTGAAGGCGCCAATGAACTCATGGCACAAATCAGCCCGTGACGAAATGGAGTTCTCTGGCAGGTGCATCAGCCAAGACCTCACATTGGACTTGAGAGCCAAAGGGAAGTAGTTGGCGAATACCTTCTCATCTCTCCCCCCGACAGCTTGAATAGCGATGGTGTAGATGCTCAGAAACTCTGCCGGGTTCAGCCTCCCATCATACTTCTCGGGTATCTCTAGCTTGAACGTGCGAACGAACGGCCAACGGACTTGCCGCAGCTCATGAGTAAAGGCAGGGCACCCAACCTTGAAAGGTAGGTACCCGTCGGTATCGAGTGCAGGCTCGTCGACGTCGGGACCGTCGCACCCATTCGCCTAGAGGTGGGCATCGCGGCGTTGCTCCACGATAATGCGCGCGTCTCCCCTCCGTCGGTCCTCCGGGACACACTGCCGGCCTGGACATGCTCGAGGGTCAGAAGAGGCCGTCGAGACACCATCAGGCTCTTGATTCCGCTGCGTCCGCGCTGGCTGCAGTGGCGGGGATTGTACCGTGGGGGTGGCCCCTTCCGTACGACCAGCAGCACGGGCCGTTGTCGTCGCTTGGGGAGGCCGTAGCGGGCCAGCTCGCTGCGAGCCCCCGGCCTCCGCGAAGCCGAGCAGGCTCTGGATGCTGGCACGCCATTCATCCATCTACTCGGTTGCTTGCGGAAACCTCAGCAGCAGTTGAGCCCGCGCCATGGCCTCTGTAGCAGTACTTGGTATGGGCGATGACAATGCAGATCGCGCCGTCGCTCGGCTCCTGACGGGGCCAGCAGCGACCGTATCAAGCCCCCGTTGTTGCGGGGCGGCCACCTGGATGGCATGGTGGCGCGGTGATGGCGCTTGAGGGTCAGCAGCTCCGCTAGGCGCAGCAGCCTGGTCGACTCGTCCCGGGGGAGGTGCACGCGTTGTGGCCGCCCCTGTGGTGGGGGCGGCCGAAGGGCGGTGATTCGCCCCGGACCGAGCGCCATTGCTGCGGCTGTGCCCGTCGGCGAGGGGAAGGAGTGTGGATGGAGTAGCCCCTTCACCCGTACCTCGCGGAGCATGGCCATCGGGGTGTTGCTGGTGTTGCCCTCCTCCGGCGTCTCCTGCTCCTGCTTCGACCGCAGGGGAAGTGGTGACGGTGCCGCCTGCCCCGACCACAGCCCCAGCGGCGTCCGTACTCTCGTGCACCTCCGTGCCCCCCGCAGCATTGGTGGCTGCGGGCGGCAGCGCCTTCGAGGTGGATGGGTGAGCAGCAGCACCGGGCTTCTTCTTGGGCGCCATTGCCGACGGCGCCATTGAAGACGAAGATGGTGATGAAGATGACGCACTGCACACGCTTTCAGGTTCGCGCAAGCGATCCCCCTACCTGGCGCGCCAAAGATGTCGCAGGAAACCACGGCCACCTATGGGGCCAAGGGGCCCCTTGCTGGTTCTGCAGGGGGATGTCGTGTCGCACAAAGAGCAGAAGAACATGGGGCAGCACGGCAGAGATCACACAGGCAATTTTACCCAGGTTCGGGCCGCCGCGAGGCGTAAAACCCTACTCCTGCTTTGGTGGATTGATGGTGGAAAAGTGGTGGTGGAGCGTAGTACACTTGCCCGGCAGGCTTGCCCTGAGGAGGCAGTGACTACAGACGTACGAGCGTGGGGGTGTTCAACTTTCCAACCCTTGCTTCGGTTGCCATGGGCCTCCTTTTATAGGTTAAGGGGTCACCACAGTGGCAAAACAGTCATTATGTACTGATAAGATAGCAAACAGTGCTATCATACCTAATTCCGCAGGCTGACAGAGTGCATTAAATGCACCGCTCAATGTCACATCGTTGCTCACCCGGCAAGCCTTGCCGGGCTCGTCTTGCCAGCCTCACGCCTGCTTCTTGACACGCCGCAGGACGGGTGTCATCTGTAGGTATTTCCTGTAGAAAGAGGCCGCCATGTGGCTAATGGCTGCCACTTAGTCACCTTGCGGCTTGACACCGCATTGATCAACGACGTGGGTCGTGTTGAGATGGCTTGGTGAGGTGCCTTTGCCCCCGTGAGTCCCGACAGGCCCTGCCGGGACGTCTTGAATGCTCCCTTCCGGGGGAGGCCTTGTCCCTGCCAGGTCCGCCTGCCCGGCAAGGGAGGCTTTTCTCCTGGTGGTGTCTCGCTTCTCTGTCTTGGTCTTGGCCTTCTTAATCTGCCCCCTGGTTCTTCGAAGATCTTGGTCTCTTGTACCTTGACACGGCCTTGGTGTTGTAATCTTGTTCTCGTGCCTGTGCATAGTCAGGGCAACAGACCCAGGGTTTGTTGCACCGACACTCTTGTACCTCCTCTGGCCATCTTCATCCTCGCTGTCCACATCGTCAGACAACACCTATACAAATAGTAAAAAAATGTGGCGTCAAATTAATATTTATAAACTAATCTCTAGCGAACATTTGGCAGTTGCCAAAATTTGGCATCAAATCAATGTTTACATGCCGTGATGTAGGATTAAGAATTTATGGCTATTTTTTTATACATATCCAGAGATTATGGTTCGATTTTTAAGCACAATCATCTATGCAGACCAATCTTGAAGAAAATAATGGCACAAACATATATGTAGGTCATTCAAAATCAATTGTCAAGTCCTGGCTAGGAATTATTAGCACGAACACTAACCCTAGTTGGATTACTAGCAGAAGTCATTTGCACAGATGAAACAACTAATCACTTATCACTTGTACCATTCAAACAATCAATACACTACACGGATCTAACGAAACTTACTCAGATTTCATGGATTGGGAGAACATAACCATAGGATTTCTATTCCAAAAAGAGGGAGGCAGGAGTAACCAGAGAAACCCTAGGATCTATTTGACACATAAATGGGTATAGATGACTAACCGGTTGTCCGTCGTCGTCGGAGTCGTCGCCGGGGTCGTTGCCCGAGTTGTCATCGGAGTCGGTGTGGACCTCCGCCTCTGGCTGTGGAAGCATGATGCCGTCGATGATGTCAGGGTGCAGCGATACCTCACCGGCGGTGACGGCAACCTCTGTCTCCATCTCCACGACATGCTCCGGTGCTTCAGCAGCCCCGGCATCGCCACTCCCTTCGATGGGGCGCTTCGGCGGCATCCTCATACACTGATGGCTTTGAGGACTGAGAGTGGCGTCGAGGATGCAAGCGGAGAGAGAGGATTGTGTGTGTGGCGAGGATGGGGGGTGCGGCCGCTCGGGCGCGCCATTAATATGGAGTAGTGGGAGAGAGGCGGGCAGTGGTCAAACCGCTGGCTCGCCTCCCGGTGAGCCTGCGCACCGGACTGCTGGCATGCCTACCATCGTTTCACACAGCTACTCGCACGCCTCCCGATGACACTGCGCAGTGAGGACGCCTCCCGTCAATTCACACACCTGCACGCACGCCTCCCGGTCTGCCTGCGTGACGGACTGCTCGCATGCGTCCCGTCAACTCACGCCTGCTCGCACGACACACGGGTCGCGTGGCGGCACGTATATTGTTTTTCTATTTGGATGATTAATGCTGCCGCTTTATTGCTTAACCGAAGCATGGCACGTATCCATTGTTGGTCTAACGCTCACGGTTCGAATAAATAATCCGTTTGCGATATTGGTTCCCAATTATTAATAATCTCCCGTTTGTAAAAAGATAAAGATTACATCAAAACTGGTCTCAAATTTGACCAAAAAAAAGTACAATGCCACTTTGTATTGGTGTCCATATGACAACACGATAAGTTTCATGAATTTCAAATAAGTTTTGGATGTACTAGAATTTAAAAATCAAGATTCTCAATGTTTGAAATTTCTTGCATAGGGAGTAAACATGCACCCAGTGAGACACATGTGTTTTTGCAATCCATTTAGGTGCACTGTCACGTGTGCATGTAGGTCAAATTTGATTTTTGCACATTATACCCCTAGAAAATAAATCAATGTACTAAAACGTCTTAATGATCTCTGTTTTTTTTCAAAATTAAAACTTCCCTCCTTTGGTAACATATGTTCACCGTGGGATAATTTAACATGCATCGTAGTTGCGGTGGATTCACGGTGTGTGTGTGTGTGTGCGTCTGGGGGTGGGGGGTGGCTGGCAATACACTACGAGTCGTGAGCCACCGTGTGGGTTGGCCATTTTGTGAGGCAGGTGCCACATCAGAGTCGTGAATTCGTTATTTAAAACATTACACAACCCTTTCATACATACATGTTTTGTCCACATGCAGTCGATGGTTGTCCTACACGACACTCGATACTCGCGTGTGACGCTTTCTGTGGGCCCGCGAGGTCGTCGTCCATCACTTTGACCAACAGCCGGCAGAGAGGTTAATTTGACCAGCAAGGTAGAATCTTTTTTGTTTGTGTTATGGTGGGAGTATATAGTACGCATGAAAGAGGTGGGAGGGGACTAGCATATATACTATACGTACGTGTCCGTGAACAAGTACACCTCACTTAGTGTCGGGACTTTTCGGTTTCCGAGGCACGTGCCACATCAAAGTTGTGAAATTGGGTATTCAAACATCACACAACACCTCTTTGGGCCACATGCATGCAGGCGGTGGTTATCCTAGGACACTCACGTGTGACGCTTCCATCTGCGGGCCCGCGAGGCCATCATCGATGCATGAATCACTTTGACCTACATCAGGAGAGGTTAATTAATTTCACCATCAAGGAGGATTCTTTTTGGGTTGTATTACGGTAGGAGCATATAGTATGCGTCAAAGAGGGGGAAGGGGACCATCATATGTAGTACGCTTCATGAACCTCGCTCTGTGTGGGGACTTTACGGTTTTCGAGGCATGTGCCACATCAAAGTTGTGCATTTTGGGTATTCAACATATGTTTGGCCCACATGCAAAGCGATGGTGGTTGTCCTCTCGCACCCACTTAAGCGGATATCAGCGAGATCGATTCTTTCCATCTGTGGGCCCACTTGGTCCATCACTACTTTGCCTGACAATGAAAGAGGTTAATTTGACTTAGGAGGGGATTTTTTTTTGTAATATGGTATATATATAGGTCATCCTCTGGGATGACATGATACTGTTTGAGCACAGACATGCATGTGTACGCATGAATCCCTCCCATCGAGTCGAAGTGGCTAGTACCACGACACATCATGAACCGATCTCGCTCTGTGTGGGGACTGTACGATTTTCGACGCACGCGCCACATCAATGTTGTGAAATGGTATTCAAACATGCATGCACACATCACCTCCATACATATGCATGTAGTGGTTGTCTTCGAATGGTACACTCCCTCGCGTGGTTATCGGCGACAAGCCTATATAATCATGGGCCCGCGTGGACATCCATGATCACCTTGACCGACAACAAGATAGGTTACCATGGCGGATTCTTCCTTTGGTTCGTGTTATTGTAGTATAGGTCATGGTGAGATTCAGACCTAATTAAGTTTGAGCACATACTATGCACGCATGCATGCATGAATCCCCGTCATCGGCTTGAAGTGTGGTGTGACATACATATGCATCGTCAACTAACCCTCACTCAGTGTGGGGATTTCTGGTTCGAAAGCACGATGCCACAGCAAAGTTGTTCCATTGTGTATTCAAACACACCTCTCCATACATATGTTTGGGCCACATGCAGGCAGTGGTTGTCTTCAGGGACTAGCTACTTGCGTGATTATTGGCGAGCTAGCCCATCTCCGGGGTCGCATGGACGGCCATCACTTTGACCAACAACAAGAGAGAGGTTGTACGACCAAGGTGGATTATTCTTGGTCCGTTTTACGATCTAACTTGGTGAGATGCCCTCTCTGGCCCGCCGACTGAAAGTGTGTGTGTGGGGGGGGGGGATTGCTACTTCGCACTTTGCTAGGTGAACCTCCGTGGGGGGGCATGCATTCATAGCTTAGGATTCCCTTCTTGCCGACACGAGGGGGGGCAAGCAATACCATGCGCTTTGCGAGATAGGTGCCACATCAAAGTTGCATTTGGTATTTGAACATCAAACCACCCTTTTCATAAATATATTTGGTCCACATGCAAGTGTGTTCGTGTTCTGACCCTCTCCCGCGTCATTTTTCGCCAAATTTATGAACATTAGACAAGTCGGATGACGCAACAGACGCGGTTCACTCACACTAACTGTGTGCCACGCCGGTGCCCCTGTCACGCACATCCGCACAGTACATTGGGCTCCATGAGGATTCCCCTCTCAAAAATATCTACCCGCCTGCAGGTTTTTTCTGTTTGATAACACATGGTTATTATGTTTCGACCGTGTGTGATGTTTCTTGTTCCCTCTCCCGTCTGCATCCCTCGAAAATATCTGCCCGCCTCGAGGGTTTTTCTGTTTCATAACACACGGCTGTTATTTCCGGACCATGTGCGATGCACCATCATCCAAATTTTCAATAGCCCCGGCGTTTCACTCCCGCGTTTGACTCATGTGTAGTAAAATTTTCAGTAGCCGCGTCATTCCTCAAACACACCCCCCGCCCCCTCCACACACACACACACACACACCACACACACACACACACACACACACACACACACACCAAAACCTCCTCGGGCGCGCGCGTGCGCACACACACACACCCCTCCCTCACTCAAAACCCTAGCAAGGTCGCCGCTGTCGCCACTGCAAGGCCTCCATTGTCAACATCTGCCGGTTTGCCCATGCAACTTACCCATTGATCTCCATACCTAGGCCGCCCTGAGTTTCTTAGATGACGCCTGCCAAACGCCCCCTTTCCCACAGATCCCCATCTCCATCCCCATCCCCCACTCCAGAGCGTTGCAGCCTAAGCCCGGCTACGCTTCCCGTGGAGCTCGAGGAGCGACTGGCCCAAAAGAGGTGTATCACGGTCTCTTCGCCCGACGTCGCCGAGGAAGCTGATGACCATTACTGGCTGCAAGCACTCAATCAGCGGCTAGAGTATGCGGGTATGTCGCAGACGCCGGCTACGACATCGAGGTCGTCAACAGCGACGGCCTAACACGGGCTATGTCACAGGTTAAGTGGCCCACCCCCAACCCCTCAGGTTCAACCGTCATCGATCTCATCCATGGCCCCGCCGCTGATCTCCTCTGGCTCGCTGTCAAGAATTTGCCATCCTACATCACCATCGAGCCCCTTTTGTCATTTCTGAAGGACACGTTCTGTGACACTGGCTTGGGATCCACAGCTTCCAAGTCAGACCTCATCAACGGCGACCATGAGGAGGGCACCCTCTCCGGCTCTTCCAAGGGGAAAGAGCCCGTCTGCGACATCAGGGAGGGCACCCTACATCCGTGCTCTTCCAAGGGGAAGGAGCCCATCTACGACAACATGGAGCGCATCCAGGGTCCATGCTCTTCCCACGGGAATGAGCCCATCTGTGACAAGTGAGGAAACCCATGATTTGTTTTGCCGTGCCTCTTCACAGGGGGGAACCCATGATTTGTTTTGTCGAGTCCCTTTTGTAGTGTAGTGAGAATATGTCCAGTTTTAATTGCTATATTTGGTTGTTTGCAGTATGTCTTGTTTATTTCAGTTGTTCACAATGTGATGCTCTATATGTGCAACTATTTACTGTGCAGTACATTTCATCAATCCAGTTTTAAACATACTGATAGGAATGCATATATTTGCTTGCTATTAAGCCTGTTATAGCTAGCATATGCCTCTTTTAAAGTTTTTTGATTGTTCGGTTGTTTGTAGTTAGCATATGTCTAGTTTCAAATGCTATCTTTGGTTGTTCGTAGTATGCCTTGTTTATTCCAGTTATTCACAACGTGATGTTCTATATATGCAAGTATGAACTGTGCAGTTCAATTTCATCAATACCAGTTTCAACAATACCACTATGAATGACTACATTTGGTTGCTGCATCTTGTAGTTAACACGCCTTTCCATTTTTATTTAACAATAACCAATGTACTTGAACCGGCACAATACCAGTTTGAATGACTATGTTTGCTTGTTGTTAAATGTTAGGCCTATTGCAGTTAACACACCTTTCCACTTGTTTTGCTTTACTAGCGTGCTTAAACCTGCACACTGAAGCTATCTTTTGGAGATTATTTTGTCTGCTATGGATATATTTCGTTGATGTTTAGCCTGTTGTGCTTAACATGCCTCTTCATGTACCTACACAGGACAATTTTGGGAACGACTGCTGTTTTCCATCGAGGTTAGTTTCATCCCATGGCTTATATATACTCACTGTTCAGGATATCGGTAGCTAGTACCATATAGGTCGGGGGCTGATAAGGGACTAATCGGTGAATCGGACTTTCAACTGAATATATCTGTAACCCATTTATCGTTAGGTTAACTAGGGCCATATGTAATATATCTGAGGCTACGTAGCAACATGCACTGTACTTAATGTCTAAATATGCAATCCTAGGCTACATAGCAAGAAGGAAGAGTGTTACCTTAATGTTCTGTTGATGTCTAGATATACGTAGAAAAGCAGCAGCAGCATCAACAACAACACAACCCTGTTTGGATACTCAACTTAGCTAGAGGTTAGAGTTAGTTTCTAGCTCATGACTAACCCTGAACTAACTCCATCCAAAGAGGTTTTTGGATGACAGGGTTAGATTGACAATAAATGCACTAGGAGAACTAGCTCCAATTAGCACCTCTTGGGTGGGATAGTTTTTTTGGGTGGGTTAGATGCAACTAGCTCAAACTAGCCCTCATGTTTGGATATACTTTAGGGCTATTTGAGCCCGAACTAGCTCAAACTAACTCTAACCCATGGATACAGCAGTAGTTAATCAGCCGATAATTTGTAAAAATGCAATAAACTCCTTTCGGCCCATAATATAAGATGTTAATTCATCTAATATGTGAGTATATTGGATGTTATAAGATATTATAAAAGAGTGTTGTACTACATCATTGTGCAATTGCTGTTTAGCTTCTAATATTAACTTGGTGCTTTTAGGTACATATGTCATTGGTAAAGATCCGCGCTTCGACCTTTGTGCGTATGGGGCAATGAGATATCGATGAACCAGCATCAAGTGAGGAAGCTGATAAAGATTGTTAGTAAAATGGGTCAAAAGATGGCAATTAAACTATTTGTTTACACTTTATCCAAGACAACAATGAACTGCAGGATGGTAAGTAAGAACTCTGCAGCCTTCTTTTTACTGCCCATAATGAGTTGTGTTAGATGACAATGTCTGAATCTTTTTCCTTTGCAGTGGTTCCCAGAGCAGTTTACTCAAGATTACCTCCCAACTACATGATTGGTGGGCATGCAAAGGTTAAAGTATTTCTACGAGAACACGATGATTATCTAGATGTTTTCATGAAGACCGTGAAGGATGGGCGGTCGGCCATCACAAGGGGTTGGACTAGAGTCGTGCGTGCCTTCTGCATGGAGGAGGGCACAATATGGGCATTCCGCTTCACCTTGTTTAGCAACCAGAATGTATTTCGCCTCTTTCTTTACCGTCTTTAATAGTACAAGTATACAACTGTGGTTCATCATTCTTTATTTCGTTCTTATGTAATTCTTGAACATATGTACCTATGAATCGAATAATGCATTGGTTGTTTTAACCTGATGGATTGAATAAAGCTATAACATATATTCAAATTCAAATCCGGTACAATTTGAAATAGTAGCAATTAAATTACGGTAAAATTACGCTCTCAAGGTCGTTACGGCGCACACGGTTAGTAAAACACAAATGTTTGCGATATATACCATAATCTGGCACGGTTCATAGAGAGGAAACGTGTGCAAGCATGCACACAGTTGCAGTTTGCAAAGTGTCTGCGATGTCAGACAATATCACAAACAGTGCGGGCAAACTAAACGTTTGTGATAGTTGCCTTATCGTACACGATTCGCAACCATGAACTTTTTCTGATGTGGTATGCATCGTAAACGTTGAACCACAGAATAGCGTGTGCGATAGTTGTCATGTACGATGATGTTACGACGGTCCAACGTTTCATAATCCTGTCCGACACTCGTATGCCAATTAGCTAATATTCTTAACTAGTTATCGCATACGGTTTGGGAAAAGCAAATGTGTGTGATTGTCTGCTTATCATACACGTTCTATAATCGTGAACCGTTTGTGATGGGCCGCGCATCGTAAACGTAGCACCACAGAATACCGACTGCGATGGCAATGCAAGCACAAATGAGTTGTAAGGATGCAGCGTCTGGGTTGCTCCCTATCCCCGACGGTTTCTGGGTCGTGCCCTATCGCAGTCACTCACTTGGCGACGGTTCCAAATGCCGTCGTGGAAAGGGGTTAAAAACCATTTGTATAGCACCTCGCTGTACCAGTGTACCAAAGTTATCCAGGAGTGGATCACTGGACAGTGGTCAAGAACATCCTGAAGTACCTGAAAAGGACCAAGGATATGTTTCTCGTTTATGGAGGTGACGAAGAGCTCGTCGTAAATGGTTACGTTGATGCTAGCTTCGACACTGATCCGGATGACTCTAAGTCACAAACCGGATACGTATTTATATTGAATGGTGGAGCTGTCAGTTGGTGCAGTTCCAAGCAGAGCGTCGTGGGGGGATCTACGTGTGAAGCAGAATACATAGCTGCTTCGAAAGTAGCACATGAAGGAGTCTGGATGAAGGAGTTCATATCCAATCTGGGTGTAATAACCAGTGCATCGGGTCCAATTAAAATCTTTTGTGACAACACTGGAGCAATTGCCTTGGCGAAGGAATCCAGGTTTCACAAGAGAACCAAACACATCAAGAAACGCTTCAACTCCATTCGTGAAAAGGTCAAGGATGGAGACATAGAGATTTGTGAAATACATATGGATCTGAATGTGGCAGACCCGTTGACTAAGCCTCTTCCGCGAGCAAAAAATGATCAGCACCAAGACTCCATGGGTGTTAGATTCATTACAATGTAATCTAGATTATTGACTCTAGTGCAAGTGGGAGACTGAAGGAAATATGCCCTAGAGGCAATAATAAAGTTGTTATTTTATATTTCCTTATTCATGATAAAGGTTTATTATTCATGCTAGAATTGTATTGATCGGAAACTTAAATACATGTGTGAATACATAAACAAATACCGTGTCCCTAGTAAGCCTCTACTAGACTAGCTCGTTAATTAAAGATGGTTAAGGTTTCCTAACCCTAGACATGTGTTGTCATTTGATAACGGGATCACATCATTAGGAGAATGATGTGATGGACAAGACCCATCCGTTAGCTTAGCATATTGATCGTTTAGTTTATTGCTATTGCTTTCTTGATGACAAATACATATTCCTTCGACTATGAGATTATGCAACTCCTGGATAGCGGAGGAATACCTTGTGTGCTATCAAATGTCACAACATAACTGGGTGATCATAAAGATGCTCTACAGGTATCTCCGAAGGTGTTTGTTGAGTTGGCATAGATCGAGATTAGGATTTGTCACTCCGAGTATCGGAGAGGTATCTCTGGGCCCTCTCGGTAATACACATCATAAGAAGCCTTGCAAGCAAAGTGACTAAGGAGTTAGTTGCAAGATGATGTATTACGGAACAAGTAAAGAGACTTGCCAGTAACGAGATTGAACTAGGTATGAAGATACTGACGATCGAATCTCGGGCAAGTAACATACCGATGGACAAAGGGAATTACGTATGTTGTCATAAGGTTCGACCCATAAAGATCTTCGTAGAATATGTAGGAGCCAATATGGGCATCCAGGTTCCGCTATTGGTTATTGACCGGAGAGGTGTCTCGGTCATGTCTACATAGTTCTCGAACCCGTAGGGTCCGCACGCTTAACATTCATTGACGATATAGTGTTATATGAGTTATATGATTTGGTGACCGAATGTTGTTCAGAGTCCCGGATGAGATCACGGACATGACGAGGAGCTCTGGAATGGTCCGGAGGTAAATATTGATATATAGGACGATGATATTTGGACACCGGAAGAGTTTCAGGATGTACCGGGAAGAAATCGGGTCACTGGAGGGGGTTCCGGACCCCCCAGGAGGTTAATGGGCCATATGGGCCAAAGGGGGGGAACACACCAGCCCACAAGGGGTTGGCGCGCCCCTCCTAGGCCGTAGCCCTTGGGAGAGAGAAGTAAAGGGGGGGAGTTGGCCTCCCCCTTCCTTTCCTCTCACCCCTTTCCTTCCCCCCCTCCAGCAAATATGGAAAGGGGGGGCGCCACTAGGGAAGGACCCCAAGTAGGATTCGGCCTACTTGGGGTGCCCCCTTGGCTGCTCCTCCCTCCCCCCACCTATATATATGTGGAAGGGGGTGCCACACATAACCACGACAATTGCTTAGCCGTGTGCGGCGCCCCCTCCACCGTTTACACCCTCGGTCATATTTTCGTAGTGCTTAGGTGAAGCCCTGCGGAGATAACTTCACCATCACCGTCACCACACCATCGTGCTGCCGGAACTTATCCACTACTTCGCCGTCTTGCTGGATCAAGAAGGCGAGGACGTCACTGAGCTGAACGTGTGCTGAACGCGGATGTGTCGTACGTTCGGTACTCGATCGGTTGGAGCGCGAAGAAGTTTGACTACATCAACCGCGTTAACAAACGCTTCCGCTTACGGTCTACGAGGGTACGTAGACACACTCTCCCCTCTCGTTGCTATGCATCTCCTTGATAGATCTTGCGTGTGCGTAGATTTTTGTTTTGTTTTCCGTGCAACGTTTCCCGACAAATGTCATAGGATTTGAGCACATTGAAGACTTGTATGCGCATGATGTTTTATTTGCCATTCCTTATGCAAAAGGTCTAACACATAACACTTGGGATCGATATTATATCAAGGATGATTATCTAATGCGAGCTAACGAGCTTTGTATCCCCGAGTCTTCTCTTTGTTTGTTGCTTTTGCAAGAGGCTCACGGCGAAGGACTTATGGGCCACTTTGGACGCGACAAGTCATTCGCTACGCTCTTCGAGAACTACTTTTGTCCCAAGATGTTTTGTGGCGTTTCACGCTACACCAACCAATGCTCTACATGTCGCAAAGCTATGTCTAAAGCTCAATCCCATGGTCTCTATATGCCACTTCCTATTCTGTATCACCCATGTGAAGATATTAGTATGGACTTTGTGCTTGGTTTACCTAGAACTCAAAATGGAAAAGATTCGGTATTAGTTGTTGTGGACCATTTCTCTAAGATGGCACATTTCATTCCATGCAACAAGATAGACAATGGTTCACATGTTGCAAATCTCTTTTGTAGGGAAATCTTGAGATTGCATGGAGTGCCCAACACTATCTGGAAGACGCTATGCGCCAAGCTCGGAATCAAGCTACTCTTCTCATCGGCATACCATCTGCAAACTGACGGACAAACGAAGGTCACAAACCGGATGCTATCTACACTACTTCGAGTCTTGATCAAGAAGAACATCAAGGACTGGGAGGAATGCTTGCCCATCGCCGACTACACCTACTATCAAGCAAGACACTCTACTACCGGCAAGTCCCCCTTCGAGGTCGTCTACAGATTCAATCCATTATCCCCATTGGACATTCTACGGCTACCACTACAAGAGCGCATCAACATGGACGCTAGTGCACGAGCAAGCTATCTCACAAAGGTGCATGAAGATACAAGGCAAACAATCGAGTGCCAAGTACAACTACTCGTGACCAAGATCAACATCAACAAGCAACCCATGATATTAAACATTGGAGATCTTGTGTGGTTACACCTTCGCAAGGAACGCTTCCCCAACGAGCGCAAGTCCAAGCTAATACCTAGAGCTGATGGACCCTTCAAAGTGCTAGCACGCTATAACAACAATGCTTACAAGATCGTCATTCCACGCGACAAGTACAGCGTGAGCAACATCTTCAACGTGAAGGATCTATATCCCTTCCATGGTGATGAGGTTTTCGATCCGAGGTTGGATCTTTCCCAAGTGGGGGAGATGATGTGGAGCATCCTACGGTCATCCCCATGGACAAACCTCCGTCTCCCCAAGTGCCAAGTGGACCGATGACACGAGCACATGCAAGAGCTCTCGAGACCGAGGTGACATCTCTCCTTAGTGACATCCCATATGACCCACGTGAGTCATGGCTACTACCTCAATCCGGAATGCTATGTGTCCTTAGGTACCACGAATACCCTCTCGGAGATGCTCGTGATGATGGAGAAGTCCACAAGTGCAAGTACGATGAGACACAAGAAGGAAGACCATCGAGACGCTACAGGACTCGGAAATCCGGCCCCTGGCCTGGACATCCGACCCCTGATGCTTCACCGACAGCATCAGCCCAGCAGCCAAAGAGCTACAGGGCCCGGACATCCGACCCGAGCCACCCAGAAATCTGGTCAAATCCTACAGCACCGAAGCCAAGGCCAGCCCGGACATCCGTCTCGAGCCCCGGACATCCGGCCCGACGTGAAGGCCCGGACATCAGGCCCTTGTTTGTGCACAGTAAACGGGCCGACGGCCCATGTACCCCTCCAACTCGTCCCAACTTGTACGAGCACTATATATAGACCTCTCCCCTCTACATCTAGGGTTAGCAAAGGATTAGCTCATTAGAGATAGAGCTTTGCTCATCCACTTACATACTCTCATGGAGTTCAAGACCTCCATGTGAGAAGATCGCCCAAGTGGATTCATGACCCCTTCATGGTTAGATCCTCCTATGATTCAAGACATCTTTCCTCGCAGATTGGATGAACTAGCTACCATTTGTATCCTCCCTTGTTGACTTTGGATCATGTATCTCTCCGTGTGTACGTGGATTTAGCACATGTGTGATTGTGTCTTGTCTGTTTGAGTGATTTCCCTCTTTTTTTCTTCGTGTTCTTCATCGTTTCCCCTCCAAATAATAAAAGATCGACACCATTAGGGTTCCACCCTACATCACCTTCATAAGCCTTTCGAAAGGTTTTGAGGTATGTTACTATATTATTAGTCTGTTTGTACAACTACAATGTTTTAAGTTGATGCTTGACACACCCGGTAGCCCTTTAAGGACAAGTTTTGAACGAGAAAAAAAGTTGCCGGCAGACTTATTTACAAAAATTTTGCAAAACTTAATTTATGCTTTAAGAGCGCCTTTATAGTAGGCCCTGAGAGTTAATTTATGCTTGAAAAACTAACTTGGGGTCGACTTATTGACCTGAAAGTTATATCCGAAGTGAATATGCAATAGCCCCTCAGACTCTTGTCGGACCAACATGTCCGACGAGAGGATCGCTTTTGTTTTTAGGAGTCTAATAAAAAATTTACAGGCTTCTGCCTCCTCTTCGGCATCCAACTCGAAAGAGTTAGAAGAGCTGAATCACAAGCTTGCACGGTCTAAAGAGGACATCAATCTGCTAAAGGAGCAGATGGATAAAGCACAAGGTAAGATATAGAAACTAGAACCCTAGCTTTATTCGTTGTTAAAACAACTCAAGTACTAATATATGTGCATTGATTGTTGTTTAGCTGCCATGACCGAGATGGAGGCCCTCCACGCCGAGCTTGAAAGGGCTCAGGCCGAAGCCGAGCAGCAAAGGGTTGTGGCTAAGAAGAGCAGCACCGAGCTTGCTGAAGAGCAAGATGCTCGGAGGAAGGACCAAGCTCGGCTATTAGAGGTGGAGCAAGACTTAAAGAGCCTGTACGCGGAGCATGGCGCCCTTCAAGCCGACAAGGAGAAGGATGCAGCCGAGCTCAAAAGGCTCGAGCTGGCGTGAAAAGAGGCCCAGGTCCAGGCGAGGTCGGACCAGGAAGAACTCCGACAAGTATAAGAGATAGCCGTCAGTAAGCCATTTTAATTGCAGTGTGTCTTCAGTGGTGGCCGCTTCGCTGAGATGATGTAAATCTGGCGTGTATCAGGTGCCTTTGCAGACCTGTTCAGGAGTACGGTGGATGCGTGGCAGTACTTGAATGGGCGCGAGGATGCTGTTGAGAAGAAGGCGTTCTGGGCACAATTCTAAGTGATGTTGCATCCGCCACTCCTCGGTGACCAAATGAAGCAGTTGATGGAGCTTCTCCGAATTGGAAAACCAGCCATGGAAGATCTCTGCATCGCAAGGTGGCCTACCGAGCCATTGTCGAGCAACTAATTCGGCTTGGTCCAATGGCTCCAAAGTGCCACCCCCAGTTTCAACTCTGGAAGCGTTCTGCCTGCTTGGAAGGTGCGGCACCAGGCAGATCACCAACATCTTCATCCATGTCGGTCGCCTCCTCGGAGGCGTAGTCCAGTACGTTGGTTAAATCCTCGACTGTAGAGACTAGGTGGGTGGTGGGCGGGATGTAAATTTCTGTGTCATCGGCTTTACATCCGATCTGGTCATAGACTAAAGACTGACCGTCTGAAATCCCAAGATTTTGGATTCGGTCTAGCATATCGTTTAGAAGCGACAGGTCTGTTGGGCCCATCTCTTGACATTAAGCGGGGCTAACTTGTAGTATGCTCGATGAAGCGTGTGACACGACTTCGGAGTGTGGATCAGCCAAGGCGAGGGCCTGGTATGACGCCGAAGAGATTGGATCTGAACTCGAGGTTGGTTCCGATGTAAGACCTAATCCGAGGTTTAGATTTGAGGTCAGGTCCGAGGTTAAGGCCATGACATCCGTGGTTTTTCCAGCAGATCTAGCGCCCAGCCAGAGAGGGCGAGATTGCCACGGGAGTCGACGGTATATCCCAAACTCGCAAATTTGATGATCTGATCTGGGGTGAAGCTTTTGACACGGCCGAGGTGTCCGGCCGGATCAATGTGAAGGATGATGCTGCCGAACGCTAGTAGTTGGTCGGGGACAAAGATGTAATATTAGTGGAAACCTCAATCGCATGAATACTTTGATTACTCTATGTAATAAGCGATTGGATATCCTAGATCTTAAAATGGCTTCATTCCCTGAGAATAATGGGAAGCGTAAAGAACCTAAAGATTATCAAAACCAAAGATGACAACACTTGAAACTATGCATTATGCCTAGCTAGGGGCATAAAACAATAGCGCTAGTTGGGAGGCAACCCGTTAGTTATCTTTTAAATTTTTGTTTTCCTTTCTGTTTTTCAATAAATATACAATTATGCTACTGTTATGATTGTGTTTTAGTATTTTAATTAGTGTTTGTGCCAAGTAAAGCCTTTAGGATGGTTTGGGTGATAGTTGACTTGATTTTGTTGGAAAACAGAAGGTTTTGCGTCAAGTACAGAATTATCAAAATTGTCTGGAATGTGGAAACATTCTGATTTTTTTACACATGATTGATATCCAAATTTCCCACGTCATCCAAATATTTCAGAATTTTTGGAGTTACAGAAGTATGGGCTTAATTCAGGTTTCTACAGACCGTTCTAATTTTGACGGATTCTGTTTTTGTTGCATTGTGTGCTTATTTTGATGAATCTATGGATTGTATCAGGGGGTATAAGCCATGGTAAAGTTAGAATACATTAGGTATAATGCAATAACAAAATATGAATGGGTTTGCAACAATACTTAAAGTAGTGATTTGTTTTCTTATACTAACGGATCTCACGAAGGTTTTGTTAAGTTTTGTGTGATTGAAGTTTTCAAGTTTTGGGAAAGATCATGATGGATGAAGGAATAAGGAGTGGAAAGAGCCTAAGCTTGGGGATGCCCGAGGCACCCCAAGGTAATATTCAAGGACTCCCAAGCAAGTAAGCTTGGGGAAGCCACGGAAGGCATCCCTTCTTTCTTCTAACGACCATCGGTAATTTTACTTGGCTATATTTTTATTCGTCACATATCATAAGGTTTGCTTGGAGCTTCTTGTATTATATGAGTCTTTGCTTGTTTTGCTTTTTATTTTTTCACAATCATCCTTGCTGAACACACTTGTTTTAGAGAGCCACACGCATACCATGATTTGCTAGAACACTCTATGTGCTCCACTTAAATCCTTTGAGCTAGGCAGTTGCTCTAGTACTTCACTTATATCTTTTTGAGAGTTTAATTTTTTTAAAGAAATATGCTCTCATGCTTCACTTATATTATTTTGAGAGTTGGAAAATTTTGAAGAAATATTTATGCTCTCGTGCTTCACTTAGATTTTTTTGAGAGTTAAGAATAGTAATGGTAATTTGAATGAGATATGAATTTGGTCCCAAAGTGATAGATATTCAAGAAGGATATAATAAAAACTTTCATGAAGATCATTGGACATTATAAACTTGATTCCTTGCAATAGTTATGCGATATGGAGATAGTGATATGTGAGTCATGATGGTGAGTAATTATGCTTTAGTAAGAATATTGGTGTTAAGGTTTGTGATTCCCTATGCATGCACGTAAAGTCAAGAGTTATGAAACGAAGTTATATCCTACTTGTGGTGCATTATTCAGTGTTAATTATGTTCAATGCATGTTTATGACTGTTTTCGTTTTTTGGTTGGTCGCTTCTCAATCTATTTCCTACCCTTCACTTGTACTAAGCGGAAATACTGCTTGTGCATCCAACTCCTTAAACCAAAGTTGTGCCAAATGAGTCCACCATACCTACCTATATGCGGTATTTCCATGCCGTTCCAAGTAAATTTGTATGTGCCAACTCTAATTTTCAAAATGAATTTCCTTTTTGTGTGCCCGTACCGCTCATGAAGCGTCAGGGGGTGGCCGATAGTTTCCATGCTAGATGTGTTATTCTCAAGATGAGTGTTTACTCACTTTTCATTGCACGAGAGTGTGGAAGGTAATAGGGATGCCCAATCCCAAAGTGAAAAGAAATTTTATTTATGTTGTCAATAATAAATTCCTTGGAAAGTGTTGGTATGGAAGGCATCAGTGGATGCAGCTAGCCATGGATTGTGAAAGAATGGTGGAAAAAGGAATAAACTTTATTTTATGTTTGGGAAACGCCTATGATTTACCTAGTATGGAAGATATTGGGAATTCTCGGTCATTTTCGTTGACAGGAAAAGCATGCCTCTCAAAACAATTTTATCTCTCAATTTAAGCTACTAGCTCTGGCACCTCTACGAATCTCTGCTTCCCTCTGCGAAGGTCCTATCTATTTAATTTTATGCAATTTTTATTTTTATATTGAGTCTCCATCTTTTCTTATAAAGCACCAACTAGGGAACACTATTGTCATACTTGTGTATTGGATGTAGTTAATATTTGAGTGTGTTTCATGAATGGATCAATGATTGAGCATAATGGGCTAGGGATAACTTTCTTTAGTGTTGATATTTTGAAAGACACAGTTGCTTATTGATATGCTTGAGTATTGATGTTTCCATGTCAAATTATAGACTATTGCCTTAAATCATTCAAAGTCCAAATGTCCATGCTACAAAGAAAAGAATATATGATGAATATGTTAGGTAGCATTACACATCAAAAATTCTGTTTTTATCATTTACCTATTCGAGGACGAGTAGGAATTAAGCTTGGGGATGCTTGATACGTCTCCAACGTATCTATAATTTTTTATTGTTCCATGCTATTATATTATCAATCTTGGATGTTTTATATACATTTACTAGCAACTTTATATCATTTTTTGGGACTAACCTATTTACTTAGTGCCCAATGCCAGTTGCTATTTTTGCTTTTTTTTACTTTGCAGAATATCAGTGCCAAACGAAGTCCAAATGCCACAAAACTTTTTGGAGATTTTTTTCTTGTGATAAGAGACCCCGGAAGCTTCTGGAGGCCATGATAAGATGGAGCGGTGGCCCACTAGGCACCACGGTGCACTAGGGGCCTCTAGCGCGCCCTGGTGGTAGTGGGGCCCACGAGCCTCCGTTTGCACTACCTTCGCCTCTATAAATACTCTAAAATCCCAAAAACCTCAGGGGAGTCCACGAAATACTTTTTCCGCCACTGCAAGTTCCAGAACCACGAGATCCCATCTAGAGGCCTTTTTCGGCACTCTGCCGGAGGGGGAAACGATCTCGGAGGGGTTCTTCATCATCCTTGCTGTCCCTCCGATGATGCGTGAGTGTTTACCATAGACCTATGGGTCCATAGTTAGTAGCTAGATGTCTTCTTCTCTCTTTTTGATCTTCAATACAATGTTCTCCTCAGTGTTCTTGGAGATCTATTTGATGTAATTCTTTTTGCGGTGTGTTTGTTGGGATCTGATGAATTGTGAGTTTATGATCAGATCTATCCATGAATATTATTTGAGTTTTCTCTGAACTCTTTTATGAATGATTGTTATAGCCTCGTATTTCTTCTCCAATTTATTGGTTTGGTTTGGCCAACTAGATTGATTTATCTTGCCATGGGAAGGGGTGCTTTTTGATGGGTTCGATCTTGCGGTGCTCAATTTCAGTGACAGAAAGAGAGATGACACACATGCATCGTTGCTATTGAGGGTAACAAGATGGGATTTATTTCATACGTGAGTTTATCTTGTCTACATCATGTCATCTTGCTTAAAGCATTACTCCATTCTTTCATGAACTTAATACACTAGATGCATGCTGGATAGCGGTCGATGTGTGGAGTAATAGTAGTAGATGCAGGCAGGAGTCGGTCTACTAATCTTGGACGTGATGCCTATATACATGATCATTGCCTTGGATATCGTCATAATTATTTGCTTTTCTATCAATTGCCCAACAGTAATTTGTTTACCCACCATATGCTATTTTCTCGAGAGAAGCCTCTGGTGAAAACTATGGCCCCCGGGTCTATTTTCTATCATATATTAAAACCAAAAATACCTTCACTACAAAAAAACCACTTCCGTGATGATATATGTTTGTGATAGTAGGTCACGTTTTCTATCATGCATGTACATCCATGACGATTTTATGACAGAATCAAGGTAGTCATACCTGAGCTGTCGTAGAAGTGTTCCATGACAATACTCAAATTATCATCACGGACATGTCCACTTCCATGATGATAATCGACGCGTCATGGAAGTGGTTTCGTTAAGGGTAACCGACACATGGCATCCACCGTAACGGGTCGACGTTAAGCTATCGGGTCCGGTTTTGGATCCGATAACCCGTTACAGCCCGGACCAATGGCGATTTTCCACGTGTAAAATTCTCATTGGATGAAGGAACCACGTGTCAGCTCCTCGGCGCGACAGATGTCAGCTGTCCAATGCACAGGAGGCGCCTATGATACGTCGACACATGGCAAGGCCCAACAATGGCCAATTTAGGTTAAAAGGTCGGGCCTGTCAAAATAAGCGGGCCGACCCATTACCGGCCTGCTTGCGTCTGGCCCATTCACAACCACAGCCCATACAAGTTACGCAAAATTGGCCCGTCAAAGGCCCATTATAGATTTGACACCATCCCGGGCCATCGTCAGATCCAGCCCGTTAACAACCCACTATGTATTTGGGCTCAATTGCGGCCTGAGTTTCTTTCGGCCTGTTAGCAGCCCATTAAAGAGATGGGCCAATATCCCCACAAGTACGTCTTTCGGCCTTTTGTCGGCCCATTCGGTACTTGGGCCAATTTCTAGACCATTTTGCCTTTCGGCCTGTTAACAGCCCGCACAATAGTTGGGTGTTTGACAGTCCCACCTGATTTTTGGTCCATTAGCGGCCCACATTCTCCACGACACAATTCCAGCCCGACCCGACTTTCGGCCTGTTAAAAGCCTATGTTGTACATTGGGTCACTTTTGGCCCAAAACGCTTTAGGCCTCTTTATGGCCCGACATGGAAATGGGCCGAGACAAAACTGATGCTTATTTTGGCCTGCTACAGGCCCGTGGGCCGTCTCCATTACTAAGGCCCTATCGAGCTTTTGGCCTGTTAACGGCGTGGTAAGAGACCTTTTTATGGTGGGCCCACATTCAAAGACGAAATCCACTATTTCTAACGGGCCGAGTTGATTGGGCCATCTGGGCCCGCATAGATTAGGATGCATTAACTAATTAGTTGACAAGCCCATTTAAGGCCCACTTCGACTACCCATGTTTGTTCTTTCGGATGGCGTCCAGGTAATGTTTGGGCGTGTTGGCCACCGTTTCAACGATAGTATATACAAATAATTATCCTACTCTACACTATACCCTCTCAAAAACCTACACTATACAATAAAGAGATTAAAGCATAAAAACGAAGAATAATCCTACACTATACAATAAAGAAATTACAGCATATTACATCCACTAGGCATCGTAGTTCGCCACCAGTGATAATAAAGCGTACACAAAGAGTAAATTACATACGCTGGGCAAATAAAGCTCATACATCATGGACGCGCATCAACAGAACTTACCATTTGAACTATAGTCTCTTCAGAAAATATGATATGCTGGATTCAGATAGCACAAATTTCAGTCTGCAAAATCTCCAACTCCTTTGTGGTTACCTCAATGTCTTGTTTCATTTTTTGACTCGTGCATCTGATATCTGCAACTCCAGTCTCAACTTGTTGATTACATGTTGAGACTCATATGAACGTTGTCTTGTCACCTCTAGTTAATGCTCTAGAACATCAGCACATTCCAATTCCAATCCATAATCATTTGGTAACGGCCATGCCGCACTGCTCTGAGATCGTTGTGTTGATGTCACTTCATCCCGAAATGTTTCTGCAAGTACACATGACTAGGGCAAAAATATAGTTACAAGAGTGAAGCGAGCAAGACAGACTATCTTGTACATGGCAAAACAGGACTAACAATAATGTACACATCATGAAGCATAAGCAGGTGATATTTTAAAAATTATAAAAATGGTTGTCTGTGCAGCCCGCGTACAGAGATCTCCTCGTAGCTCACCAACGGAGCTTGATGTTGGGGCCAAATCCAAAACACAGACATGTCACAAATTTATATATATCTTGTGTATAAGTAAGCAAGCAGTTAGCCATTCTGTAGCTCGCAATAACTAGTTGGAACATTGTGTGCCATGTTCCAAAAGAGTCTTAGGGAGCATAATGAACTACAGAGGGATTCATACAAACCAACTACAGCAAGCAAAACTATGCAATCATTAGCCTCGTATAAACTAGATTGTAAGCCTCATGCAGTAATAGTTGGTTAATAGACTTCAAAAGCTTCAGGCACACTTCGCTAGAGTAATGAAATGGTAAGGCATTTAATTATGTCAACTAATAGTTATAACCCTACATCAGGCACCATTGTTTGGGCATCTCATTAACTGAGGACAAATAAAGCAATTGAAAAGAGCAATTTAACTATGCCTGAAGCAAACAAGCAATTGACCTGTTGAGTTGGCAGCATGCATACATGCACGCCTCAATAACATCCTTGGCCTAGCTACATTTGAATCAACTAATGTATCATCTATATAATGGAACAAGTAATGTAACATTGTTTGCCCCCTATGAAGTATCTCGACTAGTATGTAATCAAGATCCTCGTAATGATAGGGAAGCTAATGATGTGAACATGTATTTGGTTATGACATTTATGACATCGAGAATTCTACCATAACAGTAAGGAGTTTCTCATTGTTCACTAATATAAGATGTTTTAGATATTTAAATGTAGACTACATCGGTACTGAAATGAGTGAACAGACACATTATAATGTGTCTATATACATCTGATTTACAAAAAAGTTAGAAGATCTTATAGTAGTGAGTGGAGGGAGTATTAATCAGTGGCCCAATGACTGGGTTACACGTGAAGAACCCTACGCAAGCATAGTGTCAGACAAATAAGATGTCCTGGTAACTGTAATACAGTGACTTACCATAACTGGTTGTACAGGCTCAGCGCTCCTCCTCCTTCTATTGCAAGGCTCCTTCTTAACATCTTGTACATGGAAATCCTGAATCTTTGCTTCATTTCACCCCGTCTGCAAGGTGACACAAATTAGTTACTGGTCTCCTTACATGGAAGATAAATATTCATACTTTCCAGACTCTGAACAACACCAAAGCATGAGTTTATAACAAAATGACACCACATAATGAAAGATGTCACATCTCTTGCACACACCCAAATGAGCATTTACTATGTGCTTGCTATGTAAAAACTAGGCGTACCTTCGAACTAGACCTCCAGGTACTCTTGGAGAGCCTAATTTAGTGTACAGGCAAAGCTTTATGTCACCTATGAGTTATACAAGTGACCACTACAGCAACCCTTAGTGTTTAAATCGTTGACACGCTATGTTAGGTTAAGAATAGCAAGTAATCAAAGCAAACAGTTCTAGTATGGTTGGCTGATAGAAACAAGCAATTGAACACATGTGTGAGCAAATCTTGCACAACACTGAATTACATATCAAGAAAACAAGCATAGAAGGAGGCTTAAAGGCCATCACTTGACTGACCAGATTTAGGAGGCATTTAAACATCATGTGCAATGTATGAACTAACATAAACATTGCATATATCAGATTCTATAATGAAATGCACATGTATTAGGTTATGCCATGTATGATGCCTAAATCTACACTATAGCAGGTAGGAGTGATTCATCATTGCACGCATAATGGAATTGCAGGTTAAGGGCCAGTTCTATTCCACCTTTTGAGAGCTTATTGTCAAAATAAGCCATAAAATATGTAAAGAACTCGTTTTTGAGTTATGGGCATGGGCTTAACTTATTTCCACCACCAATTCCTTCACAATGAGAAAAAGCTTGGGGGGTGCTTCCCATGGAAGCTCACTTAAAATTGAAGGGAAGGGGAATAGCGAAATGACTCTGTTGTGTGCCTATATTACACTCAAAATGCCACTGCTCACGCCCGCGTCACACCTGACCCCCAAGTAAAAACAATCACGCAGGCATTCATTGCGCTGCCCACTCGCATCTCCTCTCCCCTTTCCCTCTACCTCAATCCCCTGCTTACAGCGCTAGGGTTTAGCAAGTGAGTCGCCGCCATAGGTCCCATCAGGCCTGCTCCTCAACGATGCTCTTTCCAGCTAGGCTACCTGACCAGCGGGTAGGGCCCCATCTCCCCGGCTACTCCTCCCTCCGGTGCCGCCCCTCTCTCTCATCGTCTCGAGCAGCTGCTCCGCTGTGGTCCGTCCAACGCTCTACTCCGGCGGTCACCGCACAACTACGGCCGACGCCCCACTCCGGTAGAAGGCACCTCGTTCCGCCTCCCCTCCTCTGAGGCCATGGCCTTGAGGTGCTGTTGCGGGATGAGCTCATCCAACAATGTGAGGATCTCCTCTGATTTTTTGCTAAATTTTCTTTCTGATGTGCTATATGATGAATTGCTATGAGTTGATGCTGTTGCTGCTATATGATGAATTGGTATGAGCTGCTGCTGCTATATGATGAATTGGTATGAGCTGCTGTTGCTGTTGTATGCTGAACTTCTATGATATGCTGCTGCTATATGATGGATTACTATGAGCTGCTGTTGCGGCGGCGGCTGCTGCTGCTATATGATGAATTGCTATGAGCTCCTGCTGCTATATGATGAATTGCGATGAGCTGCAGCTACTATTGTATGATGAATTGCTACAAGCTTCTGCCGCTGCTATGTGAGGCTTTCAGGTGGTGCTGCTATATGATAATAACCAGCCACTTGGACCATGGAATTTTAATAAATCATGGTTCTTCATTTAAATTTAGGCAATGGGTTCTTCATTTAAATTTAGGCAATGGGCTCTGTTTCGAAGACATTGACCAAAATAGATTGTGCCAAGTAGATGGTATCTTTGTATTTGCATTTTGAACAACTAATGATGGTTTGTTTTCCTATCATATTAATTACTGCAATGGGTTCAATTCGTGATGTTTGCAAGTCAAATTAATTTCTATATGGGTAGCAAATGACAAAATATAATGCAATCTAGACTTTTCACTGATCATACCACAGATAAGCTGAAAAAGCAGGTAATGAAAAGAACTAGTTGGCTTATTATCTGGAGCTTATATTCAAAGGAGCTTATTTTCTTAGGACAACTACAAATAACTGTGCCTAAGAACCCTGGCCAACAGCACTGACATACAAATAACATGTCATGATGGTTGCAATGGAGTGACCTACCATACCACGCTGTATAGGCTCACCGTTGCCCCTCCTTTTTTGTGATGTTCCATGAAAATGCCACATACATCTTGTACTAAGAAATCTTGTACTTTTTCATTACGGCACCCAATCTGCAAGTTGATACGGCTAATTAGAGATATCTCTACATGATAATACATTGCATATTCTAGCAAAGCACACTGGCAGGCGCACAACAATACAAGAGAGAGACGCACTTACAAGATCATAGCAATGCCTTAGTACAGGATCTTGGTTGGCCAAGGTGTTAGATCAAGAAGAAACATCGTCCTTGTAGCTCTTGCCAGCTCCATAACATGTAACAGCGACCTGTTAGTATATTTGAAGTACATCTGGCAGGTGATGCTGGACGGGTTTAAAGGTGACAGTACCTTGGCCGTGGCGGGTGCTTGGCATCGTGCAAGGCGGTTGGAATCAGGTTAGAAACCTCAAGGGTGATGACGCTGCGCTGGCTGTCTGGGTCCAGTAAGGATATCTAGGACCGTGGAGGAGGGTGTTTGTGAAGCGGCTCCGGTAGGGTGGAATACGGTGTGGACGAAGCGGATCTGAGGCTGTGGATGAGGGCATCGGTGAAGCTGCTCTGGTGGTTGTGTTGAGGATGGTGTCGATGATGCTGATCTGTGGCCATGGACGAGGGCGTCAGAAGCTGCTCCGGTAGGTTGGACGAGGGTGTCGACGAAGCGGATCTGAGGCCGTGGACTTGGGCATTGGCAGAGCGGCTCCGGTAGGGTTGAGAATGGTATCGGCGAAGCTGCTCCGGTAGGGTTGAGGATGGTGTGGCGAAGCGGCTCTGGTAGGGTTGAGGATGGTGTCGATGAAGAGGATTAGAGGCTGTCGATGGGTGCGTCGGTGGGGCGGCTCCGGGGGTGTGGACGAAGCGGCTCTGGTGTATGAAGGAGCCGCTGCAGATGCGCTGCGGTTGATGAGAGGACCGGTGAAGTAGATCTGGCGCCGTGGACAAGGCCGGCACTGAATGGGCTATGGTACAATGGTGGATGAGCAGTCTACTGTTTCTAGGGGAGGTGGGAGGGATAGATGCGGCTGCAGAAGCAGATCCGGCGAGGTGGACGACACTGGCAGTGAATGGTCTCTGGTACGCCGGTGGATGTGCAGTCTAGGGTTTCGAGAGGGAAGGGGTAGAATGGCCGATGAAGTAGGAACAGCATGATGTAAGATGCTCTAGTGCTGTGGAGTAGTCATTTTTGCGGGAGGGGAGAGGAAATGGGGGTGCCGTGTGGTGGGCGGAACCGGAAGTTACCAAAGCAACCCCGACCTATTATGTTAAGGAGGGTCGTATTGTTCTCCGTGCACCAAGGACAAAAGGGGAATTTTGCATGCTACAGACTTGGTCGCGGAAATTTTAGAAGGAGGCAAGAGATTTTTCCGCCCGCGGGATCGTTCGTATCCAGTTTCAACTAATTTTGGACAGTGCTAGCGGCGAGACTGTGTACACGGGGCACACGTTAGCAGTTAATAACTGGTATGAAGTCCACCCGAGAAAAAAGACATTAACTCGGGATGATGCACCGATAACTTTTTACGATCACACGGGTGCGTCCAATCGTACGGGTGTAGAGGCGCGTTCACAAAAAAATGGATCAAACGCTCAGCCTATGTATTTCTCGTGTAAATATATAATTTAGTGCCATTGGTTATTTATTTTAAACACAATGCATTAACGTGTTAATTTTAATTATATTGCACAGTAACAAATGGATAATGTAGATGCACAAAAGAAATGGATATTGTAGTCCGCTACTTAAAAGTGTTACTCATATGATTACATGGCCTCCATTTCATAAATTGCAGTACCCGTTGAATTCATATATGAATATTACATATATTACTTCATAATAGAACCTTAAATCATCCAAGGCAAATGAATTTGAATGCAAAAATAACAATGGTGCATGTACATGATAACTACAGTGGTTGTTTGAAGAAATATCACTATAACTTTGGCATGCACGATTGAAAAGACTATTTAAAAAAATGTGATATGTGAGTGTCCAATCTTTATAGCGTTGAATCGATATTGTATCTTCGGCTACGATACGAAGTAGATATTGATTATGTTCAAGCGATGCACGTCCACGATCGCTAGATAGTGACACGTGAATGAATTGTGCAATCTCTCTCACATGCATACATATCTCATTTCTCCGTGGGCATCTGAATCACAGACGCACATTTCGTGTATTTCTCTACCTCCATCAAGGTTAGAATTCGTCTTTTTACCCCATCCTACAAGTCTCTCACACAAAAACACAGACGCTCTCTCTGTCGAACATGCCCGCCCCTTTAATTCCGCCCACCCACCACCACTCATGTCTCAAAGTATAACTATGTCTCGCACACATATCCGTAAGGTTAACCCGAGTCCCGGAACCATATGAATACATACAATAGGTTTCCAGCAGAGCACCTTTTGTTTTGAGATTTCGCTCACACACACACACACACACACACACACACACCCGCACACACATTGTTTCTCTCTTCATTTTTTTCCGGCACTTGCATGCACACCGCTTGTTTATCTCTGTGATGCTTTAAGTATGCCTCACACACATGCTATCTACATATCCCTTAATATTGATATGTAACACACAAACTCCTTCTCCCTATCTCTAAGTGTCACTAGCACCCCCCCCCCCCCCACACACACACACACTTCCTGACACCGAAGGAATAGGGTGACACCTCGATCTTGATATTAATCTATCTACCGGCTTCTCTCTCAAACACACACACACACACACACACTCGCTAGTTGTGCCTCTGTGCCTACCGCGCGCACACTCTCGATACGTCTTTCTCTCCCTCCCCCCTCACCCCCCAACAATGACAGCAGAAGGGTGACACCTCGATCTTGATCTTAGTCTATCCATTGGCTTCTCTCTCAAACACACACACACACACACTCACTAGTTGTGTATCTGTGCGTCGCTCACACACACTCGATACGTCTTTCTCTCTGTAGCCCCCCTAACGGTGTCCTGGACTAGGGGGTACTCACCATGTCGTCTCCTGACCAGTGGGTTGGGCCGAGGACCCCCGTGGCGGTTCACTAATGGGCCAGTTCGGACAGCCGATGACATATACAAGGAAGATTCCACAAGACTTGGTGATCAAGACAAGGACTCCTCTCCACCAACGTAGCCGACTAGGACTCTTGTCATCCTGGGCCTCCGGTACATTATATAAGCCGAGGCCAGGCTCGTTGATAGATAGATTATGACATTACTCATCATACCCCCTGGGTTTAGACCACAACATATGATCTCAAGGTAGATCAACTCTGTACCTTGATACTTCATCAATATAAACAAGACCAGGACGTAGGGTTTTACCTCCATAGAGAGGGCCCGAACCTGGGTAAAACACCGTGTCCCCTGTCTCCTGTTACCATCGATCCATGACACACAGCTTGGGACCCCCTACCCGAGATCTGCCGGTTTTGACACTGACATTGGTGCTTTCATTGAGAGTTCCGCTGTGTGATCGGCAATAGATCAATGGCTCGCTTGCAGAACAACTGCGACGTCGGCAAATTCGTCGCCAGCTCAACTGGTCACCTTGGTTCGACCGAGGACTGTGCTCCACCTCAGATCGTTATGATCGGACGAGGGCCTTCATCAACATCAACTCCGATCTCTATCAAGATCGTGGAGGAAATAGCTCGGGGGCTCGACTTCAACATTGTCCTCGGGCGACCGTGCTGTTTTTCTATACAGCGTATTCGTATTCGCTGTCGCCGCTTTCTTGAGTGTCGCTTTGACGATTTCTTGGGTGGCATAGTGCGGAATTGTGTATATAACAACCCTGTAAAATTTTGTCGTATTCCGATGGAGGAATCTCCGGCGAGCTACGATATACCGAACCCCCGTCGAATCTGGACGGGAATCTGGACGAGTTTAGGGCGTAGAGTCCAGCGTCTAGCTCGGACATCCTTTGGAAGATCCAACCGTTGATCGGCTGCGGAATTCCTATATCTACCACCCCTCAAAATTTTAGCTCGATCCGACCGTTCAAAATCCGGGAAACCTCCGATGAGTGCAGCAATTTTCGGATCTATTTTCTGCGCGAAAACGAATCCGACCCGAATTCATCTTCTTCATGAACGGGATATTGAACATCCTTTTTGAAGGAAACTTTTTCTAGGGTATTGTGTTTTGTTTCTGAACACATGCTCACAAATTTTGCTCCTTTTCAGAGGTAACCTTCACCGTTGCGCCGGTGTCAAACCAGCCTGACAACGTTGCTGCACGGCTGCCGACCTGCGCTAGACGGGTCATCGCTTCATCGAGCCAAAATCAACCTCTCCGGATCATTGTCTCGGCAAGCCGAACAATAGTTCGGCATCATGAAGGGTAAATCATCACCAACATTGTCGCCCCATGAATTATATGGAGCGGGCACACCGGCATCGCTGCATGGTCACTTCATCAAGCGGGCATCGACCGCGTCACAAGATCCGGCCCGCAACGGCATCGCCGCATTGTTGCTTCTTCAAGCCTGGATGTGACCTCGGTGTCCGAAGATCGGAAGTCAATTTCGGCCGGACTCGCCTCTCTTATCCCGTATCCAGCTTCAATCCCGGACGCGACTTCGGCGTCCGAACATCAGGAGTCAACCCTGGCCGGACTCGCCCCTCTGACCATAGTACCGGAGGACGATTCCGAAGAAATCCGAAATACTAATCCGGCTGACCAAGCCGATGTCCACCACGCTGACCTGCTTCGACACCTCGACCGGCATGGGGCTGGAAACGTCATACTACCGACCTGCCCCGTCACCTCGGCTAGACCGGGGGCTTCGCCATCTCTTCATCAAACTACTCCGGTGACTTCGACATCACCAGCCAACCAGCTTCGTCACGTTAGCTGGACCGGGGGCTTCGCCTCACCGCATCGACCGTACGGCATCGCCGCATGGCCACTTCATCAAGCCGGCATTGACCGCATCACAAGTTATGACCTGCGTCGGCATGGCCGCACTGTTGCTTCTTCAAGCCGATGTCCATCACGCCGAACTGCTTCAACACCTCGGCTGACATGGCAACTGCAACGTCTCCTTACTGCATGGCCATGCCGTCGCTTCATCACCCATCAGGCAATGGGTGTGCGGATCGAGTCCCAATTTTGGGAGTAACCTTTCTTCGGACTGCTACAACAAATAAACCAGGTGCTATTAATCCTAGCAATTTTTGCTTGTTTGGGTTTATTTTTCCCAAGGAATTATTACTCTGGTTTGTTCCATCATCTGTACACAGGTCTATCAAATGGTGGCCGCATTAACGACGGTGGCGTGGTGGTTCGGTCAGTTTTCGTACATAGTTCGGCGAACGCCGCATCCGGAACTCGGACCGACCTGTGAATTCGGGCTTTGCCACGCCTTTACCGCATCACGCCGACGCCCTGCATCGACATTGACTTCGGCGCCAGGCCACATCTCTTTAAATAAATTATCTTTGCGAAAAGCAATTATGCAAGGATTTTATATATATTTATATTATTCTTTTTGGACCGCACTATTTTATGTGTGCAGGTGATTGACTTCGACTGCGTCACGCGGTCACTTCGGCAAGCCAATGTCGTCGTCCCAATTGGCATAAATCGGCTCGCATGATTATCTTGTTGATTGAATTACCATACCGACATGTTCGGTTGCCTCGGGGACTTCGGCATCATCAAGAGGGTCCTACCTCGTCGGGTGTTTGGCGCAGGGGCCATATTTCTTTTATTACTCACTTTGCATGAATTATTAATCATGCAACCTTTTTTTATTACTGTTATCTCCGGCTTGCACTATCTTCCATGCACATGTAAATGATCCGGATTGGGCAGCGCTGTCACCTCGGCTGAACCGGGGGCTTCGTCATCACTTCATTAACCCACACCGGGAACTTCGGCGTCATACTGTCGGCCTACTCCGTCGCCTCGGACGGACGCGGGGTTCCACCTCGCCACATTGGCCGTGTTGTGTCACCACTTCGGAGTGCCGAGCTCTTCGCTCCTCCATCTCGGGACCGGCTTAGGGGCTGGGACCTCGTCCTGCCGTAAACTCGGACCGCGTCATCGATGCTGAGCACATTAACCAGCTAAGTCGCTTTCATGCCCAAAGTTTTAAATTTTGTTCGGTTCGACCAAGCATTATACTTTTTTGACAAAAAGTCGTTTGCGAAAAACTTTCTTTGTCAAAATCTTGCTTGTTACAAACAAATTCAAATACCCCGTTTATTTGGGGGCTTCCTTTATGAAGCCATTCTTCTTGCATATGATTATTAATGTATCACACCATTCCTTGTTCGTGTATTATGCCAAAATATGCATCATGTTGACTTAAGTGTTCCGCAAAGCTGGGTTGCCTGGCTCCTGTGCTTACCACTACATTCCCGATTGTTCAGCTAGGGAGTAAAGGGAGCACCTCTGTGATTGTTACGACCGGGTCATCCGAACTCGTACCTCAAACGGGTGAAGCCGAAAGCTAGCTCTCTTATTGTTTTCAACTATGGTCGGCACACGACGGAACTCACGCGTACACAAATCTATTGCACAAGTCTCATAGTAATCATGAGCGACCAAAGAAAGGTACCGTTGGGGACACTATTTTCTTTGAAGATGCTTCTTACATTACATAAGTAATATAGCATAAGTTCCCTGGGCGCGCTTTGTCTGTTACAACCTCATGGCCTGATTGCCTGGTTATCCGAAACACCGCCGATATTCTCGGTAGGCGGAGTAGATAACACTTTTCGGCCCTTGGCCGAAGAGGGAGAAGCCAACGCTCGGTTAAGACGCGTTCAAAGTTCGGGCGAACACAGATATTATATAAGTACTTCGGTACATATAATCATTATACATAAAATTCTTTTACCCAAGTCACTTGGGGGCTCTTAAATTAATATGAGCCATTTTATAATTGATGTTTTCTTCTTAGTCGCTGTAAAGTCTTTTTCTACCACTCCTTTCTCGACTCAGGTGTATGATTAATAGCCGAGTAGCCTGGTTTCTCTCTAAAGCCGCTCGCGTTTAGTTCGCTAAACTGGCCTGAGAAACACACCGCCTTCGGTATAGGGAGGTTGAAGCTGAAGGCTGACCCACTTGGAGTCTAGAGATCGGATGTGTCATGTCAAAGCACAAACTAAATTTAAGACCAATGTTCGGATTGGCACCAAAAACTTGATTTAGTTCGGACGTAAAGTTTTTACTGAAGTTTTTTGGTTTTCCAAGCCTATGGCACTTTTTGTGTGTTTCCAGCATAAGTCTCGCAGTGCAACGCCGGACACCTTTAGAGATTCGGCAAAAACATTCTCGGATATTGCTATATATGCACTGGTTTCGAATTGTGTCTTCGGTCAATAGTTGGGTTGCCCGGCTCCTGTGCTTGCCTCCTATGTTCCGCTTTATTCGGCTAGGTGTGCAAAGGGAGAACCACTGCGATTGTGCTTCCAGCTCGAATGGTTAAGCACCTCAGTGGAGAAAGCCGAAAACTGACTGTCACCATGGGCGTAAACTGGTCAGCGATCCGATGACGGTGTCACACTATAGATCGATACCGATTGCCCCGTGTTTAACGATGGGCCTTTCATAATATTGGCCAAAGTGTTATTGGCTAGACTTCGGTCGGTGCCGAACACTAACCGGGGGCTCGTAGCTAGCTTTCCTAGTTTAAAGCTCCTATGACTAAGTGAAAGTTATAAAGCCCGCATATCTGATTGCCTTGTTTCTGCTAACACAACCGCCTTCGGGCACCGAGACGTCGGCTAAGGGTTGTCTGGTTACTGCGGAAACACCCTGCGTAGTATCTACAAAGGGGTAGAAGCCGACGATGGGCCACTTTCAATTGATAAACGGTCGCAACGGAGTCAAAATAATCATATCCTCGGCCTTCGTATTTAGTATACGAGGGCTGCCTTCCGTAATCATCGTTATAAAGCCATAAATATGCATCAATTTGACTTAAGATTTTGGCCAAGCTGGGTTGCGTGGCTCCTGTGCTTACCCCTACGTTCCTGATTGTTCGGCTAGGTGGTAAAGGGAGCACCTCTGTGATTGTTACTACCGGGTCATCCGAGTAAGTACCTCAGACTGGGTGAAGCCGAAAGCTAGCAATCTTAAAGGATCACATTGGTCGGCAACGACGGAAGTGAAAATTTTGGTTCATTAATACCATAGAGTTCGGGAACTTTCCCTGAACTAAATCCTCAATATTTTCCTCCCACATTGATCGGAGTTGAGGTCTCATGATCATGATCAACATGACAGCCTGGGAAAAGGAACCTGTAATGGAACTACTTTTCCCAGAAGATGTTTTATAACATATCTCTCTACGTACCTTTGTTTATAAAACCGTATGGCCGGATTGCCTTGTTCGTCGTAAATCTTTGCCCTTATAAAGGCTTTATAAAGTAGGACGAACACTCTTCGGCTACTGGCCGAAGTGGTTGAAGCCGATGGTCGGTCAAACAAAGTTTTGTACAATGCGGATTCGAGCATTAGTGATGTAAAGTACTTGGATACATAGAGTCATTACACATAATTTGTGATTTTACTATGGATATCGATCCTTAATTCGGCCACCTGTGCCCGCATTAAGGCTCGGGGGCTACTAGGCTTCGGGCTTATTATTTACAAATATTAAAGGGGCACATCGATCCCCTGATCTGGTGTTGCCACCCGACCAGTGTCTCGGGGGCTACTGCATTGCATGTTCAATGCAGAAAATTCAAAGTGCTTAGTGTTCGGCTTGACCGAACTATAGGCAAACGTGTCTTCGGACAACAACAGGTACCATCTGGACCTATCTGGCATCAAGCTAATATATTACGGCAACTTCTCAAGACCCTCTCTCAAGGGCCCGTTCGCCGATCACTATTATCTCTAATATATTACACTGCGTTTCTATTCCTACGTATGCTGCCGAGCTAGGAATTGATCCTCAGGCCGATTTCGCGCATCGACCTGAGTCTCAGGGGCTACTTGGATCAGCGGTTTCATGTTTTCCTTCAGGTGCATCTCAGGTTTTAGACCGACACACTCCTTGAGGGCTACTGGCTATATATCTCGGCGGAGAATAAATTGCACCAATAAAAAATATTCACAAAAAATCAGCCCACAGTCGGGGTGGTGCACCACCTCGGAAGCAGTCCGGCATAAAGCTCGGGCGCCAGTGGCTGGCTCCATAGAGGGCACTTCCGGCATTAAGCTCGGCTGAATTCATTCAATCTTTTAAAGACCGAGGTAGTTTATGACACCTCGGACGCTGACCATCGTTAGAGCTCGGATACAGTCCGGCGTTGGAGCTCGGATACAGTCCGGCGTTGGTGCTCGGCTGCAAAAGATACCTCAAATACAGTCCAGCGTTGGAGCTCGGATGCAAGAGGACACCACCGCATGGGAACAACTTCAAACCCGAGGTGTGGCGTAAAAAACTTACAAGGCATTGATAAAGGCCGATAACTTAAAAAGACTCCTCGGATACCCGACGTATGAACTCTTCGGATACACCTCGGCGATCCTCAAGATCGGAGATGGGAAGATTTGTTGAACCAGTTTTCAAGACCGATGACCGAAGATGAAGAACAGTTCGGAAGAATCGAGGAGCGTCCCCAACTTGAAGACCGGTTCAGGGGGCTACTGACGGTGTCCTGGACTAGGGGGTACTCACCATGTCGTCTCCCGACCAGTGGGTTGGGCCGAGGACCCCCGTGGCGGTTCACTAATGGGCCAGTTCGGACAGCCGATGACATATACAAGGAAGATTCCACAAGACTTGGTGATCAAGACAAGGACTCCTCTCCACCAACGTAGCCGACTAGGACTCTTGTCATCCTGGGCCTCCGGTACATTATATAAGCCGAGGCCAGGCTCGTTGATAGATAGATTATGACATTACTCATCATACCCCCTGGGTTTAGACCACAACATATGATCTCGAGGTAGATCAACTCTGTACCTTGATACTTCATCAATATAAACAAGACCAGGACGTAGGGTTTTACCTCCATAGAGAGGGCCCGAACCTGGGTAAAACACGGTGTCCCCTGTCTCCTGTTACCCATCGATCCATGACACACAGCTTGGGACCCCCTACCCGAGATCTGCCGGTTTTGACACCGACACCCCCCCCCCCCCGATATGTAGATTTCTCACGCGCGCACAGCTGTAGTGACGATGGCGTTGAACCCAGTATGCCTTGTTTTTACCGGCCTCATGTGATAGTTGTCGCCCTGTTTTCTGTTAATTAACAAGGAAACCTTTTCTTTGTTACTACTAGTGAATTTGAGGTCATTCAGGGTAGACATAAAATATATCACTTCAAACCAATTATTGCAGTAACAATTTAAAAAGAAATATATCTCTTGCATCGTCCACAAAGAACATCTGGTGGACAGGTTAGCGTCGGATGCTCGCAACGCGATGACCTGAGTTCGAATTCTGTCTTAAACTTTAGATTTTTTTAATATATACTTCTTTCGCTATTGTATTGGCAGTGGAACCCACAGAGTACTTAGAATACAAGATTAAGGATTGATTTGTTTCTTTTTAACTTTCTATATGAATCTGTAGCCACCCTGCAAGTCATGTACACTGTACATGCAATTAACTTTTTATCTTTGAGAATCATACATGCAATTAACTCAAATGGATTGGATGTGACTCTATTATTTCCAGCATAAGAGCATCTCCAACGGCAACCGGCAAATTTCCTCCCGCTTCCATCCGCGGAGGACGACATCCAATGCCAGTGGCATACATTTTCACACCTCTAACCAATCAGAGGAAATTCGTGCAAACACGGACTGATTTCATATAAGCATGAAGGATTTCGTATAAAAAATCCGGATCTTCATATAAACATGACGGATTTCATTACATTTACATGACGGTGCTAATCTGGCTCCCGTGGTATAATTAATACCTAATCTAAATAGCCACCCCCGGATCCCTTTGTCTTCCTCATGTCCGGCAGGCACTTGCGGGGTCGACGAAGGTCCTCGCAAGAGACAAAGCAGGCAAGAGACCACTTGTATATGCAGTCGTCGCCTCGGCGGTGGCCTTCATGGGACCCAAGCGGCGGTGGCCTCCCGTGTTCTACTTCCCCTAGATGATGGCAGCGGACACGGAGAAGCTGGCCACCGATTCGTCGCTCTTCGCGCACCCGGCTTCTGTCGCTGCCTGCATGGTGCTGCCGCAGGCACGGGAGGCACGACCATAGACACGGGAGGCACAGACACCGCAGACACGGGAGGCGCAGCCGTAGACATTGGTGGCGTGGTACGACACAGCAGCGACGACGCCCGTGCCGCCGTGCCGGCGTGGATCAACTCGACACTCCTGATCAAGCTGAACTTGAGTGGCGAGTTGTTGAACCACGCACCGGCTTGGTGTGGCAACTGGCTTCGTCGGGCCAGGTGAGGTAGGTGAAGCACCGAGCAGCCACGCTCGTATCTGGAGGGCTAGGTGGGCCACCCAGCTGGCTAGTATGCCGGAGAACGGCTCCTCGGAAGCCATCGGAAGAGTGGAGAAAATGGTGAAGGAGGAGATGGGGTGATACGGGGCTAACTTGGTGTAGGCCGATCTTTCACGATTGGAGTGGATTCCCTCGAAGAACACGAAGAACATGATGAACACGGGGAAGAACGGAGAGAAATCACAAGGGGAAACACTCAAGAACAAGTCCAATCACACATCCACTAGACAATCAAACACACAAGATCCACAAGGTACATGAACAACAAAATGAAAGATACAAGGTAAAGTCCATCTCCATGAGGAGGTCTTGATGATATCCTAGAAGGATCTTCCCTTGCGGGGGCTTCATCCACTAGGGATCTTCTCACATGGAGGTCTTAAACTCCATGGGAGTCGTAGTCTCTCTCTCTCTCTCTCTAGAGGAGGAGTGGTAGGAGCAAAGCTCACATACAAATGAGCTATCACTTTGCTAACCCTAGAAAGGAGGTGGAGGTGGTTTATCTATAGTCTAAGCCACAAAGGGGTAAGTGGGAGAGGGATACAAAGCCAAAGGCCCGGCTGCGCACAGGCACTGTCAGACGTCCGGTCGGTGTCGGACGTCCGGTCGCTCGCGGGGGTCCGGACGTCCGGAGGGCGTCGGACTTCCATTGTTTCTTCTCTGGATTGGTGGCACCAGTCGTCCGGTCGGCGTCGATCATCCGGTCACTGGTACTTGTCGGACGTCCGGTGGTCGTCAGTCGTCCGGCCGCTGTAGGTCTCGTCGGCTATTCTTCTGGCTGGGTGGAGGGTGTGTCGGACGTCTGGTGGACGTCGATCGTTCAGGCGTTGTAGAGTGTCGGATGTCCGGTGGCACGTCGGTCGTCCGGCCGCTGTAGACTCCGCAGCTCCGTCTTCTTCCGTCTTCGCTTCCACGCTGCCCTCGCGGATGGTGTAGTTGTTCCTTGGCGCTTGCACTCCTCCTCGTCATCCGTGAAGCTCCGACAATACCTATGCATGCACACGAGTGGAGTGTCAAGTAGTATACCATCCTCGAAGGGGTCAAGTGAGCACGTGTAAAGGAGATGATTCACCTTTATGTATGTGAAGTAGATGTCGCACGTGTCACTTGCCAAACGGGCTCTTGACATGGTGATGTCCGTAGGATGCTCCGCATCATCTCCCCTCCCCCCCTTGGGAAAAATCTGACCTCAGATCAAAAACCAAATCACCATGGGAAAGAGATGGCTTCGCCGTGTAGAAGTGGATGTTCACCAAGTACTCATCATCTTCAAGCTCGCAATGGGCACTCTCCAATGTCGCACCATCTAGTGATTCCTTTAAAAGGAGCAAGGACAACAAACACTTGGAAAAACAAATGTGGTTAGCGTTAGTGTAAAACCAAGCATTCAAGTGGTGATTCACCCAACAAGTGTCATCATCAAGCATAGCATAAGGTGTGACAAAGGATTGTGACATGGCATGTAAGCACATAAATTGAGCACAATGAAGGACATCATGGAAACAAGCATGTAAATGTGAGGCAGCGATGCAAATATGTGTGACAAGAGAATAAGCATGTACCTAAAAGTTATAGCAAACAATCACAAAGCACTCAATGAAAGGTCTATGGTAGGCATAGGAATCATTCACAACACCAAATAAAATGAAGTGTCTAAACACATGGCCCAAGTGCAAGACAATCTAAGCATAACATTCATAGGGTGTAGTGAAAATCGTGTGGCACTCAACACAATAGAGAGAGCAATTGTTCATCATGTGTGAGGCAATCATGTGACAAGCAATGGGACATGGCATGTGTGAAGAAACGATATTGGTGCAACCAACCATATGATAGTAGCAAGTAATCAAAGAATTGGATGCAACACACAAGGTATATATGTCATGAGGCATGGAAATGTGAAAATGGCAAGTCGAAGCAAGATCTCTAACATGTGCGCAATCAAGTAGTCCGAGATGACAGATAAGTCTCATGGTGCAAGCAACACAAGTAGTATGATCCAGAATATCCATGCTCAAGAAAGATGTCACCTTGAAGCCTTGTCCTTGTGAATCCTTTACAATGCCGAAGTGCAAGAAAACGCGGTGTATAAGCGATTCGTGGTAAAATGTATGAGGCTCACTCTCAAGAGCTCTAATGGTCAACTCACGTGAAGTGGAAGTCGACACGAAGTCCAAGTATCCTACACATGCACACAACAAAAGAAAGAACGTATGCGCATGGTAGATAAACACATCATCCATCATGATGGTTCTCTTCTCTTGCACATAATCATTAGTAGCAAAAATGCATGAAGAATATGATGCAACAATCTTTATGGTCATGGCACGATGCATATGGTGCAAAGAAGGAAGACAAGCATGCTTCACAAGAAATATGTCAAAATCTCCAATCATATGTGAGAATGCTATGGGGGCAATCTCATTAGCAAGGCTAAATGCATCGTTGCACTCAATACATGGCAAATCATCTAGCATGAGAGAGGCAACATATGGAGATATATGAGAAGAAGCAATATGAATCATGTGCAAAGCATGGTAATGGTAGTCATCAACCGCATGAAGTGAGCAAGTATGAATCATGGGTGATGCAACATAAGCAAGCATAGGAATCAAGTCGTGCGAACTAGTGGAGCGAAGACGCAACACACTAGAGGAAATCATGGAAATCATGTCATGTGAGCAAATAGTATGTTGAGACAATGTACATGACATATCGCAGGCACGAGCACAAAGCAAGTTCATAGTATCATCGTAGGAATGGGGCATAAAGCGAACATGCCAATAACAAGTGATATCTCCACCAAGCTTGCAAATACACATACAAGTACTAGAATCAATCATCATGTGTAATGCAAAGCATGGGTCACAAATGCATGACAAAGGCATATGAATGATCATATCAAGCATAGTGAACATGGCAATATGGGCAAATGATATATAATCCACAATAATCCATAACCACGTGAGGGCCATGTAGAAGAAATGTGTGAAGTTTTTGCACAATGGGAATGGTGGTAAGGACAATCCATGGGATCCCAAGTCATCGTTGCTCTCTAGAGCTTGTTTTGTCAACTCATGGGATTGCGAGGTTGACAAGTATTCATGGGTACCTACACAAAAGAGACACAACCCAAAGAAATTGTGTACGTGGTAAATGTACACATCATCCATCATGATGTGCATGTGAACATGTGAGTTAGCACAAGATAAGCATCGCTCAAAGAAATTTGAAGCATGGTATAAGAACATGTCATCCATCATGAAAGAATAGTTGTTATGTATAACACGATGGGTACACAAATTGAGAATGCAATTATAGCAAGTGTGTGGCACAACAAGAGCATGTTTATTCATGGGATGCATATGGTGCACACAATCATGGGAATGGATGGGATGGATCAAAATCTCCTAAAGTGTATGAGGAAACTATGGGGGTCTCCTCATGAGCAATATCGGAAACTTCATATGGAGAAAATGGACAACATCCAAAACAATGCATATCCAAAGCTAGGTGGTCATGGCATGGCATATGAGATAAATGATGCAAAGGGAGCATATCAATATCATCACAAGAAAAACAAATGCCAATAACCATGGGCTTGTCATCTATGCCATATGTGCAAATTGGGTTTATTTTAATGGCATATGCATAGTTACTACGAAGTGATTGTAAATTGGACATATTGTTGATCTCATGCATAGCATATGACAAGTCAAGTGGATTGTCAAACATGATGTGACCAAGAGAACTATCACAAGAAATCCTATGTAACATGGCATCACAACTAATAGACTCCACATGGAATCATCAAACTCATCATAAATGGGTAAAGCATCGCATGGGGAAGTCTCACTAGCATGAAGCATGGTAATAGTTTGATCAACATCATGCAAGCAATCAATGTCAAGAATGTCCACTAGTGGGACAAGAGCACCACCTTCACCTATGTTACCTTGTTCATTCCACTCATGTGGTGTAGGTGAGGTGGAAAAGACCAAATGGTGGTCAATATCATCATCTTGATGGAACCATGTGGGGGGTGCATCATATTCCACCATGGCCATCGTCTTGTCCAAAGGAAGGACGTAGTCGTCGCGAATCAGTGCATCATCATATATGGGACCTAGCACCACATGAGAAGACACAATAGAGGAAGAGGTTAAGTTGTTAGAGTTCAAAATGTCCTCACATGACCTATCAACTATCACACTCTCTCTATGTGGTGGCTCACTCACTCCCTCAAAGTAGGTGCACTCAATCTCACGTATGGTGGAGTCACTCATCTCACTCAAGTGGTGGGGGTTGTGGTTATCCTCACATGGGAATTGAGGCAACTCATCATATATGGGGCTAGTGGTGAAGTCGCTCTCACTCTCAATATGGTGGCACAAGTCACTCAAATCATCACAAAACGTCTCCGTGGTCGAAGGGAAAATCCCATGCTCAACCATCTCGTCGCCGTCGCCGTGGATGAAGGCCGAAGATGGCACATCATCGCTTTCTTCCATGACTGAAAGGAAAATCCCATGCTCGATCATCTCGTCACCGTCGCCGTGGATGAAGGCCGAAGATGGCACGTCATCACTCTTGCCTCCAAAGATGGAAGCATCATCCTTGGTCGTCACCATGTTGCACGCCTCCAAAGCATGTTCCATGATTGGCTCCATAGTCGTAGCCGTCGCCGCACCGTCTTGAAAAAGAATCAGGGTAGACTCAGCATCATCAATGCCACAAAGAGGGATGGCGGTGAAGTCAAACTTGGGAGCGTTGTCTTGTAGCTCATCGGGCTTGGACATCGTCATGGTACTAGCCTCATGCTTGCCGTCTTGTAGCTTGGTCTTCGAGAAGTGTGCTTGGGGTGGAGAAGCCTTAGCCTTCATGAGTTCTTGTTCCGCCTTGAGAGCACCAATGTAGTTGTCGTCGAGGGACTTGTAGTTCTTGAGGAAGATAGTCTTGGAGATGTCATTGTGCAATCCCATCATGAAGTGGAACTTCATCAAAATGGGGTCGTCCACGCTGGCTCGTCGCAAGGCATTCTTCATCTCCTTGAAGTATGTGTCGATGGACTTGGATCCTTGGATGGTGTTCTCCAATTGGCGTAGAAGTAGTTCCGTGTAGGTGGGAGGCACGAACTCACGCCGCATAGCTCTCTTCGTCTTTGGCCAACTCATGTCATAGCACTCCGAAGGTGTGTGAAGCCACCATGTCGACGCGTAGTCATGGAAGTTCGTTGTGGCGCACTTTACTTGATCTTCGGGAGGAACTTGATGTAGCTTGAGGTAGTCATCCATCAAGCGCTCCCACTCGAGATACTCCTCGGGTTCTTGAGTCCCATAGAAAGGAATCGCGTGGTCGGTGTCGAGGTCGTAGTAGCTCGTGGAAGTCGCGGACTTGAGCTTGGGGAGCTTCTCTTGAGTATAGTCTTGAGGTGCTTGTAGGCGAAGATGCCGTATGTCCGTAGGCAAAGATGCCTTGAAGTCGCGTGGCGAAGATGCCAAGGTAGATGGTGAAGTCATTGAGCAGTGGTTGGTGTTGAGCTCTTGACCTTCATGTTCTCGTTGGTGATGGTGTCGAGGCCAATGTGATCTTGCCGGAGATGGTAGCTCGGAAGCATGTTCTCTTGAGCGTCTTCTCGAAGATGATGAAGACCTCTTGGCGGACTTGATGAAGGCTTTGATCTCCTCCATTTCAGCATCCATCTTGGCGTCCAAGTTGTTTTTCATGGCACCAAACTTGTCGTTGTTGTTGTAGACCGAAGATGAAATGCTTTGCCTATCCATCACAAGACTCGAGTAGAGGTGAGTAGGAAATGAGATAAACAATACCAAGTTACCTTTTCCCAAAGTTGAGGATGTATCTTGTTTCACTCAATGTGAAATGAAAGAATAGTGGAATTGGTACTGGACTTGTTCACTCACACCTACAAAGTAAAGCTTGTGGAGTGGCTCGGTGAGGATAGCGGCACAAGAAAATTTGATGCAAAATGTTAGCAAGAGTCAATAATGTTGAAAGAGATTCACACATTCGCAAATGAAACAAGTAGATAATAGCAATGGGTGGCACACGGAAACACACACACGGATAGATAAATGGGGTCGTGCAACCAAGGAGTGAGCACAAAATGTGGAATCCATGGAAAATGCTCGTGTTGCACAACTCAAGAGAGACGCTAGCACGATTGCTCAATAGGCAGATACGACACTTGTGCACAACCTATAAGATGCAAAATGTATCAACTTTCTATCCCAAGTAGGCTATGTACGTATGGTTCCCAGTGTTCCTCTCAAGATGATCGGATATGACAATCTTATATGCAATGTGGTATGATGCTATGGCACTTGCTTAAAAGCTCTTTGTTCACTTTTTGCTTAAAAGCTTATTCTTTTTTTTATATGGCCACTATGCGAAATGCACAAACCAAGATAGCAATTGTGTATATGCGGGGAACAATCTTGTGACACAAGGGATGGTACTATGATACCAAGATGATACCAATATGATATGGTATATATGCAATGGAAGGGATGATCACTAATGTGCACAGGTAACATTGCCGGCAATACTCAAATGTCAAATGGTGGTAGCGGAATGTGGTGGTGGTTTTGCGGAAGCTCAAAGGGATTGCGGAAGTGCAATGATGGGTTATGCGAGTCGAAGTTGAAGTGATCGTCCCTTAGTAGCCGAAACACCTTAGGAGACACAAGTCACAACTCAAACAAGCTCAAACAAAATTTGGTTAAGTTGGGGTGGCGGAAGTGTATGGTGGACTAGGTTATGCGGAAGTGATGGTAGTGGTTGATGACGAAGTAACCGTCCCTAAATAGCCGAATCATCTTAGGAGACTTGAATCGCTACTCAAGCAACCACAAATGCAAAGGGGAACAAAATGGGTTAGGTTGCGGAAGTCGGTGGTGGTAATGCGGATGATGTGGTGAAGGCCCTAGGCAAATATGCCAATGTTCCAAAACTTTGATAGAGTCAAATGATTATGGTAGTATTTTTGTGGGAAGGGGGATGTTAAGAGCTTCAAAACAAGCTAAAGGACGTCAAAATTGGAGTCCGGATGAATTAGTTATGGCCGAAACAAAAATCAGCCGAAGTCAGAATCTACAGGTGTTGGACGTCCGAGAAACGTTGGAAGTCTGAGGGCTGGAGCGCGGGACGGATGTCCGGAAGTGGTCGGAAGTCCGAGGTTTCGGCTCTGGATCGGGGGGGTCGAATTTCCGGTAAGTACCGGTCATCCGGTGGTTCCGAGGGCATCGGATGTCCGAGAAAATGTTAACTCGGGATTTTAGATCCGGGACGCGATTTTGGGCGGAAATTGGGGATTTTGGGGTCAAAATTGATGAGATTTCACGGATAGAAAGTGGGGAAACTTGGGGGAAAGCTAGATCCACTTGAAACCAAGCAAATCCATGGATCAAATTCAACAAAACATCATCAAACCAACAAATCACAAAAAAAAATTAGGCTATTTTTTGTGTGGATTTTCAAAATTTAGGACGAAATCAAGCAAAAGAAGGCTAGAAAATGGGGGTAGGGGCTCCAAATTCATGATCAACGTGGCTCTTCATACCATATGATACGGGGCTAACCCGGTGTAGGCCGATCTTTCATGATTGGAGTGGATTCCCTCGAAGAACATGAAGAACACGATGAACACGGGGAAGAACGGAGAGAAATCACAAGGGGAAACACTCAAGAACAAGTCTGATCACACATCCACTAGACAATCAAACACACAAGATCCACAAGGTACATGAACAGCAAAAGGAAAGATACAAGGTAAAGTTCATCTCCATGAGGAGGTCTTGATGATATCCTAGATGGATCTTCCATTGCGGGGGCTTCATCCACTAGGGATCTTCTCACATGGAGGTCTTGAACTCCATGGGAGTGGTAGTCTCTCTCTCTCTCTCTCTCTCTCTCTCTCTCTCTCTCTCTCTCAAGAGGAGGAGTGGTAGGAGCAAAGCTCACATACAAATGAGCTATCACGTTGCTAACCCTAGAAAGGAGGTGGAGGTGGTCTATTTATAGTCTAAGCCACGAAGGGGTAAGTAGGAGAGGGATACAAGGCCAAAGGCCCGGCTGCGCACAGGCAGTATCGGATGTCCGGTCGGTGTCGGACGTCCGGTCGCTCGCGGGGTCCGGACGTCCGGAGGGCGTCGGACTTCCGACGTTTCTTCTCTGGACTGGTGGCACCAGTCGTCCGGTCGGCGTCGATCGTCCGGTCACTGGTACTTGTCGGACGTCCGGTGGTCATCGGTCGTCCGGCCGCTGTAGGTCTCTTCGGCTGTTCTTCTGGCTGGGTGGAGGGTGTGTGGGACGTCCGGTGGACGTCGGTCGTCCGGGCGCTGTAGAGTGTCAGACGTCCGGTGGCACGTCGGTCGTCCGGCCGCTGTAGACTCCGCAGCTCCGTCTTCTTCCGTCTTCGCTTCCACGCTTCCCTCGCGGATGGTGTAGTTGTTCCTTGGCGCTTGCACTCCTCCTCGTCATCCGTGAAGCTCCAACAATACCTATGCATGCACACGAGTGGAGTGTCAAGTAGTATACCATCCTCGAAGGGGTTAAGTGAGCACGTGTAAAGGAGATGATTCACCTTTATGTATGTGAAGTAGATGTCGCACGTGTCACTTGCCAAATGGGCTATTGACATGGTGATGTCTGTAGGATGCTCCGCATCATGGGGGAGCGGTGGAGGGGTGCGATTCTTGCCCGCCGTGTGGCCTCGTTTAAATAGAGGGAGGACGGTAGGAGCTTGGCTGGCGTCTGGCCTCATTTAAACTGAGGGTGGACGGGAGGAGCTTGGCCGGCATTGCGTTTAATTCCGGCCCGCTCATGAACGGGCGTGTGGCCGGAGTAGGTTTCTCGGTTTGCATGCGGGTTTAATGGAGGAGTTTGATGGAGGCAAGGAGGCGTGTTCACCCAGGCGTGCAGCGGGCGGCGCAGTACTATTTGATTTGACAGCTACTAGTAAAATTGGATGATAAAAATAAATTGAGAAATGGACGGTAAACTAGTAAACCAGGACAGTTCCCGATACGGCTTTAATGCAGACAAGGGAGAGGGTAGCGGTTCCCGAAATGTTGAACGGCCAATTATGCATCTCCTTCAATTGGTAGCATGCTGAGGGATGTAGGGAGGAGGATGAGGAAAGGAGGCAGCACGATGTGAATGCAACGCAGTTTGCACTCATATAAAGGCACCCCTCCATTCCAGTGCATCCACCACATTGTACACACCTACACTAAGCGCAACAGTGCTCACTTCAGACCCATGGCAGCGATGTGATTGACCGGCCAGCGGCTGTGCCAGATGGTCCCCGATGTCGGCCTATGGCATGGCACCGAGGATCGTCTCCAGAGGGTGTTGGCGACCGGCTGGTTCATGGCCATCGTCGACGCCAGCTACAACTCTTAGTTGGACAAGATGATCGTTGCCACCATCAACAAGTTCACTGTCGTGAAGAACCTCACAAACGACATTGCGTACTCCTCCAGCTTGCACGCTCAGGCTCCTCATTGCCTGCCACCCTAATCAGCCTCCACGGTGAGAAACTCTTTCAAGCACTGGTGGCCCTGCGACTGCCCGCCGACGCAACGTAGAATGTCCACCTCGAGGTTGCGCTCGCTGCTAGGCGCCTCGCCCTGCAAGAATTCATCAACCTACACATCCATGTGTACGAGGAAGTCGTGTACATATGCATCTACAAGGCCGGTGAGGACGCTATGATGTTGGCCTTCACCAACCGGCTAGAAGCCTTGGACGCCTTTGTTGAGAAGCACCTTGACCTCGCCACAAAAGCCACCGCTCCTCAGCCAACGGTCGGTGGCCCGGCGCACTGAGTCGAGGAGGAGGAGGTCGTTGATGGATGCATCTTTGTTCTTGTCTCCTGTAATCACCACTATGATCGCGTTGTCCTGGCCTTAATTCTTATTGTACTATTGCATTGTCGTTCCAGTCGATAAAGACATGTGTGATCCCTTTTCTCACATTTGACGTCAATTATATGCATCACTGTAACTAGTACTCCCTCCGTCAATTTATAAGTTGTGCTTACCTTTTGCATCAACTTCGTGATTTAAGTACGATGCTTGACCCGACCTACGAACTACTCGTAAATTCAAAAACTGAGACCGAACTTATAAATTCAAAACTACTCATGCAGCACGCCTGTCACGTTCGCAAGTTCAAAACAAGAAACTAGAACACGTACATGAAGCATGTCCCTTCTCCGTCGCATACCACACTGTCGTTCCGCCCCCCCCCCCCCCCGGTCAACGCGCATTGGCTAGGCTTTATATCACTACAACATGTGGGACCGGATGTGACCAAACCGACGATGCGCCAAACTAGCTACTACCGTACCCTGCTTATCGGGCGGGAAAAGCCCCGCCCTAGCATTTCCAATCGTTATTTCTATCTATCGATCGCGCGAAGGAGCAGAACCAAATGTTACAATTTATACATGTTTAAAAGGAAAAGGTCTGCCGCGTTCACGTCGCACCCCCACGCACCCGGGAACCGGGAGTACTCCACGGTCCGTACGGCACGCCACATAGCTAGGGAAGGCGTGTTGCCTAGCATTTTCACTTCCATGTGGGACTGCAGTTGAGAAAATCGACTATCAGCAAACCGCACCCCACCCGCCGCGTTGGAAAACAGAAACGAGGAGGGGAAGATCTAGCTGTAGCACGGAAGCCAAGAAATTTGGTGTCAGATGGGACTCGTTGATAGAGTAGGAGCACTCCGTACTACTCCTACTACAAAGTTTGTACTACTACCACCACTATACAACTAGGTACATGCACGGCACAACATCGTAGGAACAAAAAACGGGAAGATCTTGTTTTGGGTGATTTATCTTTTTTCCAGTCAATGTAGTATGAATAATATGATCTGGGGGGGCACCCATGAAGCCACGTGGCATGTCTGGAGGTCTTATTGAGAGCTTCTTGTGTGGATCGATCACACTATTGTGCTGCTCGTTCGAGAAGAACGTGTATGGGTACAATTAGGTTATAGTAGATCCGAATTGCAGCCACCTGGACCATTGGATCAATGTCAATCAACGGTCTATATCGTGTACGTGCAAATACATGCATTGACTGCAGAAAAATAATGAATATAGAATATATAATGCATAATACCACATATTGGATTTCTCTAAAGTCAAACTTTGTATACTTTCAACAAGTTTGTAGGAAAAAGTATTAACATATACACCACCAAATATATATCATTTGATTCATCATTGCTTTTATTTCCACATCATATAAATTTGTTAGTGTAAATGTTCATATTGTTTTCACCAAATTTGGTCAAGATTTATAAAATTTGGCTGCAGTCAAAGCTATGTGCGGAGTAAATTACAAACGGAGGGAGTGGAATAGATATAGATATAACTATACAGATAAAAAATATAGTAATATGGTCTATAGATATAGATAAGGCTAGTACTTTTTTTCTAGGTTAGAACTCGCGCTGTTGTGTACACGTTGTTTTGCTTCGCTATAATTTGGATTTGCGGGGTGTGTAGGACTACCGCCTTGTTCAGATCCTATACCAGCAACCCCACCATTATCCTTAATTAATTCATATTGGCAATTAAGATTGCATTATCTTAGTTCTAGCCAGTTCTTCGGTTGCTTGGAGGAATTCCATCTCATTATTCAGGTTGATTTTGTGCATACGACAAGATCATCGACCATCAAAGATTGGTTTAGTAACAATTGTCGATTTTTATCACCGGGTACGATATAGCTGGATTGTCAACGTCAAAATCCACCAAATCGATACTTATCCTGACTCACACTGAAAGATTCAGTCGCCATCATAAGACTACCACCTAGACAATTCCTTCCCTCTAACATACACATGAGCACCCATCTCATTATCCAGGTCCACGCCTCCGTCTCTCTCTCGAAACACACACACCTCTCCACACGATGTGTGTTTCTTGGTCTCTCTCCCATCCCATGAAAAAAAGGCACACCGCCATTCTCTTCTTCTTGCTACCCCAGTCTATGTAGTTAGGTCTCCTTGCAACAAACAAGCATTCATCTCTCTCTTTACTATCTCTTTCTACCACACATAACCTTCCACCCCCTAGCCAGCCGTGCTGTCGAGGTCTATCTAGCTCTCTCACACGCAAATAGACGTTGTCTGTGTGTCCCTTCATCGCACACACACTATCGCTCTCCCATATCCCCAACCTCGTAACCTTGTTGATACCGATGTTACATGCACCTCTCTCTCTCTCTCTAACACACACACTCACACACCCTCTCTCTCCCTTTCGGACACTCCTCTCTCTACGACACACACAGTCTTTCAAACACGCATATTCCCCTCTCTCGTTAGGTATCGCTGCCCCCGCCCCCCCTCTTTGTCACACAAATATTATCTCTATATCTATCTCTCGCAATAATACATGCATAGTCTAAATTGAAACCAACTACAAAAATGAGCTCCGATTACAAAAATCAAATCCACTCCCAAACAAAATATGAAAATAGGGTAAAATCGTGCACACAAATGTTAGTTGGGTGCATGAATGTCAGTCATATGGATGTACTACTTGTACATCCCCACAGACCCATTTCACACAAATTACATTAAACCCTTCTCAAAATATGGTGCGCATGTGATGTTTGTTGTACTGCTCCTGCCAGCCTTCCTCCAACACGTTCCAACATATTGTGCTACTTGAGATTCTATTTTTCTCCTCAGACCATGTGAAACCACGAAAAGGTCACCCCCCGCCCCCACTGGTACTGTAGCTCGAAGCTCCCATATGAACACAACACCCACAGGAGCACACGTCCGTTGCCGAAGTGGACGGCACCGCGGCCTGGGAAGAGGATGGAGTCTCTGACATCGTTGAGGTGGAGCACGCCCTCGATGGCCGCGAGTAGCGCACACTGAATGGCCATGCAAATGATAGTGTGATCTAGCGGCTCGCCCTCGTCGGCCATGAGGGGTAGCTGTGCTCCAGCAGCACGCCCTGGTCGGTCATGAGGAAGTGCATCGCGTCCTCACAACTCACAATGTGGACTAGCGCGTTCTCCAATAGCATGCCCGCGAGCATCGCATCATCACCACTCTTGACGTGGACAAGAGCACACCCGCGAACATCGCATCGTCGCCACTCTCGAAGTGGATGAGCGCGTGCTCCGGCAGCATGCTCGCGAACATCGCATCCTCGCCGCTCACAATGTGGACGAGCGCGTTCTCCAGTAGCGTGCCCGCGAGCATCGCATCATCGCCGCTCTCGACGTGGACGAGAGCACGTCCATGAACATCGCATCGTCGCCGCTCTCGACATGGACGAGCGCGTGCTCCAGCAGCAGGCCCGCCAACATCGCATCCTCGCCGCTCAGGCGCAAGAGCGTGTGCTCCAACAGCACGGCCATGAGCATGGCATCCTCGCGGCTCATGAGGTGGTTGAGCACATGCTCTAGATAGTACCCCAGAAGTCGGGACGCGAGCATTGCGCCCCTGGCTACGAGGAGTACTGCATGTTGCCCATCATGGTTTAGGTAAATCCCGTGACTCTACCGCTCCCTGGAGGAGCGCGAGCTCTAGTGGGCGCTCGAGGAGTCCCGCGCTGATATGTAGGTGGCGGCGGACGTGTAAGATTATCCTTCGAGCTCTGCTCCTCTTAGAAGACGCCTCCATCGCCCCCGTCGTACGTCCTCTGCCTCGGCTCCGGCAGACCTTTGGAGTTTAGTTTTATGGAACATTAATATTTGGATTAATCATACCTCTACCAAACTGTGAAGGATCAAGACTAATGCAAAAAACAACCTATGACTATCAGGCATAAATAGATGATGTGGCGGCATTGCATGTTGGAGAGTAATGCAAGTATATTGCAATTTATGGATTGCATGCATGACTAGCTTATGTGGCATGGTTGCATGGCTAGGAAAGGCTAGAGAAAAATAAATAGATAATGTGTTTAGAGTGCACTCCACTAAATGGGAGCATGTAAATATCCTAAAGAGTGCACTCAACTTTTTTTTTCAGACTATTAGGTGCACCGGATGCCATGCCATGCTACAAAATCTTAGAAAAATCTGCTGCAATGTTAAAAATCTATTATTATCTTGAAACCAGCCACACCCACCCCTCACCTCATCAAAACAGCCCGAGAAATATGTCTTGAGTGAAGCATAATTTATTTTTACTGATATATCAAAACAGCCCAAGGAATATATCAAAACTAGAGTGTTTATATTTCAAGTTTGTGAACAAGTATTATTCTACTACTTTGGATCCATTGCAACGCATGGGCCGGCACATTGGTAGTAGTAGGAAACAAACTTCGAGTTTGCCACGAGTTCGTACAACGGGAGCACCACAAGGCCTGGCGCAGGAGTTACATTTCCCTCTCGGGGACCACAGGACCGAGCTTCAGTGGCTTAGTGCAACTGCCTTTGAGTCAATGACATGTGGACCCTACAGGTGGCAGGCCCACATGTCATTCTCACAAAGGAAGAGGGGCGGTGGGATCAAGAGTGTCGGTGTACTAAGTATTGGGCCACTAGTACCCCATACTTGTGCACGGGCAGTTGTAGCCATCCTCGTGGCAAGGCTTGCCGGGAGCGGCTCGAGGTCGATTCAAGCCATCAAGGAAATCATCAAGTCAGAGATCTGAGGATCAGCAGATAAAGCAAAGCTGGAATCTAAAGGCCAGCTTCCCCGGCAAGATCCTTGCCGGGATGGCCTGTGGAGCCCGGCAAGGCTTCGTGCCTGGCAAGGCCTGGCGCCCAGCAAGGCTTGGCGCCCGGCAAGGCCTGGCGTCCGGCAAGGCTTGGTGCCCGGCAAGGACTCGGCGCCTGGCGAGATTCTGCCACTGTGCCAATGCTTCGGCACAGTAACAAGTCTGACATTCTGGGTCCTTCCCTGGATGCGTGGCGACGTGCCAGTGGAGGAGAGCTTAAGCGGTGCTGATGGGATGGCTCCTTTTTCCATCCCCAAGAAAGTGAGGACACCTAAACGGACACCTCATGGTGCATTAAATGCACTTGTCCTAATCCGTCAGGGGTTAGGTATGATACCCTGTAGCTACTTTACACCTCAATGTATATACATTTTGCCACTTTGGAGACCCCTTTGAGCATATAAAAGGAGGCCCAAGGCAACTGCTACAGAGGAGGAGAACTGCTGGCCCATTCTGCATGCGTAGCTGCTCTTTGAATGTACTGTTCATTGCGAGCGCTCCTGAAGGCTGGGCTCAAGAACATCAATAAGAACACAAAGCAGGAGTAGGGTTTTACGCTGATCAGCGGCCCGAACCTGGGTAAAAACTTCCCGCGTCGATCATTGGTTCTGCTCTTTACGTATACCTCTCCCCCGGCCGAATCATAAAGGGGTCTCTCGGGATCCCATAGGTGTCGTACCCCGACATCTTTGGCGCGCTAGGCCTTGCCGGGCACCAAGCCTTGCCGGGCTCCACAGGCCATCCCGGCAAGGATCTTGCCGGGGAAGCTGGCCTTCAGATTCCAGCTTTGCTTTATCTGCTGATCCTCAGATCTCTGACTTGATGATTTCCTTGATGGCTTGAATCGACCTCGAGCCGCTCCCGGCAAGCCTTGCCACGAGGATGGCTACAACTGCCCGTGCACAAGTATGGGGTACTAGTGGCCCAATACTTAGTACATCGACAAGAGCCCCCAGGCCTAGGCCGTACACGAGTGCGAGGCGTTGTTGGGCTAGGCCCAAACAGTGCACGGGCACGCGTGGCAGGGGATTAACTGCTCGTAAATATGTCGTTTTACTGTGCCCCCCACTACGCGCACGGAGCGCGTGATGTGGGAAGCGTGCCAAAAAGGCTGCAACTGTCTCGCGCCTATAGAGGCGCATTCACATTGGGGAATAAAAAAGGCGGCCCCGCTCCTTCCCCATAAAAAGGAGAAGTCGCAGAGGCACAAACCTATTTACCCCCGTCACTGGTGAGGCGGCCATTGAAGACCAGCCATCAACATCTGAAGGCCCCTCATCCAGCAAGTACCTCAAGGTTGGCGAGAACCTGTTCATCAACTTGCCGGGGACGGCAAGCACTGGGGCACCAGCCGAAGGAGAAGTTTTTGAAGAAATCATCGCTGCTGCCGGGCTTGAAGTTGTCGACGATCCCAGCACTAGCAGCGGCAAATCTGAAGAGGATCAGCTCCTTCAGGCCATGGGCGAGAATTTTCGCAAACTCCAGGCTCTCCATCGCGCCAGGAAAGACAAAGCGGACTCCAAAATGGCAGTCGTTGAGGCGGCCGAAGCAGATTTCCAAAGGCGCGTCGCACAAATGCAGATCTGGCACGCCGAGGCCCTCCAAGAGTTGGTTGCCGGCCGGGAACAAGTGAGCCAGCAGTGGAATGAGATCCTCCTGAAGCAATCCGATATGGAGAAGGCGCATGATGAAGCTGTTCAAAGGATTGCTGCCGAAGATGCCCTCCTGACGGGGCGCCGCGTTGCTCTTGATGCTCATGAGGAAGATCTCACTGCTCGTGAGCAGGTGCTCGCCGCCAAGCTTCGCAGCAAGGATGAGGATATCGAAAATCTTGTCACGCGGCGGACCCAGGAGCTGGAGCAAAAGCATAAGGAGGCGCTCGAAGCTCTGACTGCAAGTCACGCCGGCGAGCTCAAGGAGGCCGTCGATGCTGCCGAAGCTGCAGAGGCCGCCAAGAACGAGCTGAACGACAAAGTGAAGAGGCTGGAAACAGATCTCGAAGAGCACGGCAAGGAGCTCTCGACGCTCAAGGGGGACAGGGAAAAAACCCTCCACTCCTTGGCGGAGATGCAAGTTGCCCTGTCCGACAAGACCAAGCAGCTCTCCTCTGCGGCTGATAATATTGCGGTTCTGGAGCTGAAGCTGACCACGCTGTAGAAGTCTCTCGAGGCCGGCAAGGCCCGTGAGAAGGCTCTACTCAAGGATCTCCAAGGAGAGAGGAACCTGCTCAAGAGCGCCGCCGCTGCCCAAAACGAGTACGAGAAGGGAGTGGAGATCTGGACTGGCCGTCTCATCGCCACCGCGGAGAAGCTTACCACAGAACTGTCAACCATGGGCTTGTTGAACTTCAAGTATTCTTCCGAGGAAAGAATATCTCCAAGTGCCAGGTTGACGATGTTCTTTGAAAGCATCATCAACGCGTTGAGGGTGCTCCAGTCTAGCCGGGCGACCCAACTGGCGAACGAGACCCGCCGGCTTTGCCGGGCCGTCCTCCGCAAGGTGCTCATCAAGGTGGTGCACAGCAATCTTGGCATCGACCTCTCCAACGCGCTCGGCCATCTGCCAAAGGATGCAAATGTTGAGGCGCTTGAAGAGTGTATCGCGCCTATCCTTGAGAAGGTGGACTCCATCAGAAGGATCGATAGCCAGCGCAGGGATTGAGTGCTTCTCCCTTTTTCTTGCCGTCGTCATCTCATGTAAAAGACAATTAAGTCTCAAGTTAGAATTGCGGCAACTCATGGATGTAATACAATTTGACTATGTTTAGGCTCATGCTTGCTACTTTCCTTGTCTGATTCCTTTATGTATGGAGTTCATCCTACGCTTATTGAAAAACTTGCCGGCGCGCAACCTGCCGCGAGCGCTGGGTGCGGGACTTCAGCAGCCTGCTGGAGGCGCAGCGGCCGGCAAGACTCCTTGGTGGTCTCAGTGCAGCCACTTAAATCGCTGAGCAGGCTCGAAACAAAATAAGGGCGCGACTGATTACAACAAAGGTTCCTTCGCGTGCAGATTTTCCATACAAGAGTCGGAATCGTCCAAGGAAATAACTTGGTAATAAAAGAAAAACTTGCTCTGAGTTTTCAAGACTTAGCTTCCTGTCTTTGTTCTTCCTCCGGCAAGCGTCGATTCCGAATGTCACCAACTGGTATTCATATCTCCCTTCAGATGTCAGGGTACGACACCTATGGGATCCTGAGAGACCCCTTTACGATTCGGCGGGGGGAGAGGTATACGCAAAGAGCAGAACCAGTGATCGACGCGGGAAGTTTTGACCCAGGTTCGGGCCGCTAATCAGCGTAAAACCCTACTCCTACTTTGTGTTCTTATTGATGTTCTTGAGCCCAGCCTTCAGGAGCGCTCGCAATGAACAATACGTTCAAAGAGCAGCTACGCATGCAGAATGGGCCAGAAGTTCTCCTCCTCTGTAGCAGTTGCCTTGGGCCTCCTTTTATATGCTCAAAGGGGTCTCCACAGTGGCAAAATGTATATACATTGAGGTGTAAAGTAGCTACAGGGTATCATACCTAACCCCTGACGGATTAGGACAAGTGCATTTAATGCACCGTGAGGTGTCCATTTAGGTGTCCTCACTTTCTTGGGGATGGAAAAAGGAGCCATCCCATCAGCACCGCTTAAGCTCTCCTCCACTGGCACGTCGCCACGCATCCAGGGAAGGACCCAGAATGTCAGACTTGTTACTGTGCCGAAGCGGTGGCACAGTGGCAGAATCTCGCCAGGCGCCGAGTCCTTGCCGGGCACCAAGCCTTGCCGGGCGCCAAGCCTTGCCGGGCACCAAGCCTTGCCGGGCTCCACAGGCCATCTCGGCAAGGATCTTGCCGGGGAAGCTGGCCTTCAGATTCCAGCTTTGCTTTATCTGCTGATCCTCAGATCTCTGACTTGATGATTTCCTTGATGGCTTGAATCGACCTCGAGCCGCTCCCGGCAAGCCTTGCCACGAGGATGGCTACAACTGCCCGTGCACAAGTACGGGGTACTAGTGGCCCAATACTTAGTACACCGATAGGAGCCCCCGGGCCTAGGCCATACACGAGTGCGAGGCGTTGTTGGGCTAGGCCCAAACAGTGCACGGGCACGCGTGGCAGGGGATTAACTGCTCGTAAATATGTCGTTTTACTGTGCCCCCCACTACGCGCACGGAGCGCGCGACGTGGGAAGCGTGCCAAAAAGGCTGCAACTGCCTCGCGCCTATAGAGGCGCATTCACATTGGGGAATAAAAGAGGCGGCCCCGCTCCTTCCCCATAAAAAGGAGAAGTCGCAGAGGCACAAACCTATTTACCCCCCTCTTCTTCTCAATCTGGCCATCACCATCGCCTTCCTCCTCTCGAGCTCAGAGCGAAACCTTTTCCTCTTCCGGCCGCCGCTCCCACGCTCGCTCCACCCCCAGCTTCCGTCCTCACAGTCGCCATGCCGCCCAAGGCCAGCAAAGGCAAGGGCAAGGAGGCGAAAGCCGAAGTTCCGGAGAGCGAACTGGCGAAGATGCGGAAGAGGCTCGTCGTCTTCCCTCCGACGCTCGATGCTGAACCTCTGAAGGGGCGATACCAATGCATGTGGGCGAAGGGAACGCAAGCTCACCCCGCCACACGCGTAATCCCAGGTGCTTGCTCCAAAGGTGGATCGGACAGATACCCTTTCTTCACTGCATATTTCTATTGCGGGCTCTGTCCCCCCTTTTCCGACTTCTTCAATGACATCATGTACACATACGGCTTCCGCCTTCTTGATTTCACGCCGAATGCAGTACTTTGCATGTCTATCTTTGCCCATCTCTGTGAGAATTTTGTTGGCGTGATCCCCAATTCTGCTCTTTTTCGCCATTATTTCTTCCCTCGTATCCAAAAAGGAGAGGCTCTCTCTGGTTCTATTGCCTGGATTCCAAGGGCTTGGAATAAAGAAACATACCCAGAGGGAGTTTACCGCGAAAAGTGGGACGAGTGGCGGGCCGAATGGTGCTGGATCCAGGAAGCAGATCCCCATCCTTTTTGTCATCCCCGGCAACAGAAGGTGGTCCGCGGCAAGGATTGGAGCGATCTCGCTGTGGAAGACGAGAGGCTCACAATCGCCACCACCAGGATCCTTCGCTTGAAGGCTGCCGGGCTGATGATGGAGATGATCGGCTTTGACTTTCTCCGCCGCCGCACCGCCCCTCTGCAGAACAGGGGAAGGCCAGCCTGGGAATACAAGAACGCGGCAGATATCATGAGATTGCGCCCTGGGCTGAACAACAATCTGACCGCTATGCAGCTTGGCGCTCTCCATCAGAAATTATTCCAGCGCGAAGACAAGCACCGGCTGCCGGCAAGGATTGTCCCTCTGTGCAACAACTCTGCCTTGGGGTTAATCATTGCCTTCCTGCCGATGTTCAACGCCCACGGCCTTGACCCGACCTGGGCCGAGCCAAGCGAGGAGGAAGCGCAGAAGTTCTTTGACAGCTTGACGGAGAGGCCTGTCCGAAAAGAGTCAGATTTCATCCGAGCCACCACCGACCAAGAAGTAGCTTACATTGCTACTAGGGTGGAAGAGGCAAATCTTGCCGCAGAGGCCGGCAGCATCGGCTTCACAGAGTGGGAAGCTAGCGATGCAGAGGTGGTAGTGGAGGTGGAACTCCCGGGGGGAAGAAGAAGACCGGCAGGAACCTTGGCGCGAACTCCGGCAAGTGCACCTCCTCGGAGTGCTGCGCTCCGTCGAGGACGTACCAGAGAGTTCCACCGGCAGGAGCAAGAAGTCCAAGGCCGCTCCACCGGAGACCAAGAGGGTGCCTGTCAGAGAAGACAGAACGGGGGGAACTTTCACCATAAGTTCCACCCTAGATGACAAATAGGAAAGCGCGCTCGTTGCTTTCCTGCGGGCGAATGTCGACGTGTTTGCATGGCAACCGTCTGACATCCCCGGTGTTCCCAGGAAGGTAATTGAGCACCACCTTGCTGTCTGTCCTCATGCACGGCCCGTCAAGCAAAGGGTCAGGAAGCAGGCCGTGGAGCGGCAAGAATTCATTGCCGAAGAAATTAAGAAGCTGGAGGCGGCAGGACTGGTCAAAGGAGTGCTTCATCCAACCTGGTTGGCCAATCCGGTTGTAGTGCGGAAAGCGAATGGGAAATGGAGGCTTTGTATCGATTATACAGATATCAATAAATCTTGTCCAAAAGATCCTTTTCCCTTGCCGCGCATCGACCAGATTGTGGATGCCACCGCTGGTTGTGATCTCCTATCCTTCCTTGATGCCTATTCAGGGTATCATCAGATTTTTATGGCAAAGGAAGATGAAGAGAAGACCGCCTTTATCACCCCATGTGGTACGTATTGTTTCATACGAATGCCTTTCGGGTTGAAAAGTGCTGGTTCAACATTTGCCAGAGCAATCCAGATTGGTTTTGAGCCACAACTCCATAGAAATATGGAGGCGTATATGGATGATATAGTGGTCAAAACCAAAGATAAAGCAACGCTCATTCAAGACTTAGAAGAAACATTTGCAAACTTGCGCAAGATCAACTTGAAGCTCAATCCTGAGAAGTGCGTGTTCGGCGTTCCTTCCGGCAAGCTCCTCGGATTCTTTGTATCTTGCCGGGGAATCGAAGCGAACCCCGACAAGATCAAAGCTATTGAGCAAATTGAAGCGCCGAGACGCGTCAAGGATGTGCGTCGTCTTGCCGGCTGTGTTGCTGCTCTAAGCAGGTTTATTTCCAAATCTGCTGAGCGCGCCCTGCCCTTCTTCAAAATTTTGAAGAAGGCAGGTCCAATGAAATGGACTCCGGAGGCGGAGGCTGCGCTGCAAGATTTGAAGAAATACCTTTCCTCTCCGCCAACGCTATGATAGAGGCGAGGGTGTCCCGATCTTTCGATGAGATGATAGCTATCGTTTTTGGTGGAGTAGACTTTGACGATCCGACTACGAACGTGCGAGGACGTCGCGCCTTAGCAATCGCTAAACCAACTCCGAGAGGTTATTGACCACGCCGGAGCACAATCAACCTGACCACGAGGGTCTATCTCCTGCAAGCAAACGAAGAACAAGCAAGAAACTAAGATTTGCAATCTGGATATTGCGAATATAAGATGAAAGCTTTATTGATCAAGGTGGGGTTCTGTGACGTCTTGGTCTGGTCGTTGAACACAAACGAAGTACGCGAAGTTGCAGCTATGGCGAACTTTTAATCTAAACAAAACCCAAAGTCTAAACGGTGCCCTAAGGGCTGTATATATGGAGGAAGAGGGGGGGATTTCGTGGCCCTTGAAGGAGGGGTCCGAAACCAACCCTATCTCTTGTTTCCCCACGCATACGGACTCTAAAAATAGTCTATACTCAAGTATTTCGAAATTACATGGGCCTGGCCCAATAATAAGGTGACGCAGCACCTATAATAGCCTCTGGACGAAATTTATGAAGTGACATCTTGTATATTTCGTCCAAGGCTTCCTGCACACATTATGGTGGCTTCAAAGTCCTGAAATCATCACTTGTAACTCCGTTCTTGTTCCCCTTGTGCATGCCATCATCTCCATGCTTGAACTTGCTCCAAGGTTCCTCTTTCTTGTCCAAGCTAGGGCCTTCATTTGTAAGCAAAACAAATGTATCCAATTTAGGCAGCATCATATTCTCATGAACTTTAGAATCATTACCAAGAAACGAAAGTACCTGATAATTTAATTGGCGTGCGCGAGCTCTAGTAATTGGTCCAGTATGTATAGAAGCAGGGGCTGTGGGTGTAACAATGGTATTGATGTCCTCATCATCCTCCCCTTCTTGAAATGAAGTCGTCCTCGACGGAAGCTCATCTTCCTCACCCAAATAAGGCTTCAGATCTGCAATGTTAAAAGTGGGACTAACCCCAAAATCTGCAGGCAGCTCAACTTTATATGCATTATCATTTATTTTCTCTAACACCTTAAAAGGACCATCAGCACGTGGCATTAGCTTTGATTTGCGCAAATCAGGAAATCTATCCTTACGCAAATGTAACCAAACAAGATCTCCAGGTGCAAACACAACATGTTTTCTACCCTTATCTCCAGCAACTTTATATTTAGCATTCATACGCTCAATGTTCTCCTTAGTTAACTCATGCATTTTTAAGATCAATTCAGCACGTTGTTTAGCATCAAAATTAACCTTCTCCGAAGATGGAAGAGGCAACAAATCAATTGGTGCACGAGGAAGGAAACCATACACAATTTCAAAAGGACACATCTTAGTAGTAGAATGCAATGAACGATTATAAGCAAATTCAATATGAGGCAAGCATTCTTCCCACATTTTCTTGTTATTCTTCAAAACAGCCCTAAGCATAGTAGACAATGTTCTATTGACTACTTCAGTTTGTCCATCAGTTTGGGGGTGACATGTAGTACTAAAAAGCAGTTTAGTCCCCAACTTAGCCCATAAACATCTCCAAAAGTGGCTAAGAAATTAAGTATCACGATCTGAAACAATAGTATTTGGCACACCATGCAAGCGTATAATTTCACGAAAGAACAAATCAGCAACATTAACAGCATCATCGCTTTTATGACATGGTATAAAGTGTGCCATTTTCGAGAACCTATCCACGACAACAAATATGCTATCCCTCCCCTTCTTTGTTCGAGGTAAACCTAAAACAAAGTCCATAGATATATCCTCCCAAGGAACACTAGGTACAGGCAAAGGCATATATAAACCATGAGGATTGAGTCGTGACTTAGCTTTTTGACATGTAGTGCAGCGAGCAACAAAACGCTCAACATCCCGTCTCATCTTTGGCCAAAAGAAATGTGTAGCAAGTATATCCTCCGTCTTCTTCACGCCAAAGTGCCCCATTAATCCTCCTCCATGCGCCTCCTGCAACAACAAAAGACGAACGGAGCTAGCTGGAATGCATAGCTTGTTAGCACGAAACACAAATCCATCGTTAACGACGAACTTGTTCCATGTTCTCCCTTCCTTACAATTCTGCAATACATCTTTAAATCCAGCATCATGCACATATTGATCTTTGATGGTCTCCAAACCAAATATTTTAAAGTCAAGTTGTGAAAGCATAGTATAACGACGAGACAATGCATCAGCAATAACATTTTCTTTACCCTTCTTGTGTTTAATGACATAAGGGAAAGTCTCAATAAATTCAACCCATTTAGCATGTCTACGGTTCAGTTTTGCTTGACTTTTAATGTGTTTCAAAGATTCATGATCAGAATGTATAACAAATTCTTTGGGCCATAAATAATGTTGCCATGTTTCTAAGGTCCGAACAAGAGCATATAATTCTTTATCATAAGTAGAATAGTTCAGACTAGGCCCACTCAATTTTTCAGAAAAGTATGCAACAGGTTTGCCATCTTGTAATAAAACACCTCCTAATCCAATTCCACTAGCATCACATTCATGCTCAAAAGTCTTATTAAAATCAGGAAGTTGGAGTAAAGGAGCATGTGTCAACTTATCTTTCAATACCGTGAAGGCTTCTTCCTGTGAGGTACCCCAAACAAAAGGCACAGCCTTCTTTGTAAGCTCATTGAGAGGTGCAGCAATGGTGCTGAAATCTCTCACAAAACGCCTATAGAAACCAGCGAGTCCAAGAAAACTCCTCACTTGAGTGACCGTTTTGGGCTGTGGCCAACTCTCAATAGCTTCAATCTTGGCTTTATCAACTTCAATTCCCTGTGGAGTAACAACATAGCCAAGAAAAGATACTCGGTCGGTGCAAAAGGTGCACTTCCCAAGGTTACCAAACAAACGTGCATCACGTAAAGCAATAAAAACAGCACGTAAATGTTCCAAATGTTCCTCCAAAGATCTGCTATAAATCAGTATATCATCAAAATAGACTACCACAAATCGTCCAATGAAAGCACGTAAAACTTCGTCCATTAATCTCATGAAAGTACTAGGTGCATTAGTTAACCCAAAAGGCATGACTAACCACTCATATAATCCAAACTTTGTTTTAAATGCTGTTTTCCATTCATCCCCCAATTTCATACGAATTTGATGGTATCCACTACGCAAATCAACTTTGGAGAATATTGTAGAGCCACTCAATTCATCAAGCATATCATCTAGTCTAGGAATAGGATGACGATAACGAATAGTAATATTATTAATGCCTCTACAATCAACACACATACGCGATGTACCATCCTTTTTCGGCACTAGAATAATAGGAACAGCACAAGGACTAAGGGATTCGCGTATATAACCTTTGTCGAGCAACTCCTGTACTTGACGCATAATCTCCTTCGTCTCCTCTGGATTGGTACGGTATGGCGCACGGTTTGGCAACGAAGCACCGGGAATTAAGTCAATCTGATGCTCAATCCCGCGAATAGGTGGTAATCCCGGTGGCACGTCTTGTGGAAAGACGTCAGCGAAGTCCTGCAAAATGTTAGTGACCGCAGGAGGCAAAGAGGAAGGCACGTCCTCGAATGAAAATAACGCCTCTTTGCACACAAAAGCATAGCAAACAGAATTGCTGAAATCTAGATCATCAATATCAGATTTGGTGGCAAGTAAGCATGCACTTTTCAATTTAATTTCAGAAGCAACACTAGATGGTTTATTATTAGGCTTCATTTGTTGCTCAAATTCTTTTGCCACAATCTGATTTTCACTCTTATTTTTCTCCTGTTTTGCTTTACTAGCTCTATTAATATCATCTTTCAAAATAGAATCAGGAGTCATAGGAAGCAAAGTAATATGTTTATCCTTATGAACAAGAGTATACTGATTGTTTCTACCATGGTGTACAGAATTTTTATCAAATTGCCATGGTCTACCAAGTAATAATGAACATGCTTGCATGGGTACCACATCACAATCAACAAAATCAGCATACGTAGAGATACTAAAATGCACACGAACAGTACGTGTTACCTTAACCTTGCCGCTGTTGTTGAACCATTGGATATAGTAAGGATGTGGATGTGGTCTTGTGGTGAGAGAGAGCTTCTCCACCATCTCCATGCTAGCCAAGTTGTTGCAGCTCCCTCCATCTATGATGACGCGAACAGAACGTTCCTTCACAACTCCCTTTGTATGGAACAAATTATGCCTCTGATTTTGCTCAGCTTTTGTGACCTGCACACTCAAAACACGTTGAGCAACTAAACATTCATACCTGTCAGCGTCTTCAGGAGCCTTGTATTGCGTCTCTTGTTCAGAATCATCTCCACCGTGTTCTTCACGTGTAATGAGAGCCAAAGTCTCCTCATCATAGTCACTAGCGGACTCATACCCACCATCCTCGGTAGCAATCATCACACGCTGAGATTTGCATTCTCTCGCATAATGACCTCTTCCCTTACAACGACGACAAATAATATCACTTGTATGCCCTGTTGATGCCATGGAAGAAGAAGAACTCTGTGCAGGCCCGGTAGGTGTGCTCTTGGCAGATAGTGGTGGTTGTGCCTGCTTCCTTGTATCACGGCTGGAGGTGGCAGCTAATGGAGGTGTCGGTGCAATAGAATGTGTGGAAGTAGAGGATGCTCCAACTTCCTGATTTTAATAAGACTTTTGAGCTTGAATGTGATGCTAGTGGAATTGGATTAGGAGGTGTTTTATTACAAGATGGCAAACCTGTTGCATACTTTTCTGAAAAATTGAGTGGGCCTAGTCTGAACTATTCTACTTATGATAAAGAATTATATGCTCTTGTTCGGACCTTAGAAACATGGCAACATTATTTATGGCCCAAAGAATTTGTTATACATTCTGATCATGAATCTTTGAAACACATTAAAAGTGAAGCAAAACTGAACCGTAGACATGCTAAATGGGTTGAATTTATTGAGACTTTCCCTTATGTCATTAAACACAAGAAGGGTAAAGAAAATGTTATTGCTGATGCATTGTCTCGTCGTTATACTATGCTTTCACAACTTGACTTTAAAATATTTGGTTTGGAGACCATCAAAGATCAATATGTGCATGATGCTGAATTTAAAGATGTATTGCAGAATTGTAAGGAAGGGAGAACATGGAACAAGTTCGTCGTTAACGATGGATTTGTGTTTCGTGCTAACAAGCTATGCATTCCAGCTAGCTCCGTTCGTCTTTTGTTGTTGCAGGAGGCGCATGGAGGAGGATTAATGGGACACTTTGGCGTGAAGAAGACGGAGGATATACTTGCTACACATTTCTTTTGGCCAAAGATGAGACGGGATGTTGAGCGTTTTGTTGCTCGCTGCACTACATGTCAAAAAGCTAAGTAACGACTCAATCCTCATGGTTTATATATGCCTTTGCCTGTACCTAGTGTTCCTTGGGAGGATATATCTATGGACTTTGTTTTAGGTTTACCTCGAACAAAGAAGGGGAGGGATAGCATATTTGTTGTCGTGGATAGGTTCTCGAAAATGGCACACTTTATACCATGTCATAAAAGCGATGATGCTGTTAATGTTGCTGATTTGTTCTTTCGTGAAATTATACGCTTGCATGGTGTGCCAAATACTATTGTTTCAGATCGTGATACTAAATTTCTTAGCCACTTTTGGAGATGTTTATGGGCTAAGTTGGGGACTAAACTGCTTTTTAGTACTACATGTCACCCCCAAACTGATGGACAAACTGAAGTAGTCAATAGAACATTGTCTACTATGCTTAGGGCTGTTTTGAAGAATAACAAGAAAATGTGGGAAGAATGCTTGCCTCATATTGAATTTGCTTATAATCGTTCATTGAATTCTACTACTAAGATGTGTCCTTTTGAAATTGTGTATGGTTTCCTTCCTCGTGCACCAATTGATTTGTTGCCTCTTCCATCTTCGGAGAAGGTTAATTTTGATGCTAAACAACGTGCTGAATTGATCTTCAAAATGCATGAGTTAACTAAGGAGAACATTGAGCGTATGAATGCTAAATATAAACTTGCTGGAGATAAGGGTAGAAAACATGTTGTGTTTGCACCTGGAGATCTTGTTTGGTTACATTTGCGTAAGGATAGATTTCCTGATTTGCGCAAATCAAAGCTAATGCCACGTGCTGATGGTCCTTTTAAGGTGTTAGAGAAAATAAATGATAATGCATATAAACTTGAGCTGCCTGCAGATTTTGGGGTTAGTCCCACTTTTAACATTGCAGATTTGAAGCCTTATTTGGGTGAGGAAGATGAGCTTCCGTCGAGGACGACTTCATTTCAAGAAGGGGAGGATGATGAGGACATCAATACCATTGTTACACCCACAGCCCCTGCTGCTATACATACTGGACCAATTACTAGAGCTCGCGCACGCCAATTAAATTATCAGGTACTTTCGTTTCTTGGTAATGATTCTAATGTTCATGAGAATATGATGCTGCCTAAATTGGATGCATTTGTTTTGCTTACAAATGAAGGGCCTAGCTTGGATAAGAAAGAGGAACCTTGGAGCAAGTTCAAGCATGGAGATGATGGCATGCGCAAGGGGAACAAGAACGGAGTTACAAGTGATGATTTCAGGACTTTGAAGCCACCATAAGGAGTGCAGGAAGCCTTGGACGAAATATACAAGATGCCACTTCATAAATTTCGTCCAGAGGCTATTATAGGTGCTGCGTCACCTTATTATTGGGCCAGGCCCATGTAATTTCGAAATACTTGAGTATAGGCTATTTTTAGAGTCCGTATGTGTGGGGAAATAAGAGATAGGGTTGGTTTCGGACCCCTCCTTCAAGGGCCACGAAATCCCCCCCCCCTCTTCCTCCATATATACAGCCCTTAGGGCACCGTTTAGACTTTGGGTTTTGTTTAGATTAAAAGTTCGCCATAGCTGCAACTTCGCGTACTTCGTTTGTGTTCAACGACCAGACCAAGCCGTCACAGAACCCCACCTTGATCAATAAAGCTTTCATCTTATATTCGCAATATCCAGATTGCAAATCTTAGTTTCTTGCTTGTTCTTCGTTTGCTTGCAGGAGATAGACCCTCGTGGTCAGGTTGATTGTGCTCCGGCGTGGTCAATAACCTCTCGGAGTTGGTTTAGCGATTGCTAAGGCGCGACGTCCTCGCACGTTCGTAGTCGGATCGTCAAAGTCTACTCCACCAAAAACGATAGCTATCATCTCATCGAAAGATCGGGACACCCTCGCCTCTATCAAGTGTGTTGATTGTAGAGGCATTAATAATATTACTATTCGTTATTGTCATCCTATTCCTAGACTAGCTGATATGCTTGATGAATTGAGTGGCTCTACAATATTCTCCAAAGTTGATTTGCGTAGTGGATACCATCAAATTCGTATGAAGTTGGGGGATGAATGGAAAACAGCATTTAAAACAAAGTTTGGATTATATGAGTGGTTAGTCATGCCTTTTGGGTTAACTAATGCACCTAGTACTTTCATGAGATTAATGAACGAAGTTTTACGTGCTTTCATTGGACGATTTGTGGTAGTCTATTTTGATGATATACTGATTTATAGCAGATCTTTGGAGGAACATTTGGAACATTTACGTGCTGTTTTTATTGCTTTATGTGATGCACGTTTGTTTGGTAACCTTGGGAAGTGCACCTTTTGCACCGACCGAGTATCTTTTCTTGGCTATGTTGTTACTCCACAGGGAATTGAAGTTGATAAAGCCAAGATTGAAGCTATTGAGAGTTGGCCATAGCCCAAAACGGTCACTCAAGTGAGGAGTTTTCTTGGACTCGCTGGTTTCTATAGGCGTTTTGTGAGAGATTTCAGCACCATTGCTGCACCTCTCAATGAGCTTACAAAGAAGGATGTGCCTTTTGTTTGGGGTACCTCACAGGAAGAAGCCTTCACGGTATTGAAAGATAAGTTGACACATGCTCCTTTACTCCAACTTCCTGATTTTAATAAGACTTTTGTGCTTGAATGTGATGCTAGTGGAATTGGATTAGGAGGTGTTTTATTACAAGATGGCAAACCTGTTGCATACTTTTCTGAAAAATTGAGTGGGCCTAGTCTGAACTATTCTACTTATGATAAAGATTTATATGCTCTTGTTCGGACCTTAGAAACATGGCAACATTATTTATGGCCCAAAGAATTTGTTATACATTCTGATCATGAATCTTTGAAACACATTAAAAGTCAAGCAAAACTAAACCGTAGACATGCTAAATGGGTTGAATTTATTGAGACTTTCCCTTATGTCATTAAACACAAGAAGGGTAAAGAAAATGTTATTGCTGATGCATTGTCTCGTTGTTATACTATGCTTTCACAACTTGACTTTAAAATATTTGGTTTGGAGACCATCAAAGATCAATATGTGCATGATGCTGAATTTAAAGATGTATTGCAGAATTGTAAGGAAGGGAGAACATGGAACAAGTTCGTCGTTAACGATGGATTTGTGTTTCGTGCTAACAAGCTATGCATTCCAGCTAGCTCCGTTCGTCTTTTGTTGTTGCAGGAGGCGCATGAAGGAGGATTAATGGGACACTTTGGCGTGAAGAAGACGGAGGATATACTTGCTACACATTTCTTTTGGCCAAAGATGAGACGGGATGTTGAGCGTTTTGTTGCTCGCTGCACTACATGTCAAAAAGCTAAGTCACGACTCAATCCTCATGGTTTATATATGCCTTTGCCTGTACCTAGTGTTCCTTGGGAGGATATATCTATGGACTTTGTTTTAGGTTTACCTCGAACAAAGAAGGGGAGGGATAGCATATTTGTTGTCGTGGATAGGTTCTCGAAAATGGCACACTTTATACCATGTCATAAAAGCGATGATGCTGTTAATGTTGCTGATTTGTTCTTTCGTGAAATTATACGCTTGCATGGTGTGCCAAATACTATTGTTTCAGATCGTGATACTAAATTTCTTAGCCACTTTTGGAGATGTTTATGGGCTAAGCTGGGGACTAAACTGCTTTTTAGTACTACATGTCACCCCCAAACTGATGGACAAACTGAAGTAGTCAATAGAACATTGTCTACTATGCTTAGGGCTGTTTTGAAGAATAATAAGAAAATGTGGGAAGAATGCTTGCCTCATATTGAATTTGCTTATAATCGTTCATTGCATTCTACTACTAAGATGTGTCCTTTTGAAATTGTGTATGGTTTCCTTCCTCGTGCACCAATTGATTTGTTGCCTCTTCCATCTTCGGAGAAGGTTAATTTTGATGCTAAACAACGTGCTGAATTGATCTTAAAAATGCATGAGTTAACTAAGGAGAACATTGAGCGTATGAATGCTAAATATAAACTTGCTGGAGATAAGGGTAGAAAACATGTTGTGTTTGCACCTGGAGATCTTGTTTGGTTACATTTGTGTAAGGATAGATTTCCTGATTTGCGCAAATCAAAGCTAATGCCACGTGCTGATGGTCCTTTTAAGGTGTTAGAGAAAATAAATGATAACGCATATAAACTTGAGCTGCCTGCAGATTTTGGGGTTAGTCCCACTTTTAACATTGCAGATTTGAAGCCTTATTTGGGTGAGGAAGATGAGCTTCCGTCGAGGACGACTTCATTTCAAGAAGGGGAGGATGATGAGGACATCAATACCATTGTTACACCCACAGCCCCTGCTGCTATACATACTGGACCAATTACTAGAGCTCGCGCACGCCAATTAAATTATCAGGTACTTTCGTTTCTTGGTAATGATTCTAATGTTCATGAGAATATGATGCTGCCTAAATTGGATACATTTGTTTTGCTTACAAATGAAGGGCCTAGCTTGGACAAGAAAGATGAACCTTGGAGCAAGTTCAAGCATGGAGATGATGGCATGCACAAGGGGAACAAGAACGGAGTTACAATGATGATTTCAGGACTTTGAAGCCACCATAAGGAGTGCAGGAAGCCTTGGACGAAATATACAAGATGCCACTTCATAAATTTCGTCCAGAGGCTATTATAGGTGCTGCGTCACCTTATTATTGGGCCAGGCCCATGTAATTTCGAAATACTTGAGTATAGGCTATTTTTAGAGTCCATATGTGTGGGGAAACAAGAGATAGGGTTGGTTTCGGACCCCTCCTTCAAGGGCCACGAAATCCCCCCCTCTTCCTCCATATATACAGCCCTTAGGGCACCGTTTAGACTTTGGGTTTTGTTTAGATTAAAAGTTCGCCATAGCTGCAACTTCGCGTACTTCGTTTGTGTTCAACAACCAGACCAAGACGTCACAGAACCCCACCTCGATCAATAAAGCTTTCATCTTATATTCGCAATATCCAGATTGCAAATCTTAGTTTCTTGCTTGTTCTTCGTTTGCTTGCAGGAGATAGACCCTCGGGGTCAGGTTGATTGTGCTCCGGTGTGGTCAATAACCTCTCGGAGTTGGTTTAGCGATTGCTAAGGCGCGACGTCCTCGCACGTTCGTAGTCGGATCGTCAAAGTCTACTCCACCAAAAACGATAGATATCATCTCATCGAAAGATCGGGACACCCTCGCCTCTATCATTATGTCATTAAACACAAGAAGGGTAAAGAAAATGTTATTGCTGATGCATTGTCTCGTCGTTATACTATGCTTTCACAACTTGACTTTAAAATATTTGGTTTGGAGACCATCAAAGATCAATATGTGCATGATGCTGAATTTAAAGATGTATTGCAGAATTGTAAGGAAGGGAGAACATGCAACAAGTTCGTCGTTAACGATGGATTTGTGTTTCGTGCTAACAAGCTATGCATTCCAGCTAGCTCCGTTCGTCTTTTGTTGTTGCAGGAGGCGCATGGAGGAGGATTAATGGGACACTTTGGCGTGAAGAAGACGGAGGATATACTTGCTACACATTTCTTTTGGCCAAAGATGAGACGGGATGTTGAGCGTTTTGTTGCTCGCTGCACTACATGTCAAAAAGCTAAGTCACGACTCAATCCTCATGGTTTATATATGCCTTTGCCTGTACCTAGTGTTCCTTGGGAGGATATATCTATGGACTTTGTTTTAGGTTTACCTCGAACAAAGAAGGGGAGTGATAGCATATTTGTTGTCGTGGATAGGTTCTCGAAAATGGCACACTTTATACCATGTCATAAAAGCGATGATGCTGTTAATGTTGCTGATTTGTTCTTTCGTGAAATTATACGCTTGCATGGTGTGCCAAATACTATTGTTTCAGATCGTGATACTAAATTTCTTAGCCACTTTTGGAGATGTTTATGGGCTAAGTTGGGGACTAAACTGCTTTTTAGTACTACATGTCACCCCCAAACTGATGGACAAACTGAAGTAGTCAATAGAACATTGTCTACTATGCTTAGGGCTGTTTTGAAGAATAACAAGAAAATGTGGGAAGAATGCTTGCCTCATATTGAATTTGCTTATAATCGTTCATTGCATTCTACTACTAAGATGTGTCCTTTTGAAATTGTGTATGGTTTCCTTCCTCGTGCACCAATTGATTTGTTGACTCTTCCATCTTCGGAGAAGGTTAATTTTGATGCTAAACAACGTGCTGAATTGATCTTAAAAATGCATGAGTTAACTAAGGAGAACATTGAGCGTATGAATGCTAAATATAAACTTGCTGGAGATAAGGGTAGAAAACATGTTGTGTTTGCACCTGGAGATCTTGTTTGGTTACATTTGCGTAAGGATAGATTTCCTGATTTGCGCAAATCAAAGCTAATGCCACGTGCTGATGGTCCTTTTAAGGTGTTAGAGAAAATAAATGATAATGCATATAAACTTGAGCTGCCTGCAGATTTTGGGGTTAGTCCCACTTTTAACATTGCAAATCTGAAGCCTTATTTGGGTGAGGAAGATGAGCTTCCGTCGAGGACGACTTCATTTCAAGAAGGGGAGGATGATGAGGACATCAATACCATTGTTACACCCACAGCCCCTGCTTCTATACATACTGGACCAATTACTAGAGCTCGCGCACGCCAATTAAATTATCAGGTACTTTCGTTTCTTGGTAATGATTCTAAAGTTCATGAGAATATGATGCTGCCTAAATTGGATACATTTGTTTTGCTTACAAATGAAGGCCCTAGCTTGGACAAGAAAGAGGAACCTTGGAGCAAGTTCAAGCATGGAGATGATGGCATGCACAAGGGGAACAAGAACGGAGTTACAAGTGATGATTTCAGGACTTTGAAGCCACCATAATGAGTGCAGGAAGCCTTGGACGAAATATACAAGATGCCACTTCATAAATTTCATCCAGAGGCTATTATAGGTGCTGCGTCACCTTATTATTGGGCCAGGCCCATGTAATTTCGAAATACTTGAGTATAGGCTGTTTTTAGAGTCCGTATGTGTGGGGAAACAAGAGATAGGGTTGGTTTCGGACCCCTCCTTCAAGGGCCACGAAATCCCCTCCTCTTCCTCCATATATACAGCCCTTAGGGCACCGTTTAGACTTTGGGTTTTGTTTAGATTAAAAGTTCGCCATAGCTGCAACTTCGCGTACTTCGTTTGTGTTCAACGACCAGACCAAGACGTCACAGAACCCCACCTTGATCAATAAAGCTTTCATCTTATATTCACAATATCCAGATTGCAAATCTTAGTTTCTTGCTTGTTCTTCGTTTGCTTGCAGGAGATAGACCCTCGTGGTCAGGTTGATTGTGCTCCGGCGTGGTCAATAACCTCTCGGAGTTGGTTTAGCGATTGCTAAGGCGCGACGTCCTCGCACGTTCGTAGTCGGATCGTTAAAGTCTACTCCACCAAAAACGATAGCTATCATCTCATCGAAAGATCGGGACACCCTCGCCTCTATCAAGTGGTATCAGATTCCCAGGTTGCTCGGTGAGATTTACAGTTTTTCGTAGTTTAGATCGAGTCTGTTCTTCATACCTACAGTCCAGGAAAAAGCCAAAAAAAAATTTAGAGTTAGTTCATCATATCCGAACCAATCTGAGCCTTTGCATAATCTTTTTAGGGTTTTTGCTTTGTTGAATTTGCGGTTGCATCGTCGTGTCAAGTTGCTGGTCTTAGCGTCTAGTTCTTTAGAGTTTCGAGTTCTGTTCACAAGTTGTCACGCCGCCGCCGCACTATCATCATCGCCCCTACCATATACCACCACAGCTTATCTGCTATTTCTCTGAGTCCATATACCACCACCGATCCGAGTCCATATACCACCACCGATCCGAGTCCATATACCACCACCAATCCGAGCCCACATATACTACCGTCATATACCATCACCAGTCCGAGTTCCACCAGATTCATCTCTGCCACCAGTCCTAGTCCGAGTCCAGTATTTATTCCTTTATTTTAGAGTTTGATGAGGACATCAATACCATTGTTACACCCACAGCCCCTGCTTCTATACATACTGGACCAATTACTAGAGCTCGCGCACGCCAATTAAATTATCAGGTACTTTCGTTTCTTGGTAATGATTCTAAAGTTCATGAGAATATGATGCTGCCTAAATTGGATACATTTGTTTTGCTTACAAATGAAGGCCCTAGCTTGGACAAGAAAGAGGAACCTTGGAGCAAGTTCAAGCATGGAGATGATGGCATGCACAAGGGGAACAAGAATGGAGTTACAAGTGATGATTTCAGGACTTTGAAGCCACCATAATGAGTGCAGGAAGCCTTGGACGAAATATACAAGATGTCACTTCATAAATTTCGTCCAGAGGCTATTATAGGTGCTGCGTCACCTTATTATTGGGCCAGGCCCATGTAATTTCGAAATACTTGAGTATAGGCTGTTTTTAGAGTCCGTATGTGTGGGGAAACAAGAGATAGGGTTGGTTTCGGACCCCTCCTTCAAGGGCCACGAAATCCCCTCCTCTTCCTCCATATATACAGCCCTTAGGGCACCGTTTAGACTTTGGGTTTTGTTTAGATTAAAAGTTCGCCATAGCTGCAACTTCGCGTACTTCGTTTGTGTTCAACGACCAGACCAAGACGTCACAGAACCCCACCTTGATCAATAAAGCTTTCATCTTATATTCGCAATATCCAGATTGCAAATCTTAGTTTCTTGCTTGTTCTTCGTTTGCTTGCAGGAGATAGACCCTCGTGGTCAGGTTGATTGTGCTCCAGCGTGGTCAATAACCTCTCGGAGTTGGTTTAGCGATTGCTAAGGCGCGACGTCCTCGCACGTTCGTAGTCGGATCGTCAAAGTCTACTCCACCAAAAACGATAGCTATCATCTCATCGAATGATCGGGACACCCTCGCCTCTATCAAGATGCCACTTCATAAATTTCGTCCAGAGGCTATCTGATGAGGACATCAATACCATTGTTACACCCACAGCCCCTGCTTCTATACATACTGGACCAATTACTAGAGCTCGCGCACGCCAATTAAAATATCAGGTACTTTCGTTTCTTGGTAATGATTCTAAAGTTCATGAGAATATGATGCTGCCTAAATTGGATACATTTGTTTTGCTTACAAATGAAGGGCCTAGCTTGGACAAGAAAGAGGAACCTTGGAGCAAGTTCAAGCATGGAGATGATGGCATGCACAAGGGGAACAAGAACGGAGTTACAAGTGATGATTTCAGGACTTTGAAGCCACCATAATGAGTGCAGGAAGCCTTGGACGAAATATACAAGATGTCACTTCATAAATTTCGTCCAGAGGCTATTATAGGTGCTGCGTCACCTTCTTATTGGGCCAGGCCCATGTAATTTCGAAATACTTGAGTATAGGCTGTTTTTAGAGTCCGTATGTGTGGGGAAACAAGAGATAGGGTTGGTTTCGGACCCCTCCTTCAAGGGCCACGAAATCCCCTCCTCTTCCTCCATATATACAGCCCTTAGGGCACCGTTTAGACTTTGGGATTTGTTTAGTTAAAAGTTAGCCATTGCAACTTCGTGTACTTCGTTTGTGTCCAACGACCAGACCAAGACCGCTTTCGGATCCCCACCTTTATCAATACTTCATCTATATTCGCAATATTCAGATTGCATTATCATATTCTTGCTTGTTCTTCGATTGCGTGCAGGAATAGACCTTCGTGGTCAGGCTGATCGTGCTTTCAGCATCGTCAGTAACCTCGGGAGATTGGTTTAGCGATTGCTAAGGCGCAACGTCGTGCACGTTTGTAGTCGGATCATCAAAGTCGACTCCACCAAATCGATAGGTATCATCTCATCGAAAGATCGGGACACCCCCGCCTCTATCAAGATATGTTCCTGATATATATCTTACTTGGGAGTTAGAAACTGAACAACGTTTTACATGTTTACAATATCCCGAGGAACGACGTGTTGCTGCTGCTGTTTGTGCTTTCACTAGTTTTGCATGTGTATGGTGGTCTGAACATTGTAGATTATATCCTATTCCAGCTACGTGGGCTGCTTTGAAAACTGCTATGCGTACTCGTTGGGTTCCACCATATTATCAACGTGAATTACTTCAAAAATTGCAGCGCTTAAGACAAGGAAAAAATTCTGTAGAAGAATATTATCAGGAATTACAAACTGGCATGATTAGATGTGGTATTGTTGAGGAGAATGAAGCTATGCTTGCACGTTTCATGGGTGGATTAAATAGAGAGATTCAGACCATTCTAGAGTATAAGGAGTATAATAATATCACTCGTTTATTCCATCTTGCTTGTAAAGCTGAACGTGAAGTGCAGGATCGACAGGCATTGGCGCGAACTAATTTTTCTGCAGGTCGATCTTCATCATGGACACCGCGTGCCTCCTCTACTCCCACACGTCCTACTGCGGCACCACTGACTTCAGCCGCCAATTCCAACCGAGATACAAGAAAACGGGCACCACCACCACCATCTGCCAAGAGTACACCTTCTGGGCCTGCCCAGAGCTCTTCTTCATCTATGGCATCAACAGGGCACACACATGATATTATTTGTCGTCGTTGTAAGGGAAGAGGTCATTATGCGAGAGAATGCCAATCTCCGCGTGTTATGATTGCTACTGAGGATGGTGGGTATGAGTCCGCTAGTGACTATTATGAGGAGACTTTGGCTCTTATTACAAGTGAAGAACACGGTGGAGATGATTCTGATCATGAGACGCAATACTTGGCTCCTGAAGACGCTGACAGGTATGAATGTTTAGTTGCTCAACGTGTTTTGAGTGTGCAGGTCACACAAGCTGAGCAAAATCAGAGGCATAATTTGTTCCATACAAAGGGAGTTGTGAAGGAACGTTCTGTTCGCGTCATCATAGATGGAGGGAGCTGCAACAACTTGGCTAGCATGGAGATGGTGGAGAAGCTATCTCTCACCACGAGACCACATCCACATCCTTACTATATCCAATGGTTCAACAAGAGCGGCAAGGTTAAGGTAACACGTACTGTTCGTGTGCATTTTAGTATCTCTACATATGCTGATTATGTTGATTGTGATGTGGTACCCATGCAAGCATGTTCATTATTACTTGGTAGACCATGGCAATTTGATAAAAATTCTGTACACCATGGTAGAAACAATCAGTATACTCTTGTTCATAAGGATAAACATATTACTTTGCTTCCTATGACTCCTGATTCTATTTTGAAAGATGATATTAATAGAGCTAGTAAAGCAAAACAGGAGAAAAATAAGAGTGAAAATCAGATTGTGGCAAAAGAATTTGAGCAACAAATGAAGCCTAATAATAAACCATCTAGTGTTGCTTCTGAAATTAAATTGAAAAGTGCATGCTTACTTGCCACCAAATCTGATATTGATGATCTAGATTTCAGCAATTCTGTTTGCTATGCTTTTGTGTGCAAAGAGGCGTTATTTTCATTCGAGGACGTGCCTTCCTCTTTGCCTCCTGCGGTCACTAACATTTTGCAGGACTTCGCTGACGTCTTTCCACAAGACGTGCCACCGGGATTACCACCTATTCGCGGGATTGAGCATCAGATTGACTTAATTCCCGGTGCTTCGTTGCCAAACCGTGCGCCATACCGTACCAATCCAGAGGAGACGAAGGAGATTATGCGTCAAGTACAGGAGTTGCTCGACAAAGGTTATATACGCGAATCCCTTAGTCCTTGTGCTGTTCCTATTATTCTAGTGCCGAAAAAGGATGGTACATCGCGTATGTGTGTTGATTGTAGAGGCATTAATAATATTACTATTCGTTATCGTCATCCTATTCCTAGACTAGATGATATGCTTGATGAATTGAGTGGCTCTACAATATTCTCCAAAGTTGATTTGCGTAGTGGATACCATCAAATTCGTATGAAATTGGGGGATGAATGGAAAACAGCATTTAAAACAAAGTTTGGATTATATGAGTGGTTAGTCATGCCTTTTGGGTTAACTAATGCACCTAGTACTTTCATGAGATTAATGGACGAAGTTTTACGTGCTTTCATTGGACGATTTGTGGTAGTCTATTTTGATGATATACTGATTTATAGCAGATCTTTGGAGGAACATTTGGAACATTTACGTGCTGTTTTTATTGCTTTACGTGATGCACGTTTGTTTGGTAACCTTGGGAAGTGCACCTTTTGCACCGACCGAGTATCTTTTCTTGGCTATGTTGTTACTCCACAGGGAATTGAAGTTGATAAAGCCAAGATTGAAGCTATTGAGAGTTGGCCACAGCCCAAAACGGTCACTCAAGTGAGGAGTTTTCTTGGACTCGCTGGTTTCTATAGGCGTTTTGTGAGAGATTTCAGCACCATTGCTGCACCTCTCAATGAGCTTACAAAGAAGGCTGTGCCTTTTGTTTGGGGTACCTCACAGGAAGAAGCCTTCACGGTATTGAAAGATAAGTTGACACATGCTCCTTTACTCCAACTTCCTGATTTTAATAAGACTTTTGAGCATGAATGTGATGCTAGTGGAATTGGATTAGGAGGTGTTTTATTACAAGATGGCAAACCTGTTGCATACTTTTCTGAAAAATTGAGTGGGCCTAGTCTGAACTATTCTACTTATGATAAAGAATTATATGCTCTTGTTCGGACCTTAGAAACATGGCAACATTATTTATGGCCCAAAGAATTTGTTATACATTCTGATCATGAATCTTTGAAACACATTAAAAGTCAAGCAAAACTGAACCGTAGACATGCTAAATGGGTTGAATTTATTGAGACTTTCCCTTATGTCATTAAACACAAGAAGGGTAAAGAAAATGTTATTGCTGATGCATTGTCTCGTCGTTATACTATGCTTTCACAACTTGACTTTAAAATATTTGGTTTGGAGACCATCAAAGATCAATATGTGCATGATGCTGGATTTAAAGATGTATTGCAGAATTGTAAGGAAGGGAGAACATGGAACAAGTTCGTCGTTAACGATGGATTTGTGTTTCGTGCTAACAAGCTATGCATTCCAGCTAGCTCCGTTCGTCTTTTGTTGTTGCAGGAGGCGCATGGAGGAGGATTAATGGGGCACTTTGGCGTGAAGAAGACGGAGGATATACTTGCTACACATTTCTTTTGGCCAAAGATGAGACGGGATGTTGAGCGTTTTGTTGCTCGCTGCACTACATGTCAAAAAGCTAAGTCACGACTCAATCCTCATGGTTTATATATGCCTTTGCCTGTACCTAGTGTTCCTTGGGAGGATATATCTATGGACTTTGTTTTAGGTTTACCTCGAACAAAGAAGGGGAGGGATAGCATATTTGTTGTCGTGGATAGGTTCTCGAAAATGGCACACTTTATACCATGTCATAAAAGCGATGATGCTGTTAATGTTGCTGATTTGTTCTTTCGTGAAATTATACGCTTGCATGGTGTGCCAAATACTATTGTTTCAGATCGTGATACTAAATTTCTTAGCCACTATTGGAGATGTTTATGGGCTAAGTTGGGGACTAAACTGCTTTTTAGTACTACATGTCACCCCCAAACTGATGGACAAACTGAAGTAGTCAATAGAACATTGTCTACTATGCTTAGGGCTGTTTTGAAGAATAACAAGAAAATGTGGGAAGAATGCTTGCCTCATATTGAATTTGCTTATAATCGTTCATTGCATTCTACTACTAAGATGTGTCCTTTTGAAATTGTGTATGGTTTCCTTCCTCGTGCACCAATTGATTTGTTGCCTCTTCCATCTTCGGAAAAGGTTAATTTTGATGCTAAACAACGTGCTGAATTGATCTTAAAAATGCATGAGTTAACTAAGGAGAACATTGAGCGTATGAATGCTAAATATAAACTTGCTGGAGATAAGGGTAGAAAACATGTTGTGTTTGCACCTGGAGATCTTGTTTGGTTACATTTGCGTAAGGATAGATTTCCTGATTTGCGCAAATCAAAGCTAATGTCACGTGCTGATGGTCCTTTTAAGGTGTTAGAGAAAATAAATGATAATGCATATAAACTTGAGCTGCCTGCAGATTTTGGGGTTAGTCCCACTTTTAACATTGCAGATCTGAAGCCTTATTTGGGTGAGGAAGATGAGCTTCCGTCGAGGACGACTTCATTTCAAGAAGGGGAGGATGATGAGGACATCAATACCATTGTTACACCCACAGCCCCTGCTTCTATACATACTGGACCAATTACTAGAGCTCGCGCACGCCAATTAAAATATCAGGTACTTTCGTTTCTTGGTAATGATTCTAAAGTTCATGAGAATATGATGCTGCCTAAATTGGATACATTTGTTTTGCTTACAAATGAAGGGCCTAGCTTGGACAAGAAAGAGGAACCTTGGAGCAAGTTCAAGCATGGAGATGATGGCATGCACAAGGGGAACAAGAACGGAGTTACAAGTGATGATTTCAGGACTTTGAAGCCACCATAATGAGTGCAGGAAGCCTTGGACGAAATATACAAGATGTCACTTCATAAATTTCGTCCAGAGGCTATTATAGGTGCTGCGTCACCTTATTATTGGGCCAGGCCCATGTAATTTCGAAATACTTGAGTATAGGCTGTTTTTAGAGTCCGTATGCGTGGGGAAACAAGAGATAGGGTTGGTTTCGGACCCCTCCTTCAAGGGCCACGAAATCCCCTCCTCTTCCTCCATATATACAGCCCTTAGGGCACCGTTTAGACTTTGGGTTTTGTTTAGATTAAAAGTTCGCCATAGCTGCAACTTCGCGTACTTCGTTTGTGTTCAACGACCAGACCAAGACGTCACAGAACCCCACCTCGATCAACAAAGCTTTCATCTTATATTCGCAATATCCAGATTGCAAATCTTAGTTTCTTGCTTGTTCTTCGTTTGCTTGCAGGAGATAGACCCTCGGGGTCAGGTTGATTGTGCTCCGGCGTGGTCAATAACCTCTCGGAGTTGGTTTAGCGATTGCTAAGGCGCGACGTCCTCGCACGTTCGTAGTCGGATCGTCAAAGTCTACTCCACCAAAAACGATAGATATCATCTCATCGAAAGATCGGGACACCCTCGCCTCTATCACCAGGTGCAAACACAACATGTTTTCTACCCTTATCTCCAGCAAGTTTATATTTAGCATTCATACGCTCAATGTTCTCCTTAGTTAACTCATGCATTTTTAAGATCAATTCAGCATGTTGTTTAGCATCAAAATTAACCTTCTCCGAAGATGGAAGAGGCAACAAATCAATAGGTGCACGAGGTAGGAAACCATATACAATTTCAAAAGGGCACATCTTAGTAGTAGAATGCAACGAACGATTATAAGCAAATTCAATATGAGGCAAGCATTCTTCCCACATTTTCTTGTTATTCTTCAAAACAGCCCTAAGCATAGTAGACAAAGTTCTATTGACTACTTCAGTTTGTCCATCAGTTTGGGGGTGACAAGTAGTACTAAAAAGCAGTTTAGTCCCCAACTTAGCCCATAAACATCTCCAAAAGTGGCTAAGAAATTTGGTATCACGATCTGAAACAATAGTATTTGGCACACCATGTAAGCGAATAATTTCACGAAAGAACAAATCAGCAACATTAGCAGCATCATCGCTTTTATGACATGGTATAAAGTGTGCCATTTTCGAGAACCTATCCACGACAACAAATATGCTATCCCTCCCCTTCTTTGTTCGAGGTAAACCCAAAACAAAGTCCATAGATATATCCTCCCATGGAACACTAGGTACAGGCAAAGGCATATATAAACCATGAGGATTGAGTCGTGACTTAGCTTTTTGACATGTAGTGCAGCGAGCAACAAAACGCTCAACATCCCGTCTCATCTTTGGCCAAAAGAAATGTGTAGCAAGTATATCCTCCGTCTTCTTCACGCCAAAGTGTCCCATTAATCCTCCTCCATGCGCCTCCTGCAACAACAAAAGACGAACGGAGCTAGCTGGAATGCATAGGTTGTTAGCACGAAACACAAATCCATCGTTAACGACGAACTTGTTCCATGTTCTCCCTTCCTTACAATTCTGCAATACATCTTTAAATTCAGCATCATGCACATATTGATCTTTGATGGTCTCCAAACCAAATATTTTAAAGTCAAGTTGTGAAAGCATAGTATAACGACGAGACAATGCATCAGCAATAACATTTTCTTTACCCTTCTTGTGTTTAATGACATAAGGGAAAGTCTCAATAAATTCAACCCATTTAGCATGTCTACGGTTCAGTTTTGCTTGACTTTTAATGTGTTTCAAAGATTCATGATCAGAATGTATAACAAATTCTTTGGGCCATAAATAATGTTGCCATGTTTCTAAGGTCCGAACAAGAGCATATAATTCTTTATCATAAGTAGAATAGTTCAGACTAGGCCCACTCAATTTTTCAGCAAAGTATGCAACAGGTTTGCCATCTTGTAATAAAACACCTCCTAATCCAATTCCACTAGCATCACATTCAAGCTCAAAAGTCTTATTAAAATCAGGAAGTTGGAGTAAAGGAGCATGTGTCAACTTATCTTTCAATACCGTGAAGGCTTCTTCCTGTGAGGTACCCCAAACAAAAGGCACATCCTTCTTTGTAAGCTCATTGAGAGGTGCAGCAATGGTGCTGAAATCTCTCACAAAACGCCTATAGAAACCAGCGAGGCCAAGGAAACTCCTCACTTGTGTGACCGTTTTGGGCTGCGGCCAACTCTCAATAGCTTCAATCTTGGCTTTATCAACTTCAATTCCCTGTGGAGTAACAACATAGCCAAGAAAAGATACTCGGTCGGTGCAAAAGGTGCACTTCCCAAGGTTACCAAACAAACGTGATAGAGGCGAGGGTGTCCCGATCTTTCGATAAGATGATAGCTATCGTTTTTGGTGGAGTAGACTTTGACGATCCGACTACGAACGTGCGAGGACGTCGCGCCTTAGCAATCGCTAAACCAACTCCGAGAGGTTATTGACCACGCCGGAGCACAATCAACCTGACCACGAGGGTCTATCTCCTGCAAGCAAACGAAGAACAAGCAAGAAACTAAGATTTGCAATCTGGATATTGCGAATATAAGATGAAAGCTTTATTGATCAAGGTGGGGTTCTGTGACGTCTTGGTCTGGTCGTTGAACACAAACGAAGTACGCGAAGTTGCAGCTATGGCGAACTTTTAATCTAAACAAAACCCAAAGTCTAAACGGTGCCCTAAGGGCTGTATATATGGAGGAAGAGGAGGGGATTTAGTGGCCCTTGAAGGAGGGGTCCGAAACCAACCCTATCTCTTGTTTCCCCACACATACGGACTCTAAAAACAGCCTATACTCAAGTATTTCGAAATTACATGGGCCTGGCCCAATAATAAGGTGACGCAGCACCTATAATAGCCTCTGGACGAAATTTATGAAGTGACATCTTGTATATTTCGTCCAAGGCTTCCTGCACTCATTATGGCGGCTTCAAAGTCCTGAAATCATCACTTGTAACTCCGTTCTTGTTCCCCTTGTGCATGCCATCATCTCCATGCTTGAACTTGCTCCAAGGTTCCTCTTTCTTGTCCAAGCTAGGCCCTTCATTTGTAAGCAAAACAAATGTATCCAATTTAGGCAGCATCATATTCTTATGAACTTTAGAATCATTACCAAGAAACGAAAGTACCTGATATTTTAATTGGTGTGCGCGAGCTCTAGTAATTGGTCCAGTATGTATAGAAGCAGGGGCTGTGGGTGTAACAATGGTATTGATGTCCTCATCATCCTCCCCTTCTTGAAATGAAGTCGTCCTCGACGCAAGCTCATCTTCCTCACCCAAATAAGGCTTCAGATCTGCAATGTGAAAAGTGGGACTAACCCCAAAATCTGCAGGCAGCTCAAGTTTATATGCATTATCATTTATTTTCTCTAACACCTTAAAAGGACCTTCAGCACGTGGCATTAGCTTTGATTTGCGCAAATCAGGAAATCTATCCTTACGCAAATGTAACCAAACAAGATCTCCAGGTGCAAACACAACATGTTTTCTACCCTTATCTCCAGCAAGTTTATATTTAGCATTCATACGCTCAATGTTCTCCTTAGTTAACTCATGCATTTTTAAGATCAATTCAGCACGTTGTTTAGCATCAAAATTAACCTTCTCCGAAGATGGAAGAGGCAACAAATCAATTGGTGCACGAGGAAGGAAACCATACACAATTTCAAAAGGACACATCTTAGTAGTAGAATGCAATGAACGATTATAAGCAAATTCAATATGAGGCAAGCATTCTTCCCACATTTTCTTGTTATTCTTCAAAACAGCCCTAAGCATAGTAGACAATGTTCTATTGACTACTTCAGTTTGTCCATCAGTTTGGGGGTGACATGTAGTAGTAAAAAGCAGTTTAGTCCCCAACTTAGCCCATAAACATCTCCAAAAGTGGCTAAGAAATTTAGTATCACGATCTGAAACAATAGTATTTGGCACACCATGCAAGCGTATAATTTCACGAAAGAACAAATCAGCAACATTAACAGCATCATCGCTTTTATGACATGGTATAAAGTGTGCCATTTTCGAGAACCTATCCACGACAACAAATATGCTATCCCTCCCCTTCTTTGTTCGAGGTAAACCTAAAACAAAGTCCATAGATATATCCTCCCAAGGAACACTAGGTACAGGCAAAGGCATATATAAACCATGAGGATTGAGTCGTTACTTAGCTTTTTGACATGTAGTGCAGCGAGCAACAAAACGCTCAACATCCCGTCTCATCTTTGGCCAAAAGAAATGTGTAGCAAGTATATCCTCCGTCTTCTTCACGCCAAAGTGTCCCATTAATCCTCCTCCATGCGCCTCCTGCAACAACAAAAGACGAACGGAGCTAGCTGGAATGCATAGCTTGTTAGCACGAAACACAAATCCATCGTTAACGACGAACTTGTTCCATGTTCTCCCTTCCTTACAATTCTGCAATACATCTTTAAATTCAGCATCATGCACATATTGATCTTTGATGGTCTCCAAACCAAATATTTTAAAGTCAAGTTGTGAAAGCATAGTATAACGACGAGACAATGCATCAGCAATAACATTTTCTTTACCCTTCTTGTGTTTAATGACATAAGGGAAAGTCTCAATAAATTCAACCCATTTAGCATGTCTACGGTTCAGTTTTGCTTGACTTTTAATGTGTTTCAAAGATTCATGATCAGAATGTATAACAAATTCTTTGGGCCATAAATAATGTTGCCATGTTTCTAAGGTCCGAACAAGAGCATATAATTCTTTATCATAAGTAGAATAGTTCAGACTAGGCCCACTCAATTTTTCAGAAAAGTATGCAACAGGTTTGCCATCCTGTAATAAAACACCTCCTAATCCAATTCCACTAGCATCACATTCAAGCTCAAAAGTCTTATTAAAATCAGGAAGTTGGAGTAAAGGAGCATGTGTCAACTTATCTTTCAATACCGTGAAGGCTTCTTCCTGTGAGGTACCCCAAACAAAAGGCACATCCTTCTTTGTAAGCTCATTGAGAGGTGCAGCAATGGTGCTGAAATCTCTCACAAAACGCCTATAGAAACCAGCGAGTCCAAGAAAACTCCTCACTTGAGTGACTGTTTTGGGCTGTGGCCAACTCTCAATAGCTTCAATCTTGGCTTTATCAACTTCAATTCCCTGTGGAGTAACAACATAGCCAAGAAAAGATACTCGGTCGGTGCAAAAGGTGCACTTCCCAAGGTTACCAAACAAACGTGCATCACGTAAAGCAATAAAAACAGCATGTAAATGTTCCAAATGTTCCTCCAAAGATCTGCTATAAATCAGTATATCATCAAAATAGACTACCACAAATCGTCCAATGAAAGCACGTAAAACTTCGTTCATTAATCTCATGAAAGTACTAGGTGCATTAGTTAACCCAAAAGGCATGACTAACCACTCATATAATCCAAACTTTGTTTTAAATGCTGTTTTCCATTCATCCCCCAATTTCATACGACTTGATAGAGGCGGGGGTGTCCCGATCTTTCGATGAGATGATACCTATCGATTTGGTGGAGTCGACTTTGATGATCCGACTACAAACGTGCACGACGTTGCGCCTTAGCAATCGCTAAACCAATCTCCCGAGGTTACTAACGATGCTGAAAGCACGATCAGCCTGACCACGAAGGTCTATTCCTGCACGCAATCGAAGAACAAGCAAGAATATGATAATGCAATCTGAATATTGCGAATATAGATGAAGTATTGATAAAGGTGGGGATCCGAAAGCGGTCTTGGTCTGGTCGTTGGACACAAACGAAGTACACGAAGTTGCAATGGCTAACTTTTAACTAAACAAATCCCAAAGTCTAAACGGTGCCCTAAGGGCTGTATATATGGAGGAAGAGGAGGGGATTTCGTGGCCCTTGAAGGAGGGGTCCGAAACCAACCCTATCTCTTGTTTCCCCACACATACGGACTCTAAAAACAGCCTATACTCAAGTATTTCGAAATTACATGGGCCTGGCCCAATAAGAAGGTGACGCAGCACCTATAATAGCCTCTGGACGAAATTTATGAAGTGACATCTTGTATATTTCGTCCAAGGCTTCCTGCACTCATTATGGTGGCTTCAAAGTCCTGAAATCATCACTTGTAACTCCGTTCTTGTTCCCCTTGTGCATGCCATCATCTCCATGCTTGAACTTGCTCCAAGGTTCCTCTTTCTTGTCCAAGCTAGGCCCTTCATTTGTAAGCAAAACAAATGTATCCAATTTAGGCAGCATCATATTCTCATGAACTTTAGAATCATTACCAAGAAAAGAAAGTACCTGATATTTTAATTGGCGTGCGCGAGCTCTAGTAATTGGTCCAGTATGTATAGAAGCAGGGGCTGTGGGTGTAACAATGGTATTGATGTCCTCATCATCCTCCCCTTCTTGAAATGAAGTCGTCCTCGACGGAAGCTCATCTTCCTCACCCAAATAAGGCTTCAGATCTGCAATGTTAAAAGTGGGACTAACCCCAAAATCTGCAGGCAGCTCAAGTTTATATGCATTATCATTTATTTTCTCTAACACCTTAAAAGGACCATCAGCACGTGGCATTAGCTTTGATTTGTGCAAAGCAGGAAATCTATCCTTACGCAAATGTAACCAAACAAGATCTCCAGGTGCAAACACAACATGTTTTCTACCCTTATCTCCAGCAAGTTTATATTTAGCATTCATACGCTCAATGTTCTCCTTAGTTAACTCATGCATTTTTAAGATCAATTCAGCACGTTGTTTAGCATCAAAATTAACCTTCTCCGAAGATGGAAGAGGCAACAAATCAATTGGTGCACGAGGAAGGAAACCATACACAATTTCAAAAGGACACATCTTAGTAGTAGAATGCAATGAACGATTATAAGCAAATTCAATATGAGGCAAGCATTCTTCCCACATTTTCTTGTTATTCTTCAAAACAGCCCTAAGCATAGTAGACAATGTTCTATTGACTACTTCAGTTTGTCCATCAGTTTGGGGGTGACATGTAGTACTAAAAAGCAGTTTAGTCCCCAACTTAGCCCATAAACATCTCCAAAAGTGGCTAAGAAATTTAGTATCACGATCTGAAACAATAGTATTTGGCACACCATGCAAGCGTATAATTCCACGAAAGAACAAATCAGCAACATTAACAGCATCATCGCTTTTATGACATGGTATAAAGTGTGCCATTTTCGAGAACCTATCCACGACAACAAATATGCTATCCCTCCCCTTCTTTGTTCGAGGTAAACCTAAAACAAAGTCCATAGATATATCCTCCCAAGGAACACTAGGTACAGGCAAAGGCATATATAAACCATGAGGATTGAGTCGTGACTTAGCTTTTTGACATGTAGTGCAGCGAGCAACAAAACGCTCAACATCCCGTCTCATCTTTGGCCAAAAGAAATGTGTAGCAAGTATATCCTCCGTCTTCTTCACGCCAAAGTGTCCCATTAATCCTCCTCCATGCGCCTCCTGCAACAACAAAAGACGAACGGAGCTAGCTGGAATGCATAGCTTGTTAGCACGAAACACAAATCCATCGTTAACGACGAACTTGTTCCATGTTCTCCCTTCCTTACAATTCTGCAATACATCTTTAAATTCAGCATCATGCACATATTGATCTTTGATGGTCTACAAACCAAATATTTTAAAGTCAAGTTGTGAAAGCATAGTATAACGACGAGACAATGCATCAGCAATAACATTTTCTTTACCCTTCTTGTGTTTAATGACATAAGGGAAAGTCTCAATAAATTCAACCCATTTAGCATGTCTACGGTTCAGTTTTGCTTGACTTTTAATGTGTTTCAAAGATTCATGATCAGAATGTATAACAAATTCTTTGGGCCATAAATAATGTTGCCATGTTTCTAAGGTCCGAACAAGAGCATATAATTCTTTATCATAAGTAGAATAGTTCAGACTAGGCCCACTCAATTTTTCAGAAAAGTATGCAACAGGTTTGCCATCTTGTAATAAAACACCTCCTAATCCAATTCCACTAGCATCACATTCAAGCTCACAAGTCTTATTAAAATCAGGAAGTTGGAGTAAAGGAGCATGTGTCAACTTATCTTTCAATACCGTGAAGGCTTCTTCCTGTGAGGTACCCCAAACAAAAGGCACATCCTTCTTTGTAAGCTCATTGAGAGGTGCAGCAATGGTGCTGAAATCTCTCACAAAACGCCTATAGAAACCAGCGAGTCCAAGAAAACTCCTCACTTGAGTGACCGTTTTGGGCTGTGGCCAACTCTCAATAGCTTCAATCTTGGCTTTATCAACTTCAATTCCCTGTGGAGTAACAACATAGCCAAGAAAAGATACTCGGTCGGTGCAAAAGTGATAGAGGCGAGGGTGTCCCGATCTTTCGATGAGATGATAGCTATCGTTTTTGGTGGAGTAGACTTTGACGATCCGACTACGAACGTGCGAGGACGTCGCGCCTTAGCAATCGCTAAACCAACTCCGAGAGGTTACTGACCACGCCGGAGCACAATCAACCTGACCACGAGGGTCTATCTCCTGCAAGCAAACGAAGAACAAGCAAGAAACTAAGATTTGCAATCTGGATATTGCGAATATAAGATGAAAGCTTTATTGATCGAGGTGGGGTTCTGTGACGTCTTGGTCTGGTCGTTGAACACAAACGAAGTACGCGAAGTTGCAGCTATGGCGAACTTTTAATCTAAACAAAACCCAAAGTCTAAACGGTGCCCTAAGGGCTGTATATATGGAGGAAGAGGAGGGGATTTCGTGGCCCTTGAAGGAGGGGTCCGAAACCAACCCTATCTCTTGTTTCCCCACACATACGGACTCTAAAAACAGCCTATATTCAAGTATTTCGAAATTACATGGGCCTGGCCCAATAATAAGGTGACGCAGCACCTATAATAGCCTCTGGACGAAATTTATGAAGTGACATCTTGTATATTTCGTCCAAGGCTTCCTGCACTCATTATGGTGGCTTCAAAGTCCTGAAATCATCACTTGTAACTCCGTTCTTGTTCCCCTTGTGCATGCCATCATCTCCATGCTTGAACTTGCTCCAAGGTTCCTCTTTCTTGTCCAAGCTAGGGCCTTCATTTGTAAGCAAAACAAATGTATCCAATTTAGGCAGCATCATATTCTCATGAACTTTAGAATCATTACCAAGAAACGAAAGTACCTGATAATTTAATTGGCGTGCGCGAGCTCTAGTAATTGGTCCAGTATGTATAGAAGCAGGGGCTGTGGGTGTAACAATGGTATTGATGTCCTCATCATCCTCCCCTTCTTGAAATGAAGTCGTCCTCCACGGAAGCTCATCTTCCTCACCCAAATAAGGCTTCATATCTGCAATGTTAAAAGTGGGACTAACCCCAAAATCTGTAGGCAGCTCAAGTTTATATGCATTATCATTTATTTTCTCTAACACCTTAAAAGGACCATCAGCACGTGGCATTAGCTTTGATTTGCGCAAATCAGGAAATCTATCCTTACGCAAATGTAACCAAACAAGATCTCCAGGTGCAAACACCACATGTTTTCTACCCTTATCTCCAGCAAGTTTATATTTAGCATTCATACGCTCAATGTTCTCCTTAGTTAACCTATGCATTTTTAAGATCAATTCAGCACGTTGTTTAGCATCAAAATTAACCTTCTCCGAAGATGGAAGAGGCAACAAATCAATTGGTGCACGAGGAAGGAAACCATACACAATTTCAAAAGGACACATCTTAGTAGTAGAATGCAATGAACGATTATAAGCAAATTCAATATGAGGCAAGCATTCTTCCCACATTTTCTTGTTATTCTTCAAAACAGCCCTAAGCATAGTAGACAATGTTCTATTGACTACTTCAGTTTGTCCATCAGTTTGGGGGTGACATGTAGTACTAAAAAGCAGTTTAGTCCCCAACTTAGCCCATAAACATCTCCAAAAGTGGCTAAGAAATTTAGTATCACGATCTGAAACAATAGTATTTGGCACACCATGCAAGCGTATAATTTCACGAAAGAACAAATCAGCAACATTAACAGCATCATCGCTTTTATGACATGGTATAAAGTGTGCCATTTTCGAGAACCTATCCACGACAACAAATATGCTATCCCTCCCCTTTTTTGTTCGAGGTAAACCTAAAACAAAGTCCATAGATATATCCTGCCAAGGAACACTAGGTACAGGCAAAGGCATATATAAACCATGAGGATTGAGTCGTGACTTAGCTTTTTGACATGTAGTGCAGCAAGCAACAAAACGCTCAACATCCCGTCTCATCTTTGGCCAAAAGAAATGTGTAGCAAGTATATCCTCCGTCTTCTTCACGCCAAAGTGTCCCATTAATCCTCCTCCATGCGCCTCCTGCAACAACAAAAGACGAACAGAGCTAGCTGGAATGCATAGCTTGTTAGCACGAAACACAAATCCATCGTTAACGACGAACTTGTTTGATAGAGGCGAGGGTGTCCCGATCTTTCGATGAGATGATAGCTATCGTTTTTGGTGGAGTAGACTTTGACGATCCGACTACGAACGTGCGAGGAGGTCGCGCCTTAGCAATCGCTAAACCAACTCCGAGAGGTTATTGACCACGCCGGAGCACAATCAACCTGACCACGAGGGTCTATCTCCTGCAAGCAAACGAAGAACAAGCAAGAAACTAAGATTTGCAATCTGGATATTGCGAATATAAGATGAAAGCTTTATTGATCAAGGTGGGGTTCTGTGACGTCTTGGTCTGGTCGTTGAACACAAACGAAGTACGCGAAGTTGCAGCTATGGCGAACTTTTAATCTAAACAAAACCCAAAGTCTAAACGGTGCCCTAAGGGCTGTATATATGGAGGAAGAGGAGGGGATTTCGTGGCCCTTGAAGGAGGGGTCCGAAACCAACCCTATCTCTTGTTTCCCCACACATACGGACTCTAAAAACAGCCTATACTCAAGTATTTCGAAATTACATGGGCCTGGCCCAATAATAAGGTGACGCAGCACCTATAATAGCCTCTGGACGAAATTTATTAAGTGACATCTTGTATATTTCGTCCAAGGCTTCCTGCACTCATTATGGTGGCTTCAAAGTCCTGAAATCATCACTTGTAACTCCGTTCTTGTTCCCCTTGTGCATGCCATCATCTCCATGCTTGAACTTGCTCCAAGGTTCCTCTTTCTTGTCCAAGCTAGGCCCTTCATTTGTAAGCAAAACAAATGTATCCAATTTAGGCAGCATCATATTCTCATGAACTTTAGAATCATTACCAAGAAACGAAAGTACCTGATATTTTAATTGGCGTGCGCGAGCTCTAGTAATTGGTCCAGTATGTATAGAAGCAGGGGCTGTGGGTGTAACAATGGTATTGATGTCCTCATCATCCTCCCCTTCTTGAAATGAAGTCGTCCTCGACGGAAGCTCATCTTCCTCACCCAAATAAGGCTTCAGATCTGCAATGTTAAAAGTGGGACTAACCCCAAAATCTGCAGGCAGCTCAAGTTTATATGCATTATCATTTATTTTCTCTAACACCTTAAAAGGACCATCAGCACGTGACATTAGCTTTGATTTGCGCAAATCAGGAAATCTATCCTTACGCAAATGTAACCAAACAAGATCTCCAGGTGCAAACACAACATGTTTTCTACCCTTATCTCCAGCAAGTTTATATTTAGCATTCATACGCTCAATGTTCTCCTTAGTTAACTCATGCATTTTTAAGATCAATTCAGCACGTTGTTTAGCATCAAAATTAACCTTTTCCGAAGATGGAAGAGGCAACAAATCAATTGGTGCACGAGGAAGGAAACCATACACAATTTCAAAAGGACACATCTTAGTAGTAGAATGCAATGAACGATTATAAGCAAATTCAATATGAGGCAAGCATTCTTCCCACATTTTCTTGTTATTCTTCAAAACAGCCCTAAGCATAGTAGACAATGTTCTATTGACTACTTCAGTTTGTCCATCAGTTTGGGGGTGACATGTAGTACTAAAAAGCAGTTTAGTCCCCAACTTAGCCCATAAACATCTACAAAAGTGGCTAAGAAATTTAGTATCACGATCTGAAACAATAGTATTTGGCACACCATGCAAGCGTATAATTTCACGAAAGAACAAATCAGCAACATTAACAGCATCATCGCTTTTATGACATGGTATAAAGTGTGCCATTTTCGAGAACCTATCCACGACAACAAATATGCTATCCCTCCCCTTCTTTGTTCGAGGTAAACCTAAAACAAAGTCCATAGATATATCCTCCCAAGGAACACAAGGTACAGGCAAAGGCATATATAAACCATGAGGATTGAGTCGTGACTTAGCTTTTTGACATGTAGTGCAGCGAGCAACAAAACGCTCAACATCCCGTCTCATCTTTGGCCAAAAGAAATGTGTAGCAAGTATATCCTCCGTCTTCTTCACGCCAAAGTGTCCCATTAATCCTCCTCCATGCGCCTCCTGCAACAACAAAAGACGAACAGAGCTAGCTGGAATGCATAGCTTGTTAGCACGAAACACAAATCCATCGTTAAGGACGAACTTGTTTGATAGAGGCGAGGGTGTCCCGATCTTTCGATGAGATGATAGCTATCGTTTTTGGTGGAGTAGACTTTGACGATCCGACTACGAACGTGCGAGGACGTCGCGCCTTAGCAATCGCTAAACCAACTCCGAGAGGTTATTGACCACGCCGGAGCACAATCAACCTGACCACGAGGGTCTATCTCCTGCAAGCAAACGAAGAACAAGCAAGAAACTAAGATTTGCAATCTAGATATTGCGAATATAAGATGAAAGCTTTATTGATCAAGGTGGGGTTCTGTGACGTCTTGGTCTGGTCGTTGAACACAAACGAAGTACGCGAAGTTGCAGCTATGGCAAACTTTTAATCTAAACAAAACCCAAAGTCTAAACGGTGCCCTAAGGGCTGTATATATGGAGGAAGAGGAGGGGATTTCGTGGCCCTTGAAGGAGGGGTCCGAAACCAACCCTATCTCTTGTTTCCCCACTCATACGGACTCTAAAAACAGCCTATACTCAAGTATTTCGAAATTACATGGGCCTGGCCCAATAATAAGGTGACGCAGCACCTATAATAGCCTCTGGACGAAATTTATGAAGTGACATCTTGTATATTTCGTCCAAGGCTTCCTGCACTCATTATGGTGGCTTCAAAGTCCTGAAATCATCACTTGTAACTCCGTTCTTGTTCCCCTTGTGCATGCCATCATCTCCATGCTTGAACTTGCTCCAAGGTTCCTCTTTCTTGTCCAAGCTAGGCCCTTCATTTGTAAGCAAAACAAATGTATCCAATTTAGGCAGCATCATATTCTCATGAACTTTAGAATCATTACCAAGAAACGAAAGTACCTGATATTTTAATTGGCGTGCGCGAGCTCTAGTAATTGGTCCAGTATGTATAGAAGCAGGGGCTGTGGGTGTAACAATGGTATTGATGTCCTCATCAGATAGCCTCTGGACGAAATTTATGAAGTGGCATCTTGATAGAGGCGAGGGTGTCCCGATCATTCGATGAGATGATAGCTATCGTTTTTGGTGGAGTAGACTTTGACGATCCGACTACGAACGTGCGAGGACGTCGCGCCTTAGCAATCGCTAAACCAACTCCGAGAGGTTATTGACCACGCTGGAGCACAATCAACCTGACCACGAGGGTCTATCTCCTGCAAGCAAACGAAGAACAAGCAAGAAACTAAGATTTGCAATCTGGATATTGCGAATATAAGATGAAAGCTTTATTGATCAAGGTGGGGTTCTGTGACGTCTTGGTCTGGTCGTTGAACACAAACGAAGTACGCGAAGTTGCAGCTATGGCGAACTTTTAATCTAAACAAAACCCAAAGTCTAAACGGTGCCCTAAGGGCTGTATATATGGAGGAAGAGGAGGGGATTTCGTGGCCCTTGAAGGAGGGGTCCGAAACCAACCCTATCTCTTGTTTCCCCACACATACGGACTCTAAAAACAGCCTATACTCAAGTATTGCGAAATTACATGGGCCTGGCCCAATAATAAGGTGACGCAGCACCTGTAATAGCCTCTGGACGAAATTTATGAAGTGACATCTTGTATATTTCGTCCAAGGCTTCCTGCACTCATTATGGTGGCTTCAAAGTCCTGAAATCATCACTTGTAACTCCGTTCTTGTTCCCCTTGTGCATGCCATCATCTCCATGCTTGAACTTGCTCCAAGGTTCCTCTTTCTTGTCCAAGCTAGGCCCTTCATTTGTAAGCAAAACAAATGTATCCAATTTAGGCAGCATCATATTCTCATGAACTTTAGAATCATTACCAAGAAACGAAAGTACCTGATATTTTAATTGGCGTGCGCGAGCTCTAGTAATTGGTCCAGTATGTATAGAAGCAGGGGCTGTGGGTGTAACAATGGTATTGATGTCCTCATCATCCTCCCCTTCTTGAAATGAAGTCGTCCTCGACGGAAGCTCATCTTCCTCACCCAAATAAGGCTTCAGATCTGCAATGTTAAAAGTGGGACTAACCCCAAAATCTGCAGGCAGCTCATGTTTATATGCATTATCATTTATTTTCTCTAACACCTTAAAAGGACCATCAGCACGTGGCATTAGCTTTGATTTGCGCAAATCAGGAAATCTATCCTTACGCAAATGTAACCAAACAAGATCTCCAGGTGCAAACACAACATGTTTTCTACCCTTATCTCCAGCAAGTTTATATTTAGCATTCATACGCTCAATGTTCTCCTTAGTTAACTCATGCATTTTTAAGATCAATTCAGCACGTTGTTTAGCATCAAAATTAACCTTCTCCGAAGATGGAAGAGGCAACAAATCAATTGGTGCACGAGGAAGGAAACCATACACAATTTCAAAAGGACACATCTTAGTAGTAGAATGCAATGAACGATTATAAGCAAATTCAATATGAGGCAAGCATTCTTCCCACATTTTCTTGTTATTCTTCAAAACAGCCCTAAGCATAGTAGACAATGTTCTATTGACTACTTCAGTTTGTCCATCAGTTTGGGGGTGACATGTAGTAATAAAAAGCAGTTTAGTCCCCAACTTAGCCCATAAACATCTCCAAAAGTGGCTAAGAAATTTAGTATCACGATCTGAAACAATAGTATTTGGCACACCATGCAAGCGTATAATTTCACGAAAGAACAAATCAGCAACATTAACAGCATCATCGCTTTTATGACATGGTATAAAGTGTGCCATTTTCGAGAACCTATCCACGACAACAAATATGCTATCCCTCCCCTTCTTTGTTCGAGGTAAACCTAAAACAAAGTCCATAGATATATCCTCCCAAGGAACACTAGGTACAGGCAAAGGCATATATAAACCATGAGGATTGAGTCGTGACTTAGCTTTTTGACATGTAGTGCAGCGAGCAACAAAACGCTCAACATCCCGTCTCATCTTTGGCCAAAAGAAATGTGTAGCAAGTATATCCTCCGTCTTCTTCACGCCAAAGTGTCCCATTAATCCTCCTTCATGCGCCTCCTGCAACAACAAAAGACGAACGGAGCTAGCTGGAATGCATAGCTTGTTAGCACGAAACACAAATCCATCGTTAACGACGAACTTGTTCCATGTTCTCCCTTCCTTACAATTCTGCAATACATCTTTAAATTCAGCATCATGCACATATTGATCTTTGATGGTCTCCAAACCAAATATTTTAAAGTCAAGTTGTGAAAGCATAGTATAACAACGAGACAATGCATCAGCAATAACATTTTCTTTACCCTTCTTGTGTTTAATGACATAAGGGAAAGTCTCAATAAATTCAACCCATTTAGCATGTCTACGGTTTAGTTTTGCTTGACTTTTAATGTGTTTCAAAGATTCATGATCAGAATGTATAACAAATTCTTTGGGCCATAAATAATGTTGCCATGTTTCTAAGGTCCGAACAAGAGCATATAAATCTTTATCATAAGTAGAATAGTTCAGACTAGGCCCACTCAATTTTTCAGAAAAGTATGCAACAGGTTTGCCATCTTGTAATAAAACACCTCCTAATCCAATTCCACTAGCATCACATTCAAGCACAAAAGTCTTATTAAAATCAGGAAGTTGGAGTAAAGGAGCATGTGTCAACTTATCTTTCAATACCGTGAAGGCTTCTTCCTGTGAGGTACCCCAAACAAAAGGCACATCCTTCTTTGTAAGCTCATTGAGAGGTGCAGCAATGGTGCTGAAATCTCTCACAAAACGCCTATAGAAACCAGCGAGTCCAAGAAAACTCCTCACTTGAGTGACCGTTTTGGGCTATGGCCAACTCTCAATAGCTTCAATCTTGGCTTTATCAACTTCAATTCCCTGTGGAGTAACAACATAGCCAAGAAAAGATACTCGGTCGGTGCAAAAGGTGCACTTCCCAAGGTTACCAAACAAACGTGCATCACATAAAGCAATAAAAACAGCACGTAAATGTTCCAAATGTTCCTCCAAAGATCTGCTATAAATCAGTATATCATCAAAATAGACTACCACAAATCGTCCAATGAAAGCACGTAAAACTTCGTTCATTAATCTCATGAAAGTACTAGGTGCATTAGTTAACCCAAAAGGCATGACTAACCACTCATATAATCCAAACTTTGTTTTAAATGCTGTTTTCCATTCATCCCCCAACTTCATACGAATTTGATGGTATCCACTACGCAAATCAACTTTGGAGAATATTGTAGAGCCACTCAATTCATCAAGCATATCATCTAGTCTAGGAATAGGATGACGATAACGAATAGTAATATTATTAATGCCTCTACAATCAACACACATACGCGATGTACCATCCTTTTTCGGCACTAGAATAATAGGAACAGCACAAGGACTAAGGGATTCACGTATATTACCTTTGTCCAGCAACTCCTGTACTTGACGCATAATCTCCTTCGTCTCCTCTGGATTGGTACGGTATGGCGCACGGTTTGGCAACGAAGCACCGGGAATTAAGTCAATCTGATGCTCAATCCCGCGAATAGGTGGTAATCCCGGTGGCACGTCTTGTGGAAAGACGTCAGCGAACTCCTGCAAAATGTTAGTGACCGCAGGAGGCAAAGAGGAAGGCACGTCCTCGAATGAAAATAACGCCTCTTTGCACACAAAAGCATAGCAAACAGAATTGCTGAAATCTAGATCATCAATATCAGATTTGCTGGCAAGTAAGCATGCACTTTTCAATTTAATTTCAGAAGCAACACTAGATGGTTTATTATTAGGCTTCATTTGTTGCTCAAATTCTTTTGCCACAATCTGATTTTCACTCTTATTTTTCTCCTGTTTTGCTTTACTAGCTCTATTAATATCATCTTTCAAAATAGAATCAGGAGTCATAGGAAGCAAAGTAATATGTTTATCCTTATGAACAAGAGTATACTGATTGTTTCTACCATGGTGTACAGAATTTTTTTCAAATTGCCATGGTCTACCAAGTAATAATGATCATGCTTGCATGGGTACCACATCACAATCAACATAATCAGCATATGTAGAGATACTAAAATGCACACGAACAGTACGTGTTACCTTAACCTTGCCGCTGTTGTTGAACCATTGGATATAGTAAGGATGTGGATGTGGTCTTGTGGTGAGAGATAGCTTCTCCACCAACTCCATGCTAGCCAAGTTGTTGCAGCTCCCTCCATCTATGATGACGCGAACAGAACGTTCCTTCACAACTCCCTTTGTATGGAACAAATTGTGCCTCTGATTTTGCTCAGCTTGTGTGACCTGCACACTCAAAACACGTTGAGCAACTAAACATTCATACCTGTCAGCGTCTTCAGGAGCCATGTATTGCGTCTCATGATCAGAATCATCTCCACCGTGTTCTTCACTTGTAATAAGAGCCAAAGTCTCCTCATCATAGTCACTAGTGGACTCATACCCACCATCCTCAGTAGCAATCATAACACGCGGAGATTGGCATTCTCTCGCATAATGACCTCTTCCCTTACAACGACGACAAATAATATCATGTGTGTGCCCTGTTGATGCCATAGATGAAGAAGAGCTCTGGGCAGGCCCAGAAGGTGTACTCTTGGCAGATGGTGGTGGTGGTGCCTGTTTTCTTGTATCTCGGTTGGAATTGGCGGCTGAAGTCAGTGGTGCCGCAGTAGGACGTGTGGGAGTAGAGGAGGCACGCGGTGTCCATGATGAAGATCGACCTGCAGAAAAATTAGTTCGCGCCAATGCCTGTCGATCCTGCACTTCACGTTCGGCTTTACAAGCAAGATGGAATAAACGAGTGATATTATTATACTCCTTATACTCTAGAATGGTCTGAATCTCTCTATTTAATCCACCCATGAAACGTGCAAGCATAGCTTCATTCTCCTCAACAATACCACATCTAATCATGCCAGTTTGTAATTCCTGATAATATTCTTCTACAGAATTTTTTCCTTGTCTTAAGCGCTGCAATTTTTGAAGTAATTCACGTTGATAATATGGTGGAACCCAACGAGTACGCATAGCAGTTTTCAAAGCAGCCCACGTAGCTGGAATAGGATATAATCTACAATGTTCAGACCACCATACACATGCAAAACTAGTGAAAGCACAAACAGCAGCAGCAACACGTCGTTCCTCGGGATATTGTAAACATGTAAAACGTTGTTCAGTTTCTAACTCCCAAGTAATATATATATCAGGAACATATCTACCCTCGAATGGTGGAATATTCAATTTTAATTTAGGAAGATGGTCATGATCTCGTACCTGAAGTGGTGGTGCAGACCTACCATTGCGATTATTTGCATGTGGACGACCTGGTGCTGGTGGTTGCACGTAGTTATGATTTTGATCAACCTCATCCTCATAATCGCCCGCGTAATCATCCTTGATGAGGACATCAATACCATTGTTACACCCACAGCCCCTGCTTCTATACATACTGGACCAATTACTAGAGCTCGCGCACGCCAATTAAATTATCAGGTACTTTCGTTTCTTGGTAATGATTCTAAAGTTCATGAGAATATGATGCTGCCTAAATTGGATACATTTGTTTTGCTTACAAATGAAGGCCCTAGCTTGGACAAGAAAGAGGAACCTTGGAGCAAGTTCAAGCATGGAGATGATGGCATGCACAAGGGGAACAAGAACGGAGTTACAAGTGATGATTTCAGGACTTTGAAGCCACCATAATGAGTGCAGGAAGCCTTGGACGAAATATACAAGATGTCACTTCATAAATTTCGTCCAGAGGCTATTATAGGTGCTGCGTCACCTTATTATTGGGCCAGGCCCATGTAATTTCGAAATACTTGAGTATAGGCTGTTTTTAGAGTCCGTATGTGTGGGGAAACAAGAGATAGGGTTGGTTTCGGACCCCTCCTTCAAGGGCCACGAAAACCCCTCCTCTTCCTCCATATATACAGCCCTTAGGGCACCGTTTAGACTTTGGGTTTTGTTTAGATTAAAAGTTCGCCATAGCTGCAACTTCGCGTACTTCGTTTGTGTTCAACGACCAGACCAAGACGTCACAGAACCCCACCTTGATCAATAAAGCTTTCATCTTATATTCGCAATATCCAGATTGCAAATCTTAGTTTCTTGCTTGTTCTTCGTTTGCTTGCAGGAGATAGACCCTCGTGGTCAGGTTGATTGTGCTCCGGCATGGTCAATAACCTCTAGGAGTTGGTTTAGCGATTGCTAAGGCGCGACGTCCTCGCACGTTCGTAGTCGGATCGTCAAAGTCTACTCCACCAAAAACGATAGCTATCATCTCATCGAAAGATCGGGACACCCTCGCCTCTATCAAGTGGTATCAGATTCCCAGGTTGCTCGGTGAGATTTACACTTTTTCGTAGTTTAGATCGAGTCTGTTCTTCATACCTACAGTCCAGGAAAAAGCCAAAAAAAAATTTAGGGTTAGTTCATCATATCCGAACCAATCTGAGCCTTTGCATAATCTTTTTAGGGTTTTTGCTTTGTTGAATTTGCGGTTGCATCGTCGTGTCAAGTTGCTGGTCTTAGCGTCTAGTTCTTTAGAGTTTCGAGTTCTGTTCACAAGTTGTCACGCCGCCGCCGCACCATCATCATCGCCCCTACCGTATACCACCACAGCTTATCTGCTATTTCTCTGAGTCCATATACCACCACCGATCCGAGTCCATATACCACCACCAATCCGAGTCCATATACCACCACCAATCCGAGCCCACATATACTACCGTCATATACCATCACCAGTCCGAGTTCCACCAGATTCATCTCTACCACCAGTCCTAGTCCGAGTCCAGTATTTATTCCTTTATTTTAGAGTTCCAGATCACGCGATACTACGAGTCGTGAACAAGTCGGATTCCCCAATTTTCGCGCTACCCGTAGAAGAAAAATAGTTCCAGTTTCAAAAAAAAAAAAAGAGGAAAAAAAAAGTGCAAAAAAAAAAAAGAAAAAAATTCAGAGTGTGCTCCTCCCTTGTTTACATGCAGCGCCGTGATTTTTGTTAGTGTTCTAGGCTCGCGTCTCTAGCACGGTCTAGCCTAGGACCAACACAGTACCGTCGTTGAGAGTTTATTCAACATTGCATCTCTGAATTGATTATTGCTGACCCTTTTTGCTACCATATCATAAGCCTTCCCAGCTCCACATACATCTACATCATGCGTTTGACACCACCTGGCAATCGCTCTGTCCAAGCTCTGAGAGTTTTGACTACAAAGGTTGCCGATCACCACCTGCTGCTGGGTAAGAACTGGTAAGAATTTGAGATTTGCTTGACGGATTTGTGACACCACACCACACCACCACCACTTTCTAGTAGTCTGTAGGATCATATTCTTGTGTGTTTCTATTGCTGCTAACCATGGCAGGATCACAAGCCGACGAGATTGACTGGGAGAACATGACGAACAAGGAGTTGCATGATAAATTTCAGCAAATGATGAGTGGCCAGGTGGGAGATGTGCTAAACAGATTTGAAGAGGCCATGGAGAAGATAGATGGCATGGAGAAGTCGTTCGAGACGAAGCTGGATAACAAGTTTAATGAATTGCTCACGCGTCTTCCCCACCCACCACCGACTGCACCTGTCGCACCTCTGCAACGACAACAACAACGCCCCCTTCCAAATCAGTTCGGACGAGCGAAGCGTGTTCCTCTTGAGGATGGCCAAACTTCTGGTGCTGCTGTACCTACTGTTGATGCTTCTTTGGCTCCTGCTCCTGCGGCTGCTGGTGCCGAGGAGGAGGATGATTACGCGGGCGATTATGAGGATGAGGTTGATCAAAATCATAACTACGTGCAACCACCAGCACCAGGTCGTCCACATGCAAATAATCGCAATGGTAGGTCTGCACCACCACTTCAGGTACGAGATCATGACCATCTTCCTAAATTAAAATTGAATATTCCACCATTCGAGGGTAGATATGTTCCTGATATATATCTGATGAGGACATCAATACCATTGTTACACCCACAGCCCCTGCTTCTATACATACTGGACCAATTACTAGAGCTCGCGCACGCCAATTAAATTATCAGGTACTTTCGTTTCTTGGTAATGATTCTAAAGTTCATGAGAATATGATGCTGCCTAAATTGGATACATTTGTTTTGCTTACAAATGAAGGCCCTAGCTTGGACAAGAAAGAGGAACCTTGGAGCAAGTTCAAGCATGGAGATGATGGCATGCACAAGGGGAACAAGAATGGAGTTACAAGTGATGATTTCAGGACTTTGAAGCCACCATAATGAGTGCAGGAAGCCTTGGACGAAATATACAAGATGTCACTTCATAAATTTCGTCCAGAGGCTATTATAGGTGCTGCGTCACCTTATTATTGGGCCAGGCCCATGTAATTTCGAAATACTTGAGTATAGGCTGTTTTTAGAGTCCGTATGTGTGGGGAAACAAGAGATAGGGTTGGTTTCGGACCCCTCCTTCAAGGGCCACGAAATCCCCTCCTCTTCCTCCATATATACAGCCCTTAGGGCACCGTTTAGACTTTGGGTTTTGTTTAGATTAAAAGTTCGCCATAGCTGCAACTTCGCGTACTTCGTTTGTGTTCAACGACCAGACCAAGACGTCACAGAACCCCACCTTGATCAATAAAGCTTTCATCTTATATTCGCAATATCCAGATTGCAAATCTTAGTTTCTTGCTTGTTCTTCGTTTGCTTGCAGGAGATAGACCCTCGTGGTCAGGTTGATTGTGCTCCGGCGTGGTCAATAACCTCTCGGAGTTGGTTTAGCGATTGCTAAGGCGCGACGTCCTCGCACGTTCGTAGTCGGATCGTCAAAGTCTACGCCACCAAAAACGATTGCTATCATCTCATCGAAAGATCGGGACACCCTCGCCTCTATCAGTTCTACCAAGTAATAATGAACATGCTTGCATGGGTACCACATCACAATCAACATAATCAGCATATGTAGAGATACTAAAATGCACACGAACAGTACGTGTTACCTTAACCTTGCCGCTGTTGTTGAACCATTGGATATAGTAAGGATGTGGATGTGGTCTTGTGGTGAGAGATAGCTTCTCCACCATCTCCATGCTAGCCAAGTTGTTGCAGCTCCCTCCATCTATGATGACGCGAACAGAACGTTCCTTCACAACTCCCTTTGTATGGAACAAATTATGCCTCTGATTTTGCTCAGCTTGTGTGACCTGCACACTCAAAACACGTTGAGCAACTAAACATTCATACCTGTCAGCGTCTTCAGGAGCCATGTATTGCGTCTCATGATCAGAATCATCTCCACCGTGTTCTTCACTTGTAATAAGAGCCAAAGCCTCCTCATCATAGTCACTAGCGGACTCATACCCACCATCCTCAGTAGCAATCATAACACGCGGAGATTGGCATTCTCTCGCATAATGACCTCTTCCCTTACAACGACGACAAATAATATCATGTGTGTGCCCTGTTGATGCCATAGATGAAGAAGAGCTCTGGGCAGGCCCAGAAGGTGTACTCTTGGCAGATGGTGGTGGTGGTGCCTGTTTTCTTATATCTCGGTTGGAATTGGCGGCTGAAGTCAGTGGTGCCGCAGTTGGACGTGTGGGAGTAGAGGAGGCACGCGGTGTCCATGATGAAGATCGACCTGCAGAAAAATTAGTTCGCACCAATGCCTGTCGATCCTGCACTTCACGTTCAGCTTTACAAGCAAGATGGAATAAACGAGTGATATTATTATACTCCTTATACTCTAGAATGGTCTGAATCTCTCTATTTAATCCACCCATGAAACGTGCAAGCATAGGTTCATTCTCCTCAACAATACCACATCTAATCATGCCAGTTTGTAATTCCTGATAATATTCTTCTACAGAATTTTTTCCTTGTCTTAAGCGCTGCAATTTTTGAAGTAATTCACGTTGATAATATGGTGGAACCCAACGAGTACGCATAGCAGTTTTCAAAGCAGCCCACGTAGCTGGAATAGGATATAATCTACAATGTTCAGACCACCATACACATGCAAAACTAGTGAAAGCACAAACAGCAGCAGCAACACGTCGTTCCTCGGGATATTGTAAACATGTAAAACGTTGTTCAGTTTCTAACTCCCAAGTAAGATATATATGAGGAACATATCTACCCTCGAATGGTGGAATATTCAATTTTAATTTAGGAAGATGGTCATGATCTCGTACCTGAAGTGGTGGTGCAGACCTACCATTGCGATTATTTGCATGTGGACGACCTGGTGCTGGTGGTTGCACGTAGTTATGATTTTGATCAACCTCATCCTCATAATCGCCCGCGTAATCATCCTCCTCCTCGGCACCAGCAGCAGCAGGAGCAGGAGCCAAAGAAGCATCAACAGTAGGTACAGCAGCACCAGAAGTTTGGCCATCCTCAAGAGGAACACGCTTCGCTCGTCCGAACTGATTTGGAAGGGGGCGTTGTTGTTGTCGTTGCAGAGGTGCGACAGGTGCAGCCGGTGGTGGTTGGGGAAGACGCGTGAGCAATTCATTAAACTTGTTATCCAGCTTTGTCTCGAACGACTTCTCCATGCCATCTATCTTCTCCATGGCCTCTTCAAATCTGTTTAGCACATCTCCCACCTGGCCACTCATCATTTGCTGAAATTTATCATGCAACTCCTTGTTCGTCATGTTCTCCCAGTCAATCTCGTCGGCTTGTGATCCTGCCATGGTTAGCAGCAATAGAAACACACAAGAATATGATCCTACAGACTACTAGAAAGTGGTGGTGGTGTGGTGTGGTGTCACAAATCCGTCAAGCAAATCTCCAATTCTTACCAGTTCTTACCCAGCAGCAGGTGGTGATCGGCAACCTTTGTAGTCAAAACTCTCAGAGCTTGGACAGAGCGATTGCCAGGTGGTGTCAAACGCACGATGTAGATGTATGTGGAGCTGGGAAGGCTTATGATATGGTAGCAAAAAGGGTCAGCAATAATCAATTCAGAGATGCAATGTTGAATAAACTCTCAACGACGGTACTGTGCTGGTCCTAGGCTAGACCGTGCTAGAGACGCGAGCCTAGAACACTAACAAAAATCACGGCGCTGCACGTAAACAAGGGAGGAGCACACTCTGAATTTTTTTTCTTTTTTTTTGCACTTTTTTTTTCCTCTTTTTTTTCTCTCTCCCTCTTTCCAAAACAAACTAGATAAGATGTAGACTGGATCAAGCACTGATGTGAACGACCTCAACTATGATTATGACAATGAATGGTGGGTGGCACGATTTGGAAATTGATGGATGGGATGGTGGACAGCGGAAGGAATAACGATGCAGCGGCGGCGTGACTAATGTGAACAGAACTCGAAACTCTAAACGAACTAGACACTAAGACCAGCAACTCGACACGACGATGTAACCGATAATTCAACTATGCAAAAACCCTAAAAAGATTATGCAAAGGCTCAGATTGGTTCGGATATGATGAACTAACCCTAAATTTTTTTTTTTTTTTTGCTTTTTCCTGGACTGTAGGTATGAAGAACAGACTCGATCTAAACTACGAAAAACTATAAATCTCACCGAGCAACCTGGGAATCTGATACCACTTGATAGAGGCGGGGTGTCCCGATCTTTCGATGAGATGATAGCTATCGTTTTTGGTGGAGTAGACTTTGACGATCCGACTACGAACGTGCGAGGACGTCGCGCCTTAGCAATCGCTAAACCAACTCTGAGAGGTTATTGACCACGCCGGAGCACAATCAACCTGACCACGAGGGTCTATCTCCTGCAAGCAAACGAAGAACAAGCAAGAAACTAAGATTTGCAATCTGGATATTGCGAATATAAGATGAAAGCTTTATTGATCAAGGTGGGGTTCTATGACGTCTTGGTCTGGTCGTTGAACACAAACGAAGTACGCGAAGTTGCAACTATGGCGAACTTTTAATCTAAACAAAACCCAAAGTCTAAACGGTGCCCTAAGGGCTGTATATATGGAGGAAGAGGAGGGGATTTCGTGGCCCTTGAAGGAGGGGTCCGAAACCAACCCTATCTCTTGTTTCCCCACACATACGGACTCTAAAAACAGCCTATACTCAAGTATTTCGAAATTACATGGGCCTGGCCCAATAATAAGGTGACGCAGCACCTATAATAGCCTCTGGACGAAATTTATGAAGTGACATCTTGTATATTTCGTCCAAGGCTTCCTGCACTCATTATGGTGGCTTCAAAGTCCTGAAATCATCACTTGTAACTCCGTTCTTGTTCCCCTTGTGCATGCCATCATCTCCATGCTTGAACTTGCTCCAAGGTTCCTCTTTCTTGTCCAAGCTAGGCCCTTCATTTGTAAGCAAAACAAATGTATCCAATTTAGGCAGCATCATATTCTCATGAACTTTAGAATCATTACCAAGAAACGAAAGTACCTGATATTTTAATTGGCGTGCGCGAGCTCTAGTAATTGGTCCAGTATGTATAGAAGCAGGGGCTGTGGGTGTAACAATGGTATTGATGTCCTCATCACGCTAGTTGCGCCTAAACCACAAGAGCCGTTGCTGCTGTATCTGGCAGCAACAAATCAAGTGGTTAGTGCTGCGCTAGTGGCGCAGAGGGAAGCTGATGAGGAAGCAACACCAGCGGCAGGACCGCCAAATGACGCGGCAAGATCTTCCCCGGCAAGGGTTGATCCCGGCAAGACAGGATCTGCGCAAATAGAAGAACCCGTGCAAAAGAAGAAGGTGGTGCAGCGCCCAGTTTATTTTGTTAGCTCTCTTTTACAAGGAGCTAGGTCAAGATATTCTGGTGTGCAGAAGTTGCTTTCCGGCCTCCTTATGGCCTCGAGGAAGCTGCGCCATTATTTTCAAGCACATGAGATCACCGTCGTCACTCGCTTTCCGTTGCAACGGATTTTGCAAAATCCGGAGGCAACCGGCAGGATCGTGGAGTGGGCGTTGGAGTTGTCCAGCTTTGGCCTCAAGTTTGAAAGCACTTCGACGATTCAGAGCAGGGCCTTGGCAGAGTTCATTGCAGAGTGGACCCCGACGCCAGACGAGGAAGTTCAAGAAACAACCCTCCCCGGCAAGGAAATCGATCAGCAATGGGTTATGTACTTTGACGGGGCTTTCTCGCTGCAAGGCGCCGGTGCTGGCGTGCTGCTTGTCGCACCCACCGGAGAGCACCTCAAGTACGTAGTCCAAATGCACTTTCCCTGGGAGAGTTCAACAAACAACACTGCAGAATACGAGGGTTTGGTTGCCGGTCTCAGGATCGCGGCAGACCTTGGTATCAGAAAGCTCATCATCAAAGGCGATTCACAACTTGTCGTCAGGCAAGTTAACAAGAGTTATCAAAGTCCATTGATGCAGGCCTACGTAGATGAAGTGAGGAAATTGGAAGAGCGCTTTGACGGTCTGCAGATGGAGCATGTTCCTCGTGCCGAGAACAATATTGCTGACGACCTGTCAAAGCGTGCCGCCCTCAAGTTGCCTGTGGAACCAGGAACTTTTGTGCTTCAATTGACTCAACCGTCCATGGCGCCATCGATGCGGCAAGAAAAGAGAAGAAAGTTGAACTCTGGCCAGTACTTCCCGGCAGAACTCCCCGGAGCCGCCGGCAAGGAAGTTGTCGGGATCGACATGCCTGCCGGGGAACAACAGGCTCCGGCACGGCCTCAGGCCCTTGCTGTCGAGACAAATGTTCCCCCGGCAGAGGAGATGCCTTTAGTCCTAGCTGTCGAGCCTCAGGCTCCAGCATGGGTGCAGCACATTGTCCATTTCCTTCAGACAGGTGAACTCCCTGAGGAACAAGAAGAAGCAGAGAGAGTAGCCCGTCGGTCTGTTATGTACAAGTTCGTCGATGACGTCCTGTACAGAAAGAGACCAAACGGTGTGAAATTGAAGTGCATTCCTCGGGAGGATGGACTAGAGCTGTTGGCAGAGATACATGGGGGCATATGTGGTTCTCACATAGGGTCAAGAGCGCTTGCCGGGAAAGCATTCCGGCAAGGTTTCTTTTGGCCTACCGCCCTCCAGGATGCGACTGCACTAGTAACCAAGTGTGAAGCGTGCCAGTTTCATTCGAAGAAATTACATCAGCCAGCTCAAGCTCTTCAGACAATCCCTCTCTCCTGGCCATTTTCGGTCTGGGGGCTCGACATACTGGGCCCTTTCCCCCGTGCTACCGGGGGCTTTGAGTACTTGTACGTTGCTATCGACAAGTTCACAAAGTGGCCGGAGGTGGAAGCAGTGAGGAAGGTGACAGCGCAGTCAGCTGTCAAGTTCTTCAAGGGAATTGTTTGCCGTTTCGGTGTGCCCAACAGGATCATCATCGACAACGGCACGCAGTTCATAAGTCGCACCTTCATGCAGTACGTCCAAGACCTTGGCGGCAAGATTTGTTTTGCCTCTGTTGCTCACCCAAGAAGCAACGGCCAAGCGGAGAGGGCCAATGCTGAAGTGCTGCACGGTCTCAGGACCAGAACCTTCGACAGGCTGAAAAAGTGCGGAAGACGCTGGATTGATGAGTTGCCGGCGGTTCTTTGGTCAATCAGAACGACACCAAATCGAGCCACCGGCCAGACGCCCTTCGCTCTAGTCTACGGAGCGGAAGCAGTTCTCCCCATGGAACTCATATACGGATCTCCTCGAGTGCTCGCTTATGATGAGCTCGAGCAAGAGCAACTACGGCAAGATGACGCTGTGCTCCTTGAGGAGAATCATCTTCAGGCTGCTGTGTGAGCTGCACGCTACCAGCAAGCTTTGCGCCGCTACCATAGCCGCAAAGTTCATGCCCGAAGCCTTGAGGAAGGCGACCTTGTTCTTCGACGGATTCAATCCGCCAAGAATTCAAACAAGTTGACGCCAAAGTGGGAAGGCCCTTATCGGGTAGTACGAGTCACCAGGCCTGGCGCTATACGCCTGGAGACCGAAGATGGCGTTCCAGTGAGTAATTCCTGGAATATCGAACATCTTCGCAAGTTCTACCCATAAGGCGCGGTTGCCGGGGGCTCCCGGCAACCACCCTTTTGTACAAGTCTTGCCGGCAAGGCATGTGATCCTTTGTACAAAGCCAGGCGCAGACCCTGAGCACAGATGAATAAATTTAAGTGTTGTACATTCCCTTATTGATTCCCATGTTCATATCTATATATATGGATGTTTGTCTAAGATGTTGTATGACACCTGATCCCCTGTAAGTTCTAACGAACCGCCAAGGTTTCATGCCTTTATTTTCTCTTCTTTCTTTTTCTCAAAAGACAGAAGGATTCCTCGCGTGCACATTTGCCGGGGGGGAAGGGAGATATGAATACCAGTTGGCGACGTTCGGAATTGACGCTTGCCGGAGGAAGAACAAAGACAGGAAGCTAAGTCTTAAAAACTCAGAGCAAGTTTTTCTTTTATTACCAAGTTATTTCCTTGGACGATTCCGACTCCTGTATGGAAAATCTGCACGCGAAGGAACCTTTGTTGTAATCGGTCGCGCCCTTATTTTGTTTCAAGCCTGCTCAGCGATTTAAGTGGTTGCACTGAGACCACCAAGGAGTCTTGCCGGCCGCTGCGCCTCCAGCAGGCTGCTGAAGTCCTGCACCCAGCGCTCGCAGCAGGTTGCGCGTCGGCAAGTTTTTCAATAAGCGTAGGATGAACTCCATACATAAAGGAATCAGACAAGGAAAGTAGCAAGCATGAGCCTAAACATAGTCAAATTGTATTACATCCATGAGTTGCCGCAATTCTAACTTGAGACTTAATTGTCTTTTACATGAGATGACGACGGCAAGAAAAAGGGAGAAGCACTCAATCCCTGCGCTGGCCTTCGATCCTTCTGATGGAGTCCACCTTCTCAAGGATAGGCGCGATGCACTCTTCAAGCGCCTCAACATTTGCATCCTTTGGCAGATGGCCGAGCGCGTTGGAGAGGTCGATGCCAGGATTGCTGTGCACCACCTTGATGAGCACCTTGCGGAGGACGGCCCGGCAAAGCCGGCGAGTCTCGTTCGCCAGTTGGGTCGCCTGGCTAGACTGGAGCACCCTCAACGCATTGATGATGCTTTCAAAGAACATCGTCAACCTGGCACTTGGAGATATTCTTTCCTCGGAAGAATACTTGAAGTTCGACAAGCCCATGGTTGACAGTTCTGCGGTAAGCTTCTCCGCGGTGGCGATGAGACGGCCAGTCCAGATCTCCACTCCCTTCTCGTACTCGTTTTGGGCAGCGGCGGCACTCTTGAGCAGTGTCCTCTCTCCTTGGAGATCCTTGAGTAGAGCCTTCTCACGGGCCTTGCCGGCCTCGAGAGACTTCTGCAGCGTGGTCAGCTTCAGCTCCAGAACCGCAATATTATCAGCCGCAGAGGAGAGCTGCTTGGTCTTGTCGGACAGGGCAACTTGCATCTCCGCCAAGGAGTGGAGGGTTTTTTCCCTGTCCCCCTTGAGCGTCGAGAGCTCCTTGCCATGCTCTTCGAGATCTGTTTCCAGCCTCTTCACTTTGTCATTCAGCTCGTTCTTGGCGGCCTCTGCAGCTTCGGCAGCATCGACGGCCTCCTTGAGCTTGCCGGCGTGACTTGCAGTCAGAGCTTCGAGCGCCTCCTTATGCTTTTGCTCCAGCTCCTGGGTCCGCCGCGTGACAAGATTTTCGATATCCTCATCCTTGCTGCGAAGCTTGGCGGCGAGCGCCTGCTCACGAGCAGTGAGATCTTGCTCATGAGCATCAAGAGCAACGCGGCGCCCCGTCAGGAGGGCATCTTCGGCAGCAATCCTTTGAACAGCTTCATCATGCGCCTTCTCCATATCGGATTGCTTCAGGAGGATCTCATTCCACAGCTGGCTCACTTGTTCCCGGCCGGCAACCAACTCTTGGAGGGCCTCGGCGTGCCAGATCTGCATTTGTGCGACGCGCCTTTGGAAATCTGCTTCGGCCGCCTCAATGACTGCAATTTTGGAGTCCGCTTTGTCTTTCCGGGCGCGATGGAGAGCCTGGAGTTTGCGGAAATTCTCGCCCATGGCCTGAAGGAGCTGATCCTCTTCAGATTTGCCGCTGCTAGTGCTGGGATCGTCGACAGCTTCAAGCCCGGCAGCAGCGATGATTTCTTCGAAAACTTCTCCTTCGGCTGGTGCCCCAGCGCTTGCCTTCCCCGGCAAGTTGATGAACAGGTTCTCGCCAACCTTGAGGTACTTGCTGGATGAGGGGCCTTCAGATGTTGATGGCTGGTCTTCAGTGGCCGCCTCACCAGTGACGGGGGTAAATAGGTTTGTGCCTCTGCGACTTCTCCTTTTTATGGGGAAGGAGCGGGGCCGCCTTTTTTATTCCCCAATGTGAATGCACCTCTATAGGCGCGAGACAGTTGCAGCCTTTTTGGCACGCTTCCCATGTCGCGCGCTCCGTGCGCGTAGTGGGGGGCACAGTAAAACGACATATTTACGAGCAGTTAATCCCCTGCCACGCGTGCCCGTGCACTGTTTGGGCCTAGCCCAACAACGCCTCGCACTCGTGTATGGCCTAGGCCCGGGGGCTCCTGTCGGTGTACTAAGTATTGGGCCACTAGTACCCCGTACTTGTGCACGGGCAGTTGTAGCCATCCTCGTGGCAAGGCTTGCCGGGAGCGGCTCGAGGTCGATTCAAGCCATCAAGGAAATCATCAAGTTAGAGATCTGAGGATCAGCAGATAAAGCAAAGCTGGAATCTGAAGGCCAGCTTCCCCGGCAAGATCCTTGCCGGGATGGCCTGTGGAGCCCGGCAAGGCTTGGTGCCCGGCAAGGCCTGGCGCCCGGCAAGGCTTGGCGCCCGGCAAGGCCTGGCGCCCGGCAAGGACTCGGCGCCTGGCGAGATTCTGCCACTGTGCCACCGCTTCCGCACAGTAACAAGTCTGACATTCTGGGTCCTTCCCTGGATGCGTGGCGACGTGCCAGTGGAGGAGAGCTTAAGCGGTGCTGATGGGATGGCTCCTTTTTCCATCCCCAAGAAAGTGAGGACACCTAAACGGACACCTCACGGTGCATTAAATGCACTTGTCCTAATCCGTCAGGGGTTAGGTATGATACCCTATAGCTACTTTACACCTCAATGTATATACATTTTGCCACTGTGGAGACCCCTTTGAGCATATAAAAGGAGGCCCAAGGCAACTGCTACAGAGGAGGAGAACTGCTGGCCCATTCTGCATGCGTAGCTGCTCTTTAAACGTACTGTTCATTGCGAGCGCTCCTGAAGGCTGGTCTCAAGAACATCAATAAGAACACAAAGCAGGAGTAGGGTTTTACGCTGATCAGCGGCCCGAACCTGGGTAAAAACTTCCCGCGTCGATCACTGGTTCTGCTCTTTGCGTATACCTCTCCCCCCGCCGAATCGTAAAGGGGTCTCTCGGGATCCCATAGGTGTCGTACCCCGACAAAGAGGGGTGAGGCGCAGGTCGGGTAACGTGTGGTGTCATGGGTTCAAGCGGCGTAGTGGGAATCGCGTGTGGCTATGGTAGAAAATTGATGGTCGCCGCAGTTCAGTTGGCCCACATGTCATGCACACAAAGGCAGAGGAGCGGTGGGGCTGAGAGGGGTGAGGCGCACGTCGGGGGACGTGGTGCCGTGTGTTGGAGCGGCATCGTGGGAACCTCGTGTGGCAGTGGTAGAAACGTGATGGTCGCTGTAGTTCAACTTCCATGGACAAGTTGTCATGTCTACTGACACATGCATTGCATACCGATCACTGCAAGGAGTAGTAGAGAAAACTAGGCGGATAAACAGCTAATTATAGTCAAGCGGACCTACGCTACTACACTTGTTCCAAAGACATGCACACCAGCGAAATAGTTCATCTATATCAATCTATAATGCCCTGCTGCTGGTGCAGCTTCTTCTTCTTCTCATTTTCTATGGGAGACGGCTTCGCAACAAGCTCTTTCGACCTTGCAGCTATCTCGAAACTCACACGGGCATCGAGGGCAGCATATTTTATCCGCTCGTAGGTCAAGGGATAATTCTCCCATCCAGACGACCTTAATCGCAATGTCTCGTCACCCTTCTCAAGATTTGTTCCGAGCACAGAATTTGCTACGTCAAATAGGGATGGTGTTTCTTTATCACAATCGTCTACAGGAATTCTGGTTTGTAGGTAAGCGATGTTTTTCAAGTCAAGGTTGTACGGCGCGAGCTTTTGTTTGTCCCCTTCGATGGCTGCCCCACAGAAGTATATATCCTCCCGAGACATGAAATCATGGAGCTCACCTGATGCGGAGCATCCTACGGACATCACCATGTCAAGAGTCCGTTTGGCAAGTGACACGTGCGACCTCTACTTCACATACATAAAGGTGAATCATCTCACTTGACCCCTTCGAGGATGGTATACTACTTGACATTCCTCTTGTGTGCATGCATAGGTATTGCCGGAGCTTCACGAATGACAAGGAGGAGTGCAAGCGCCAAGGAACGACTACACCATCCGCGAGGGAAGCGTGGAAGCGAAGACGGAAGAAGACGGAGCTGCAGCAAAGCTACAGCCACCGGACGTCCAACGGACGCCGGACGTCCGGCCAACCGCAGACCAGACGGCCAGAAGAACTACAACCGACAAGAGCTACAGCGGCCGGACGACCAACGATCACCGGACGTCCGACAAGTACCAGTGACCGGACGACCGACGCCGACCGGACGATCGGTGCCACCTATCCAGAGAAGAAACATCGGACTTCCGATGCGCGCCGGACGACCGGTCCCCCACCAGCCGTCGGACGTCCGACACCGACCGGACATCCGGTACCTGCCTGTGCGCAGGCGCGGGCCTTTGGCCTTGTATCCCTCTCCCACTTACCCCTTCGTGGCTTAGACTATAAATAGAACTCCCCCTTCTCCTTTCTAGGGTTAGCAAAGTGATAGCTCATTTGTATGTGAGCTTTGCTCCTACCTTCTTCTCTTGAGAGAGAGATACTACTCCATTTGAGGCCAAGGCCTCTTCGGAGAAGATCCCGAGGGATATCAAGACCCCTTCGGGGAAGGATCTATCTAGATCATCAAGCCCCCATCTCCTTTGGATTTGGGATGAACTTTACCTTGTATCTTTCCTTTTGTTGTTCATGTACCCTTGTGGATCTTGTGTGTTTGATTGTCTAGTGGATGTGCGACTGGACTTGTTCTTGAGTGTTCCTCTCATTTTCCCTCGTGTTCTTCGTGTTCTTCACGGGATCCCCTCCATTTCGTGAAAGATCGGGCATCTAGGGTTCTACCCTACATCATCACCTGCTATGGAGGGCGCGTGGATGATGTGATACACCAGAACTTCATCTTCGAGGCACAGCTGAAGGACGACGGCGCGTTGGATCATCCTAGTGGCATGCTCCGTGTACTCTGCATAGAGACTGATGACCTTCATCTCCACCTTTTCGAGGGAGTTGGATACATTGTTGATCCACTCGCGAACAACCCTTGGGTGGTCGGTGACGGTGGCAACTATGCTCAACGAGCCTTCGACGAGGACATGTTTGATGCTAAAAACCTGCATAGGGATCTCTTTCGCCATTTGGAACCGCTGGACCGAAGGGCTATGGTTTGGAGAATTAGGATTAAGATGGCTAGTCTAACTGAAGAAGATGATTATTTAAAGGGGCTTTGGAATTACTCCAGGAGCATCTGAAGAGGTTAAAACAATGTGAATCCAATGGGGTTTGAATGCAAATGAAGGAGAGGTGAAGAAGCCGAGGAAAATCGGTTCCCGATGGAGAAGTAAATGGGAGAAGTGGCATGCAGGCAGTTGATTAGACAGCTAGGTAGACCAACCTGCAAAACGAAAAGGCTATGTGGGTAGCGCACCGAGGAGTGGTACGTGTCCGTGTATGTGCCCATCCTTCTATCTCTACATGTGCCACTGGTTAGTTGAGGTCACTCTTTTGAATCACCGTGGCAAAACATTTTATGATTCCTTTTTATTTTTTCATCCCTCCTGACAGGTGGGACCTACGCAAAACCCACTTGGGTGGACGAACAGATATACAAACATATCCATCTCTTTGCACACAAAAATGTGTCGTAGCTGGTTTGGATGGATATTGGCACGTGCCTGCGAAACACAACCTTTTCTGGTTAAGAAATATGCGGTTATCCTAAAAAAAGAAAAAGCCCTTCTTCGCGCTTCCGCATGCACAAGAATTTGGTTCTGCTCGCAATATGGATGCTACCTGGAGGACGAATGAACCCAGAGGCATGCTAGCACGGGAGACCTCTTTCCGCTATACAGTACTACTTCGTATGTTACTACTAGTAGCAGTACAACTATAGTACACTTGCTGGTCAAAATATTATTCATCCGGTCCTCACAGTGAAGTGACAAGACCCTGCGCCCGAGGTGACACTAGTCTAGGCGGCGTGTTCGGGTTACCAAAGTCAGCCTCACTTTGTGCATTGTGTAGTCACTATCACCGCCACTGTATAGCATGCCTCGCCTCGTCTCCCTCTCCCCTAGCACCACTCCATCTCCATCTCCATCTCGCCGGAGATCCTGAGGTCACTCTTCATCATCTCACCCCCGAGTACCCTCGCCTCACTCGCCTCCCCCAGTACCACTATTCCCTCGCTGGCCGCTCCAGCACCAAGAGCCTTCTCCCCCGTAAAATAAGCCCCAAAAAACCCACCTTCCAAACTCCACCATGGACGAAGGAGAACCGCGCAGCATCCATATGAGCCACGACTGGAGCGATCTCCCCAGTGACATCCTCGACCTCTGTTGTTCGCGTATGGATATGTTGAGTGCCGTGCGGCTGGCTGCATGCTCGAGGGACATGCACGCGACCATCATCGAAGCGAGGCCTGAGCTTTTCAAGACACCCTGCTTGCTGCTATCTGCTCTTGCGAGATGCGCCCACCATGATACGGAGGCGTACATGATGCCCCTCGACTTCATTCCGACCTCCATTAGCTGAAACTTCTTTGCAGGTATGTACTGGGTCGCCGTACATCATGCCCCTCGACTTCGATCCGATCACCATCGCCCGATACTTCTTGGCAAGTATGTACTGGGTCGGCATGAACTCCCACTGGATGGCTGCCGTCAGAGAAGACCGGGAAAAGTCGGTGCTCGTGAACTTCCACACCTCCCATGAGATTATCCTTCCTCCGTTGGATTATGTAGGGTTTTACCGTCGTAGCCCAAGTCATCTAAATTACCACGTCAGTTGGACGGACCTTGTTTTGCAGAAGATTGTAATCTGCCAAGTGCCCACACGATGTGCGGATTACGCAGACTTCAAGCTAATTGCCTTGTTCGACCGCGGACTCGCCTATCTTTCCGCCGGTGCCTTCTTTAGCTGGAGACAACTCACATCGCAGTGGATCGTCAAAGCTAATACACACTTCTGTGATGCTATTGAACACAATGGCATCATCTACGCGATCGACAAAGCAGATGGCACCACATATTACTGGGACGACACGTGTAAGTTGTTTTCGTCTGATTTTAGTGATAACGCCATGACACTGTTTGAAATTTTGTGATGATTGGCATATCCTTGTTTGAGCAAAATTTGAGTAGAACTATGGCAATGTATTAGAGATGCAGTAAATCAGCTATATTTGGAATGAGTTAATTCATGCGATTGTGACCATGTCATTACAGCCAATTTGTACCCTTGAATAATCAAACGGTTAGGAGGATATGGATATTCTCCTAACTTTATAGTAATCTATATTCTACTAAATATGAGTGTGTATCAATAGCCATGTTAGTTTCCTCATTTTCATGATGTAGAAACATGCATCACACTGTTGGTTTCATCTAACCATACATTAGGGAAGTAAATGTGCATATGGAGAACTCTATATTTGGAAGTAGTGAAATCCTATAATGCTTACCATGTGTACATACCTATGTTTTGTTGAATTTGACCCATGGATTTGCTTGGTTTCAAGTGGATCTAGCATCTCCCCAAGTTTCCCCATCTTTCATCCATGAAATCTCCTCAATTTTGACCCCAAAATCCCCAATTTCCGCCCAAAATCGCGTCCCGGATCTAAATCCCGAGTTGACCCACCGGACAACCGATGTTTTCTCGGATGTCCGACGCTCCCGGAACCACCGGACATTCGACACTTACCGGACGTCCGACACCCCCGATACAGAGACAAAACCTCGGATTTCCATCCTTTTCCGGACGTCCGTTTCGCCCAGCCCTCGGACTTCCGATGTTTCTCGGACGTCTGACACGTGTAGATATCGACTTTGTTTGATTTTTGTTTCGGCCATAACAAATTCATCCGAACTCCGATTTTGACGTTCTTTAGCTCGTTTTGAAGCTCTTGACATCCCCCACACCACAAAAATACATCCAACATCATTTGACTCCATCAAATTTTTGGAACTTTGGCATCTTTGCCTAGGGCCTTCACCACATCATCCGCATTACCACCATAGCCTTCCGCAACCTAACCCATTTTGTTCACCATAGCATTAGTGGTTGTTTGAGTAGCGATTCGAGTCTCCTAAGGTTCTTCGGCTACTTAGGGACGATTACTTCTTCATCAACCACCACCTTACCTTCCGCATAACCTTGCCCACCATACACTTCCGCCACCCCAACTTAACCCAATTTTGTTTGAGCTTGTTTGAGTTGTGAGTTGTGTCTCCTAAGGTGTTTCGGCTACTTAGGGACGGTGACTTCAACTCCGACACCGTGTATAGTCCACCACCTTAACCTCCACTTCCGCATTGCGTACTCCAAAACCCATCATTGCATTTCCGCAATCCCTTTGAGCTTCCGCAAAACCACCACCGCATTCCTCTACCACCATTTGACATTTGACATTTGAGATTTTGAGTTCGTGGTTTTTTCGTTTCCTAAGGTGTTTCGGCTAATTAGGGACGGTTCTACATCATCTTGGTATCTACATCAAGAACACCGCCACTCATCATCGCCACGGACGGTAACCTCCATATCATCTTGGTATCGTGGTATCCCGTCATTGTACATTCTTGCCATTGCATTGTTAACCCCTAGCCCATTTTGCGTCACTTGCCTAACGAGACTAGCCTTTGAGTATTGCCGGCAACGTTACTTGTGCACATTAGTGATCATTGATCTACACCTTCCATTGCATACATACCATATCATGTTGGTATCATATCATCTCTTGTGCCACAAGTTTGTTCCCGCGTATACACAATTTCTATCTTGGTTTGTGTAATTTCGCATAGTGGCCATATAAAAAAAAGAATAAGCTTTTAAGCAAAGAGTGAGCAAAGAAGCTTGTAAGCAAGAGCCATAGCATCATACCACATTGCACATAAGATTGTCATCTTGGATCATACCACCGGAACATCATACATATATAGCATACTTGGGATAGAAAGTTGATACATTTTGCATCTTATAGGTTGTGCACAAGTGTCGTATCCGCCTATTGAGCAATCGTGCTAGAGTCTCTCTTGAGTTGTGCAACACGAGCGTTTTCCATGGATTCCACATTTTGTGCTCATTCCTTGGTTGCACGACCCCATTTATCTATCCGTGTGTGTGTTTCCGTGTGCCATTCATTGCTATTGGTCTACTTGTTGCACTTGCGAATTTGTGAATCTCTTTCAACATTATTGACTCTTGCTAACATTTTGCATCAAATTTTTGTGCCACTATCCTCACCAAGCTACTCCATAAGCTTTACTTGATAGGTGTGAGTGAACAAGTCCGGTACCAATTCCACTATGCTTTCATTTTCACATCGAGTGAAACGGGATACATTCTCAACTTTGGGAAAAGGTAACTTGGTATTGTTTATCTCATTTCCTACTCACCTCTACTCGAGTCTTGTGATGGATAGGCAAAGCACACCTCCTTCAGTCTACAACAACGACGAGTTCGATGCCACGAACAACAACTTCGACGCCAAGATGCAAGCTCAAGTGGAGGAGATCAAAGCCCTCATCAAGTCCAACAAGAGATCTTCCTCATCTTCGAGAAGATGCTCAAGTGCACATGCTTCCGAGCTACCATCTACGGCAAGATCACATCGGCATCGACACCATCAACGACAAGAACGTGAAGGTCAAGAGCTCAACACCAACAACCGCTCAACGACTTCACCATCTCCCTTGGCATCTTCGCCAAGTGACTTCAAGGCATCTTCGCCTACGGACATACGGCATCTTCGCCTACAAGCACCTCAAGACTACACCCAAGAGAAGCTCCCCAAGCTCAAGTCCGCGACTTCCACGAGCTACTACGACCTCGACACCGACCACGAGATTCCTTTCTATGGGACTCTAGAACCCGAGGAGTATCTCGAGTGGGAGCGCCTAATGGACGACTACCTCAAGCTACATCAAGTTCCTCCCGAAGATCAAGTGAAGTGCGCCACAACGAACTTCCACGACTACGCATCGGCTTGGTGGCTTCACACACCTTCGGAGAGCTACGACATGAGTTGGCCCAAGACGAAGAGAGCTTTGCGGCGAGAGTTTGTGCCTCCAACCTACACGGAACAACTTCTACGCCAATTGGAGAACACCATCCAAGGATCCAAGTCCATCGACGCGTACTTCAAGGAGATGAAGATTGCCTTGCGATGAGCCGGCGTGGACAACCCCATTTTGATGAAGTTCCACTTCATGATGGGATTGCACAACGACATCTCCAAGACTATCTTCCTCGAGAACTACAAGTCCCTAGACGACTACTACATTGGTGCTCTCAAGGCGGAACAAGAACTCATGAAGGCCAAGGCTTCTCCACCCCAAGCACACTTCTCGACGACCAAGCTCCACAACAACGAGTATGAGGCTAGTACCACGATGATGTCCAAGCCCGGCGAGCTCCAAGAAGACGCTCCCAAGTTCGACTTCACCGCCATCCCTCTTTGTGGCATTGATGGTGCCGAGTCTACTTTGACTCTTTTTCAAGACGGTGCGGCGCTGACTACGACTACGGAGCCATTCAAGGACCAAGCTTTGGAGGCGAGCGACATGGTGATGAGCAAGGATGATGTTTCCATCTTAGGAGGCGAGAGTGATGATGTGCCATCTTCGGCCTTCATCCATGGCGACGGTGATGACATGGTTGAGCATGGGATTTTCCCTTCGACCACGGCGACGTATGATGACTTGAGTGACTTGTGCCACCATATTGAGGATGAGAGTGACTTCACCACTAGCCCCATATATGATGTGTTGCCACAATTTCCATGTGAGGAGAGTCACAACCCCCACCACTTGAGTGAGATGAGTGACTCCACCATACGTGAGATTGAGTGCACCTACTTTGAGGGAGTGCGTGAGCCACCACATAGAGAGAGTGAGATAGTTGATAGGGCATGTGAGGCCACTTCGATTTCTAACGACTTCACCTCTACCTCTATTGTGTATTTTCATTTGGTTCTAGGTCCAATATATGATGACGCGCCGATACTCGACGACTTCGTCCTTCCTTTGGACAAGACAATGGCCATGGTGGATTATGATGCAACTCCCACATGGTTCCATCAAGATGATGATACCGACCACCATTTGGTCTTTACCACCTCACCTACACCACTTGAGTGGAATGAACAAGGTAACATAGGTGAAGGTGATGCTCTAGTCCCACTAGTGGACATTCTTGACATCGATTGCTTGCATGATGTTGATCAACCTATTACCATGCTTCATGCTAGTGCGACTTCCCCATGCGATGATTTACCCATTTATGATGAGTATGATGATTGCCATGCGGAGTCTATTAGTTGTGATGCTATGTTACATAGGATTTCTTGTGATAATTCTTTAGGTCACATCATGTTTGACAATCCGCTTGACTTGTCGTATGCTATGCATGAGATCAACCATATGTCATATTTGCAATCTCTTCATAGTGACTATGCATATGCCATTAAAATAAACCCGATTTGCACATATGGCATAGATGACAAGCCCATGGTTATTGGCATTTGTTTTTCTTGTGATGATATTGATATGCTCCCTTTGCATCATTTATCTCATATGCCATGCCATGACCACCTAGCTTCGGATATGCATTGTTTTGGATGTTGTTCATATTCTCCATATGATGTTTCCGATATTGCTCATGAGGAGACCCCCATAGTTTCCTCATACATTTTAGGAGATTTTGATCAATCCCATCCATTGCATGATTCCCATGATTGTGTGCACCATATGCTCCCCATGAATAAAAATGCTATTGTTGTGCCACATACTTGTATGCTCAATTTGTGTCCCCATCGTGTCATACATAATAACTATTCTTTCATGATGGATGACATGTTTTTATACCATGCATCAAATTTCTTTGAGCGATGCTTATCTTGCGCTAACTCACACGTGCACATACACATCATGATGGACGATGTGTACATTTACCACGCACACAACTTCTTTGGTTTGTGTCTCTTTTGTGTAGGTACCCATGAATACTTGTCAACCTCGCAATCCCATGAGTTGACAAAATGAGCTCTAGAGAGCAATGATGACTTGGGATCCCATGGATTGTCTTTCCCACCGCTCTCTTCGCACAAAGAATCCGCGCATTTCTTCTACATGGCCCTCACATGGTTGTGGGTTATTGTCCATTACATATTCTATGCCCATCTTGCCATGTTCACTTTGCATGACATGCTCAATCCTATGCCTTTCCCATGCACTTATGACCCATGCTTTGCCTTTCCCACCGCTCTCTTCGCACAAAGAATCCGCGCATTTCTTCTGCATGGCCCTCACATGGTTGTGGGTTATTGTCCATTACATATTCTATGCCCATCTTGCCATGTTCACTTTGCATGACATGCTCAATCCTATGCCTTTCCCATGCACTTGTGACCCATGCTTTGCATTACACATGTTGATTGATTCTAGTACTTGTATGTGTATTTGCAAGCTTGGTGGAGATATTGCTTGTTATTGCCATGTTCCACCTATGACCCATTCCTATGATGATACTATGATCTTGCTTTGTGTTCGTGCTTGCGATATGTCATGTGCATTTCCTATGTATATTATTTACTCACATGACATGATTGCCATGATTTCCTCTAGTGTGTTGCATCTTCGCTCCACTAGTTTGCACAACATGATTTCTATGCTTGATTATGTTGCATCACCAATGATTCATACTTGCTCACTTCATGCGGTTGATGACAACCATTACCATGCTTTGCACATGATTCATATTGCTTCTTATCACATATCTCCGAATGTTGCATCTCTCATGCTAGATGATTTGCCATGTATTGATAGCAACAATGATTATAGTCTTGCTCATGAGATTGCCCCCATAGCATTCTCGCATATATTTGGAGATTTTGACATATTTCTTGTGAAGCATGCTTGTCTAACCTCTTTGCACCATATACCTAGTGCAATGAATATTGCCATTGTTGCATCATATTATTCATGCACTTGTGCTTCTAATGGTTATGTGCAAGAGAAGAGAACCATCATGATGGATGATGTGTTTATCTACCTTGCACATACATTCTTTCTTTTGTTGTGTGCATGTGTAGGATACTTGAACTTCGTGTCGACTTCCACTTCACGTGAGTTGACCATTCGAGCTCTTGAGAGCGAACCACCTTCTACCACGATGATTCTACATCGCATTTGCTTGCGCTTAGACATTGTGAAGAATGCACAAGGACATGCCTTCAAGGTGACATCTTTCTTGAGCATGAATATTGTGGATCCTACTTCATGTGTTGCTTTCACCTTGACATATTGCACACATGCTAGAGATCTTGCTTCGACTTATCATTGCCACATTGCCATGCTTCATGACATATATACCTTGTGTGTTGCATCCAATTCTTGGATTACTTGCTCCTATCATATGTTTGGTTGCAACAATGTCATTTCTTCACATATGCCATGTCCCATTGCTTGTCACATGATTGACTTGATTGCCTCACACATGATGAACAATTGCTCTTTCTATTGTGTTGAGTGCCATACTATCTTCACTACACCCTATGCATGTTATGCTTGGATTGTCTTGCACTTGACCCATGTGTTTAGACACTTCATTTTATTTGGTGTTGTGAATATTTCCTATGCCTACCATAGACCTTTCATTGAGTGCTTGATGCATCATTGATATGACCTCGAGGTAGATGCTTATTCTATTGACACACATATTTGCGTCACTACCTCACAATTGCATACTTGTCCCCATGATATCTTTGCTTGTGCTCGATTGATGTGCTTACATGCCATTTCACAATCCTTTGTCACACCTTATGTTATGCTTGATAACGACACTTGTTGGGTGAATCACCTCTTGAATGCTTGGTTTGCACTAATGCTAACCACATTTGTTTTTCCAAGTGTTTGTTGTCCTTGCTCCTTTTGAAGGAATCACTAGATGGTGTGACATTGGAGAGTGCCCATTGTGAGCTTCAAGATGACGAGTACTTGGTGATTGTCCACTTCTACACGGCGAAGCCATCTCTTTCCCATGGTGATTTAGTTTTCGATCCGAGGTCGGATCTTTCCCAAGGGGGGAGATGATGCGGAGTATCCTACGGACATCACCATGTCAAGAGTCCGTTTGGCAAGTGACACGTGCGACCTCTACTTCACATACATAAAGGTGAATCATCTCCTTTACATGTGCTCACTTGACCCCTTCGAGGATGGTATACTACTTGACATTCCTCTTGTGTGCATGCATAGGTATTGCCGGAGCTTCATGGACAACGAGGAGGAGTACAAGCGCCAAGGAACGACTACACCATCCGTGAGGGAAGCGTGGAAGCGAAGACGGAAGAAGACGGAGCTGCAGCAAAGCTACAGCCACCGGACGTCCGACGGATGCCGGACGTCCGGCCACCCGTAGACCAGACAGCCAGAAGAACTACAACCGACAAGAGCTACAGCGGCCGGACGACCGATGACCACCGAACGTCCGACAAGTACCAGTGAGCGGACGACCGACGCCGACCGGACTACCGGTGCCACCTGTCCAGAGAAGAAACGTCAGACTTCCGACGCGCGCCGGACGACCGGTCCCCCACCAGCCGTCGGACGTCCGACACCGACCAGACGTCCGGTACCTGCCTGTGTGCAGCCGCAGGCCTTTGGCCTTGTATCCCTCTCCCACTTACCCCTTTGTGGCTTAGACTATAAATAGAACTCCCCCTTCTCCTTTCTAGGGTTAGCAAAGTGATAGCTCATTTGTATGTGAGCTTTGCTCCTACCTTCTCCTCTTGAGAGAGAGATACTACTCCATTGGAGGCCAAGGCCTCTTCGGAGAAGATCCCGAGGGATATCAAGACCCCTTCGGGGAAGGATCTATCTAGATCATCAAGCCCCCATCTCCTTTGGATTTGGGATGAACTTTACCTTGTATCTTTCCTTTTGTTGTTCATGTACCCTTGTGGATCTTGTGTGTTTGATTGTCTAGTGGATGTGTGATTGGACTTGTTCTTGAGTGTTCCTCGTGTTTCCCCTCGTGTTCTTCGTGTTCTTCGCGGGATCCCCTCCATTTCGTGAAAGATTGGGCATCTAGGGTTCTACCCTACATCATCACCTGGTATGGAGGGCGCGTGGATGATGTGATACACCAGAACTTCATCTTCGAGGCACAGCTGAAGGACGACGGCGCGTTGGATCATCCTAGTGACACACTCCGTGTACTTTGCATAGAGACTGATGACCTTCATCTCCACCTTTTTGAGGGAGTTGGATACATTGTTGATCCACTCCCGAACAACCCTTGGGTGGTCGGTGATGGTGGCAACTATGCTCAACGAGCCTTCGACGAGGACATGTTTGATGCTAAAAACTTGCATAGGGATCTCTTTCGCCGTTTGGAACCGCTGGACCGGAGGGCTATGGTTTGGAGAATTAGGATTAAGATGGCTAGTTTAACTCAAGAAGATGATTATTTAAAGGGGCTTCAGAATTACTCCAAAAGTATGTGAAGAGGTTAAAACAATGTGAATCCAATGGGGTTTGAATGCAAATGAAGGAGAGGTGAAGAAGTCGAGGAAAATCGGTTCCCGATGGAGAAGTAAATGGGAGAAGTGGCATGCAGGCAGTTGATTAGACAGCTAGGTAGACCAACCTGCAAAACGAAAAGGCTATGTGGGTAGCGCACTAAGGAGTGGTACGTGTCTGTGTACGTGCCCATCCTTCTATCTCTACATGTGCCACTGGTTAGTTGAGGTCACTCTTTTGAATCACCGTGGCAAAACATTTTATGATTCCTTTTTATTTCTGCACCCCTCCTGATAGGTGGGACCTACGCAAAATCCACTTGGGTGGACAAATAGATATACAAACATATCCATCTCTTTGCACACAAAAATGTGTCATAGCTGGTTTGGATGGATATTGGCGCGTGCCTGCGAGACGACCTTTTCTGGTTAAGGAATATGCGGTTATCCTAAAAAAAGAAAAATCCCTTCTTTGTGCCTCCACATGAACGAGAATTTGGTTCTGCTTGCAATATGGATGCTACCTAGAGGATGAATGAACCCAGAGGCATGCTAGCACGGGAGACCTCTTTCTGCTATACAATACTACTCCGTATGTTACTACTAGTAGCAGTACAACTATAGTACACTTGATGGTCAAAATATTATTCATCCAGTCCTCACAGTGAAGTGACAAGACCCTGCGCCCGAGGTGACACTAGTCTAGGCGGCGTGTTCGGGTTACCAAAGTCAGCCTCACCTTGTGCACTGTGCAGTCACTATCACCGCCACTGTATAGCATGCCTCGCCTCGTCTCCCTCTCCCCTTGCACCACTCCATCTCCATCTCCATCTCGCCGGAGATCCTGAGGTCACTCTTCATCATCTCACCCCCGAGTACCCTCACCTCGCTCGCCTCCCCCAGTACCACTATTCCCTCGCTGGCCGCTCCAGCACCGAGAGCCTTCTCCCCCGTAAATTAAGCCCCAAAAAAACCCCACCTTCCAAACTCCACCATGGACGAAGGAGAACCGCGCATCATCCATATGAGCCACGACTGGAGCAATCTCCCCAGTGACATCCTCGACCTCTGTTGTTCGCGTATGGATATGTTGAGTGCCGTGCGGCTAGCTGCATGCTCGAGGGACATGCACGCGACCATCGTCGAAGCGAGGCCTGAGCTTTTCAAGACACCCTGCTTGCTACTATCTGCTCTTGCGAGATGCACTCACCATGATACGGAGGTGTACATGATGCCCCTCGACTTCATTCCGACCTCCATTAGCTGAAACTTCTTTGCAGGTATGTACTGGGTCGCCGTACATCGTGCCCCTCGACTTCGATCCGATCACCATCGCCCGAAACTTCTTGGCAGGTATGTACTGGGTCGGCATGAACTCCCACTGGATGGCTGCCGTCAGAGAAGACCGGGAAAAGTTGGTTCTCGTGAACTTCCACACCTCCCATGAGATTATCTTTCCTCCGTTGGATTATGTAGGGTTTTACCGTCGCAGTCCAAGTCATCTAAATTACCACGTCAGTTGGACGGACCTTGTTTTGCAGAAGATTGTAATCTGCCAAGTTCCCACACAATATGCGGATTACGCAGACTTCAAGCTAATTGCCTTGTTCGACCGCGGACTCGCCTATCTTTCTGCCGGTGCCTTCTTTAGCTAGAGACAACTCACATCGCAGTGGATCGTCAAAGCTGATACACACTTCTGTGATGCTATTGAACACAATGGCATCTACGCGATCGACAAAGCAGATGGCACCACATATTACTGGGACGGCACGTGTAAGTTATTTTCGTCTGATTTTAGTGATAACGCCATGACACTGTTTGAAATTTTGTGATGATTGGCATATCCTTGTTTGAGCAGAATTTGAGTAGAACTATGGCAATGTATTAGAGATGCCGTAAATCAGCTATATTTGGAATGAGTTAATTCATGTGATTGTGACCATGTCATTACAGCCAATTTGTACCCTTGAATAATCAAACGGTTAGGAGGATATGGATATTCTCCTAACTTTATAGTAATCTACATACTACTAAATATGAGTGTGTATCAATAGCCATGTTAGTTTCCTCATTTTCATGATGTAGAAACATGCATCACACTGTTGGTTTCATCTAACCATACATTAGGGAAGTAAATGTGCATATGGAGAACTCTATATTTGGAAGTAATGAAATCCTGTAATGCTTACCATGTGTACATACCTATATTCGCCCTTCAGCAATCAATGGCTAGAATAATATCCTCACAAGAATTTTGCCCACAGAACATGAGTATATAACAATGCATGGTGTGTTAGTTTCCTTGAAGAGTTTATTTGTGAGGACAGAACATGATTACATAACATTCATGGCATGGTAGTTTCCTGTGAAGAATCGATTGCGAGATAACATGTGTATAACCATGCATGGCACTTCTATATTTTCTAACCCAGTATACATTTCCCTGTATTTTCCTCTCAGTTCCAACAAGGACAGATCAATGATGTTTCTTGCATTATCCTACTCATACTCTGAACAATGCTGATCTTACATTAACAATGCATGTCCTTTTTGATATGATGCAGTGTCCCTACAGTTACTGCCCTTTCTAATCACACCACCTTTGCCAAAAATAGGGAAGCACAACTGGTTCCTCGCTCGATCAGACGACGACAAAAGACTGATGATCATTCACACACATGAGCCAGCAAAGTTATATCGCAAAAACCCCACTGTGTACAAGCACCGTGAAATACGTGAGTATATCCGGAGAGTGGTTGTTACGTCTATGAGTAGGATACCAACTTGTTGGGGCCTTCAGGATTTTTGAGTTGGAGGCGGGTAAACAGCCTTGGTTCACACTCTCTATTTCTCTGACTCAATTATCCGATTAACCAGGAGATCACCGTTGGCAAGGACCTTGATGGCAGAGAGGCTCTGTTTGCTAGGGAAAACTATGTCTATACGGCGATCCCTAGGACTTCGGGAGCAAACTCCCCTGATTGTCAATGATACAGCCTGCAGCCAAAAGAAGGTGAGAACGACAAAGGCATCTGGATTAACTTTGATCCTTGGATGTCTCAACTCCGACAGGCAGTGATGTGGTTCAAGCCTTCAGGTTGATAGGTAGTTGGGCTATTGCGTCGAAAGGGTGGAGTCCTGATGTCTCCGAATCACTGGTGGCTGAAGCGAGGCTGCAAATTATGATGGTGTTGGATCATCCCTCTTCGAATGACTTGTTGTCTTTGCTGCTTGTTCTAGATGGGTAGTTCTCTCTTTTGTTATGTAGACTCCTTGCCATTTGGTCATCCTCGTCTATGTCACTCTTACTATGTAATAGTTGCCTCTCTTTAGAATGTCATTCTCGTCTGGATCACGAGAGTCTGAGCGCTGCAGATGGGTGCATTTTGGTGGTGTAGCAAGACTTCTTATGAACTATCATGTCTTGTTGTTTATGTCAGTAGTAGTCAATAGTCAGTGTTTGAATGTTTTATATATCGTTGTTTCGAAGTGTTTATTGTCTTGAACTGCTGGTGGGCTAAATGAGGGCATCACCATTCTCCAGTGTTCAGTGTATATATCCTTTTGTCAAGTTATAATTTGAGCTCATTGTCTTTTCGATGATGTACGCTTGTTTGGGACAATGTGAGGTGTCGTTGAATATGGGCCGAGTAGTAATGCAATGCCAAACAGGTCAATTATGACTCTCAGGCCGGGCGCTCAAAAAAAGAAAGAAAAATGACTCTTAGGCCGACATGTGGGCTCCACCGGTGTTTTCATGCGCTTGCACGCCGAGAGCGTATTGGCGTGTGTTTGAAATTCATGCTACCTTTTCATCCCCAATCTCCCGCCCCTCCCCAATCTCTGGAATCCTGATTCCTACTCCAGTTCCCCCGAATCCCCCTCCTGTACTCCATGTACTCAAGCGCACTATCATGTCGCCGGTCAACGTGGATCTCCAAGCCGGAGATCCTGAGGTCCGTCCTGCCTTCGGGCGCTGCATGCTGTCGCTCAACAGTGGCATGGCGGCGCTTGACGACCAGTTTGCCAGCAAAGTGCTGATGGTAACCATGAACGGCGACCAGCCTCCCATCTCACCGGACGACCTTGTCAAAGCTCTTGGCATTGCGCATGGCATCCAAATAAGCGACTGGCTCGTCGAAGTCTGTCCGCCACTGGTTGATTTCTTCGTCAGGTGCCGGACAACTTTCGACTGCAGTCGTGTGTTTGAATCTTCTTGCTGTTTGTTTTGCGATGGCGCGTTGGTGAGCTTTGATCGGTGGCACCCAGGATGGGGCTCGGTGCCCTCTGAGCTTGAGTTTTTAACAAAGCTTACCTTCCACGTGATGCCTCGACGTGCTTGGAACTGCGAGTCCATGAATGAGCTTATCAACAACCTAGAAGGTGAGCTCGTAAGTATGTTTGGTCCTCTAGACAGCTGGGCTCTGACGGTTATGGCATGGATGAAGAAGTCGTCCACCATACCGAAGGTGATTGGTGTTGAGATACCGGTGCAGGAACCAGTGTTGTACTATTCGTCGCCACCAAGGCCGCCACGGACCACGTGAGGGATGTACCTATATCGAGTGTTCGTGCATGTCGAAGAAGTGGTCAATCCATCAATCGAAGTCATGCTGCCACCGCTGGTGCCAGGGTCCGTCGACGACATCCATTATAGGAGTCAACATCAGACTTTCCTCGTGTTGCTCGGAACGATGGATGGCACAAGGCCTACTCCATCGCGCAGCGGAGGCCACTGCTTCTTTGGGAGAAGAGGCAGGGCTGGCTGCCTGGATGTGCTCTAATTTGAGGTAACAACTGAATCTTCTCAGATACTAGTTAAATCCAAGCTATCGGTGTGAAGCACTAATGTGCCAGTACATTTGATTGTGACATGTTCTATTTTTGTACCTGAACTTTTTTAGAAAGGGATGTATGTCAACTTAATGTGCTAGCAGAACTTATTGTGTTGTCTGTTTATTTTCTTTGCACAGCATTCAAGATATTTCCCCATCATTGATAAAGACGATGAACGGTTAGGTACGAGTTTGTTGGTTTCAACATAGCCCTACCCGTAGCGATCCACTGCTTCCACCCTGATTGTGCTGCGTGTGTGAAATTTTTGTATGCAAGTTCAATGTGCTATGATGTTGTATATGATTGTGTCAACTATATAAGTTTTTACTGAGCATCAGCAATGCATATGGCTGAAAGATGTATTCAGGAGTATCGAGCGATGGGCCTCTCTCTCACACACACACACGGACGCGCACGCGCGCGTGAGCGCACACACACACACAGGTGGGACCCGTTGAATTATTTCTTCGCTCGTGACAGCTTTTAATTAGGTTCCACTCTACTCTAACTTTTTTCTTAAGTTATAAATTGAGCTCAGTGACTTCAAAAAGTTGTACACAAGCCTTGTTTGGGCCTTTTCAGGCATCGTTGAATGTGGGCTAAGTAGCTATGTAAAGTTGTACTGTACTACTATATATGCCTTTTTCGTTGAACATCAGTAATGCAACTGGGCCGACAATTGTACACAAGATCGTAAAATAAGCACAGCCTAGCCTATGTTTCTTTTAATAAAATGCACAACTCAGTTCATTTTTTATATAATAAGATTACCAAGCCCAACTTAAGTTTTTTTAATAATATTCCTATCTCAATATTATTTTAATATGAAATGCTCACTCCAAACCATCATTGTTTTTTCACCCATCCAAGAAAATGGGTCCATTTCTACTAAAATCAAATGGATTGTAAATTATCATAAATAATAAATGGGTTGCATGTACGCAATATTATTTTTTCACCCAGCCCAGTAAATAGGTGTATGCGAATAAATAATCAAATGCGCTGTAAATTGTCATAAATAGTAAATCGGCTATTATTATTTTTACCCAGCCCAGGAAATATATTATTTTTTGAGTCAAGGTCCAGGAAATAGATGTATTGGCCAACAAAATGAAATGGGTTGTAAAACCTAAATAAATGGACTGCATTCCGCCGCAGCTTTCGAAGCTGACTTTGTTGGCCCACTAGGATGGAGCCTGCGCAAGGTGTTGTCCATTTAGTGAACAAAATGATTTAATGGTCTAAAACAAAAAGTCAACAAATTATTCTGACATCTTCGTTGGATTGACATCCAACGGCGATCCTGCTTCTTCAATCTCTGATCTAGTTGCTCTTGCTCCAGCCGCCAAAACCATCACCGGCTGGAGCGCCTACATCTACCTCCCGTGGCCAGCTGTGCTGCCGCGTAGGGCTCGCCGCCCCACCCTACTCCCAACGGTGGTTAGGTCATACATGTTCTCGCCCACACCTTCTGTTATTCTCCGGCTACGGTAACCTCACCCCGCAGCCGAACCGGTCCCTCGTACTCCCCTTCACTAGGGACTCGAGTGCCCCTTATTCCACGACTCCAGATCATTCCCATCTTAGGCCTCTGTCGGAATCGGGGCTCCGCAGACCCAAACAAGGTTCGAACTCTGGGGTGTGCGCGAAGAACTCAGCTAGGCTATGACTATTTAGAAGCCGATTTTGAGGTGCCAAAAATTGAACTAGCTTTTGCAACTATTCAGATGCGGCTCGTTGCTAGCTTTAGTTTGAGTACTTGTGGAGCCAAAACGGACATCATATAAAAAAAATATGCCTGTTTTACTAAACACTGCGCAAAACAAATTCCAATATGAATTCATGTACGAGATTGAGTCTAGATAAATCTGAAATTTCTTTTTCTCTCTCTTTTTTTTCTCTCACTTTTTTTCTTTCTTTTTCTTTTTTTCTCTCACTTTTATTTAACTTTTTTCTCTCTCTTTCCAAAACAAACTAGATAAGATGCAGATTGGATCAAGCGAAGATACAAATGACCTCAACTATGATTATGACAATGAACGATGGGGAGCACGTGGTGGTAACTAATGGATGGAGGTGGTGGACAGCGAAAGGGATAATGATGCAGCGGCGGCATGACTAATGTGAACATAACTCGAAACTCTAAAGCACTAGACACTAAGACCAGCAGCTCAACACGACAATGCAACCGATAATTCAACTATGCAAGCAATGAAAAGAAAATTGCAAAGGCTCAGACTGTTTTGGACAAATGATGAACATATCTAACTTTTTTATGGCTTTTTCTTGGACAATAGGTAAGCAAATAAATCTAATCTAGTGATAACTGGAAATTCTCACCGAGCAACCTAAAAACTGATACCACTTGATAGAGTCGAGGGTCCGGATCTTTCGATGAGATGATAACTATCGATTTGGTGGAGCCAACTTTGATGATCCGACTACAAACGTGCATGACGTTGCGCCTTAGCAATTGCTAAACCAATCTCCTAAGGTTACTGACGATGCTGGAAGCACGATCAGCCTGACCACGAAGGTCTATTCCTGCATGCAATCAAGGAACAAGCAAAAATATGATAATGCAATCTAAATATTGCGAACATATATGAAGTATTAATAAAGTGGGGATCTGAAAGCGGTTTTAGTCTAGTCGTTGGACACAAACGAAGTACACGAAGTTCAAATGGGTAACTTTTAACTAAACAAATCCCAACGAAAAAGCTACTAGATTGATCTACTTATATAGGAGCAAGGGGTGGCGGCCAAGGAGGTGGGAGGACATCCCAAGGCAGCCTAAAACTAACCCTAGGTCGTACAAGGCCCATGGGCCCAAGTGGAGGTGATGCAATACCTTTGGACTTGTAGTTTGACTCGGATTCTGATGCAGCATCAGATTGTTTCGTCAATATCTCAATGCTTCGGATGAATTTGAAGGTGTATCCAATTGGGTTGGAAAGTGTATGAAATAAACTTTCTAACAAAAAATGAATCACCCAATTCGGAGACCGGACGAAAGAGTTCTTGGCATTTTGAGCCAGGTATGTCTGTGCAGTCCGAATCTGAGTCCAGAACATGGGAGACTTGGACTCTATCTTGTCTTGGGCTAAAAGTGACATGAGAGAACTTCTTGAACAGCACCTAACGTCTCGTTTTCCCTTATCTTCATACGTGGATTGTACAAGTGTCCGGTATTTCTGCAATTAAGCAAGAAATAAAAATGCAGTGAAGTATTTTTGTTCTGTATAGCATAAATAACTTATTGCATAACTTTTATCAGAAATCACCTCAAATAAATACGCATATGCAATATTTGTGATAATATCCAAGATAGCCATGTCCTTATCAATAGTGGTTGGTCCGTCCGTTGTGGATGACGTCGCGGTCAAATTGCCAAGGTCTTCCTAGGAGGAGATGGCACACGGACATAGGAACCACATCACACTCCAATGTGTCTTCGTATGCTCTAATCTTGAAGGACACTTGAATGTTGTGCTCCAGTTGAATGGTGCAGAAGTCACTGAGCCATTGGACCTTATAGGGACGAGGGTGCTCTTCTTGACCAATTGTAGCTTGGAGCATAATTCTTCACTTGCCAAATTGTGGCAACTTCCGCCGTCGATAATGACCTTGACGGAACGTCCATTGATGCCCGCTTTGGTGTGGAAAATATGACAACATGGGTCCTCATCTTGTTGGTGTTGGAGTATCAATACTTTGGAGACAACAAGAGTGTGGCTCAAATCATTGTCACAGAAGACTTGAGCATCTTCATTCACTTGACGGTGCATGGCCACATGCTCAAGTGCTTCCATTTCTTCTTCGCTCATGGAGTCGTAGGTGCCTTCATCATTTGCGATCATGGTGTGTCTAGTGGGGCACTCAAATGTCATGTGGCCTCGGCCTTGGCATGTGAAACGTTTGATGGAACTTGTCTTAACGGTCTCATCCGTTGGAGTAGTCGATGATGGAGCTCTTGGCTTATAGTTGCTTGTATTAGAAGGACGACTTGAAGATGTCGAAGGTTTCTTGTAGCTTGACTTGTCACCGTTGCTTGGTCAAGCTTTAGTTGAGGTAGAAGGTGTCATCGTCGTTGAAGCTTGAGTGTATGAACCATAGGTCTTGGAAGAGTACTTGTAGTCATCTTGCACTTGTCGCTCCACCTTGGTAGCTTGGTGCACTAGCTCGAGGAGGTTGGAGTACGATTCGAAATCGATGATTTTCTTGATAGGATGGTTGAATCCATTCAAGAAGCGTGCCATAGTTTGCTCCTCATCTTCCGTGACATTGGCTTGTATCATTGTGATCTCCATCTCTTTGTAGTATTCTTCAACGGACTTTGTGCCTTGCTTGAGGAGTTGCAACTTCTTGAAGATATCACGGCTATAGTGTGTGGGCACAAAACGCGCTCTCATGACCTCCTTCATTTGATTCCATGTTGTGATGGGTGGTTCGCCTTTCTCTTGGCGCCGCTCGATGACTTGCTCCCACCAAATGAGAACATAGTCTTGGTACTCATGTGAGGCTATGGAAATCTTCTTTTCCTCTTCATAGTTGTGCAGACGAAATATCTTGTCGACCTTCAATGCCCATGAGAGGTAGTCTTCGGGATCGTTGCTTCCGGAGAACTTAGGCATGTTGAACTTGAGCTTGCCGTAGCATTTCTCTTCATTGTGTTGGGGCAATGGCAATGTCGCTCTTGTCTTGGAGGAAGTTCTTCAACCTCTTGCTCCTCGTGCTCTGCTTGATTAGCTTGACATTAAGGATGTGGAATTCTTTCTCGGTTCCTCATTTCGTGGCGCTCCTCAAGACGTGCGGCTTCCTCTTGTCACTCTCATCGAAGGTCCTCTTCTTGTTCACGCACACGGCAGTTGTGTTCATTGACGGCGTGTGTGGCATCGCGTAGAGCACGTTGACCTTCTAGGGCTTGTTCCTCGCAGCATTGTTGTTCTTGTTGGAGAGCGTCGCCATCTTGGTTTTCTTGTTCTTGGCGTTGTGGAGCTTGCTCTTGGTGATGGTGGCGTTCGCGCTCCCGAAGGCGGTCTTGCAAACCATTTCCATGGAATGGGTTTTGTGGAGCTTGATGATCTTCACGATCTTGGCAATGATGCAAACAAGCTCAAGGAAGACTTGCATCTGAAGATGTGTCCGAAGAGTGTCGACTTGAGTGGCGTCGTATTGATGATGACGAAGTGGAGGACGCACGGTTGACCATCAAGGCACAAAACTCTTCCATTTGTGATGATAGCTTGTCATCAAGATAGTCCCTTGTACGTTGTTCGGATTGCCGCAAGTCGGTGGTGAGTTGGTCGATGCGATCGCCAAAGCTTCATTCTCTTGATGCAAAGCTCTATGTGCGCCAAATAGTTGATTCTTGGTCGCGAAGTTGTTCGGCTCCTCTTCTTGCTCATCGAAGAGTGGGTTGGTAGAAGTGCTCGGCCTATCCATCATCTCAAGCAAATACGTGAGTTCAAGAAAGGAAAGAACTAGACCAAAATGTACCTTATCCAATGTTGAAGATGGACCAAAGATCACACAATATAGTGTTATGGAAGTAGCACAATTGGTACCTAATCTCGTCAATCTCACACCTACACAAGTAAAGCTTTTGGAGTAGCTTGGTGAGGATGGTGGCACAAAATTTATGCAATTGTTAGCAAGATTCAATAATGTTGAAAGAGATTCACAAGTGAAACAAGTAGACCAATAGCAATGAGTGGCACACGGAAACACACACACGGATAGATAATTGGGGTCGTGCAACCAAGAAATGAGCACAAAATGTGGAATCCACGAAAAATGCTCGTGTTGCACAACTCAAGAAAGACGTAGCACGATTGCTCAATTGGCGGATACGGAACTTGTGCACAACCTAAAAGAGACATCGACTTCTATTATGTTTATGCTATGTATGTATGGTTCCCGGTGAGTCTCTCACAATGATCCAAGATGATCAAAGATGGCAATATGATATGCAATGTGGCGATGCTATGTCTATTGCTTACAAGCTATTCGTTTTTCTCTTTGCTTAAAAGCTTTTCTCTCTTTGATATTTTCCTTTGGCCACTTATGCAAAATGCTCGAACCAAGATAGCAATTATGTATATGCGGGAACAATTGATAACACAAGAGATGATATGATGATAGATGCACGCTATGATAGCTATGCGGAACGTGTATCACTAAAGTGCACAAGCAACGTTGCCCGGCAATACTCAAATGGCTAGTCTCGGTAGGAAAGTGACGCAAAATTTGGCCCGGGGTTCACAATGCAATGGCAAGGGAGATGCACAAGTGATGTTGTCGAGGTTACCGTCCTTTCTTACGGTTGGTGGTGTCAAAATGAGGGAGTGGTCGTTGTCGATGTCGAGTCCGTGGAGAATTTGAGCGGTGGTGATGTCGATGTCGAACCGTTCCTAAGTAGCCGAAACACGTTAGGAAACGAAAAACCGCAACTCAAAATCCCAATGGCAAATGTAAAATGGTGGTAGTGGAAAGCGATGGTATGGCTATGGATGTCAAAGGGTTTGCGAAAGTGCTATGGTGGGGCTTGGAGTTGGCGATGCGAAAGTGGAGGCGGTGGCTGAAATTTTCAGTCGAAAATTCAGTTTTGACAGTGGAAGTCGGATGATCCGGTTGGGGTCCGGATGATCCGGGCGATGTCCAGATGATCCGGGTGTGCGTCCGGATGATCCGGTGATGAGGACATGGCTACCTTGGATACAACCAAAAATTTTACATACATGCATATTTGTGAGGTGATTTCTTATAAGAATTATGCAATAATTTATTTATGTTATTCAGAACAAAAATATTTCACCTTTTTTTATTTCATGCCTAAATGCAGAATTGCTGAACACTTGTACGAACTACGTATGAAGACAAAGGAAAAGGAAATGATTAGGTGTTGTTCAAGAAGTTGTCTCGCGTCAAAGGAAATGATTTTGTGCTGTTCAAAAAGTCTCTCACGTCACTTTTGGCCCAAGAGAAGATAGAGTCCAAGTTCCCCACATTCTGGACTCGGATTCGGACTGCACAGACATACCTGATTCAAAACGCCAAGAACTGTTTCATCCGGACTCCGAATTGGGTGATTCTTTTTCTGTTGGAAAGTTTATTTCGTGCACTTTCCAACCCAATTGGATTCACCTTCAAATTTGTCCGGAGCGTTGAGATATTGATGAAACAATCTGATGCTGCAGCAGAATCCGAGTCAAACTACAAGTCCAAAGGTGTTGCATCACCTCCACTTGGGCCCATGGGCCTTGTACGACCTAGGGTTAGTTTTAGGCTGCCTTGGGACGTCCTCCAACCTCCTTGGCCGGCCACCCCTTACTCCTATATAATTAGATCAATCTAGTAGCTTTTTCCTTGGGGTTTTAATTAGTTAAAAGTTAACCATTGCTGCAACTTTGTGTGCTTTGTTTGTGTCCAACGACCAGGCCAAGACCGCTTTTGAAACCCCACTTTTATCAATACTTCATCCATATTCGCTATATTCATATTGTTTTATCATATTCTTGCTTGTTCTTTGATTGCTTGCAGGAATAGACCTTCGTGGTCAGGTTGATCGTGCTCCGGCATGGTCAATAACATCTCGGAGTTGGTTTAGCAATTGCTAAGGCGCAACATCGTTGCAAGTTTGTAGTCGGATCATCAAAGTCGAGTCCACCAAATCGATAGTTATCATCTCATCGAAAGATCAGGACCCTCGCCTATATCATCCGGGTAGGTCGTCTGCGCGGCTATGTGGTCGGGAAGAACTCCAAATCATGGATAAAAAGAAAAATTGGGGCGATTTTGGGTGGATTTCGTGGTGGAGGAGGTCGGAAATGCTAGATCCACTTTCAACACAAGGAATCCACGGATCAAAATCAACAAAACATCATCAAACCAACAAATCACAAAAAAAATCGGTATGGCTCTTTTTGTGGGGATTTTTGAAATTGAGGGAAAACATACAAAACTAGGCTATCAAATGGGGGTATGGACTCCAAGATGTGAATCAGCCTATGCTCTGATCCAAGATGATGTAGGGTGAAACCCTAGTTCATGATCTTTTCACACTTGGAGGTGGAGAAAGGAGCAAATCAAGAGAAGAACACTCAATTGATATATCCAATCACACATGTGCTAAATCCACATACACAAAGAGGAGATACAAGGATCCAAATCCAACACAAGTAGGTAACAAAGGGCAGCTAGTTCATCCCAATCCTTGAAGGAGAGAAGTCTTCAATCCTAGAAGGATCTTCCGATGAAGGGGTCTTGAATCCACTTGGGGGATCTTCTCACATGGAGACCTTGATCTACATCGGAGAGGTAAGTGGATGAGCAAAGCTCTATCTCTATCTTGAGCTAATCCTTTGCTAACCCTAAAACATTGGCGAGGGGGGAGTATATATAGTCTAGGGGTGGAGAGAGGTACATGGGCCTCAGCCCAAGCCATGCACGCATGCATTGTCCAGATGATCCGGGTGTCGGGGATCCGGATGATCCGGGCGGCCGTCCGGATCGTCCGGCTGTGTCGTCACAGCCTAGTTGGTCCGGATGTTCGGGTCGTCGTTCGGATGTCCGGGTGGGTCTGGATGATCCGGCTTCGTCCGGAGGCTTGTTGTACTCTTCGGGCACATTACATGGATTTTCCGGATGGGGGTCCGGATCGTCCGGGCTTGGTCCGGATCATTCGGATGGGGGTCCGGATGATCCGGGCAAGCTCTGTCTTGCTCCATTTCTTCTCCGTCTTCACGTTATTCTCCCTCCATCGTTCGGCCTTGCTCCTTAGCTTCTCCATGCCTAGTTCCTTGGTACCTGAGTATGCAAAGTGTCTCTGTTTGAGGTAGTAGCCATGTTTCATGTGATTCGAAAAGGAGTTGAGCGAGAAGCGATGTCACCTCGATCTCGATAGCGCTTGCACGCGCTCGTGTCATCGGTCCATATGGCACTTGGGGAGACGAAGGTAGATCCACATAGATGACCGTGGGATGCTCCGTATCAAGATCCCAAGTGGATATCAAGGCCCTTTATTGGAAGATCCTCTCGTGGATTCAAGCCTCCATCTCTCCTAGAGATTTGGGAAGAACCATCTACCTCCAAGACCTCATGTCCTCCATGGATTTGAGATGGACCTTACTCTTCTTGCTATTTCCCTTGGATTTTTTGTGTATACTTATGGATCTCATGTGTTGCCCATCTAGTGGGTGTGATTTGGACTTGTCCTTGAGTGTTCCATCTTGTGATTTGTGTGTTTCTCTTGGATTCCCCCTCTAATATGTGAAAGATTAGGCCATCTAGGGTTCCACTCTTCATACCTCTTGCACTTTCTAGGCTTAGCAAAGCATAAACTAGATCTTGAGGGAGTTTTGCTCATCTTATTTCCTCATAGAGGATGAAGACCTAACAAGAAAAATCCTTTTGGATTAGGGACGAACCGTCTCTCCTAGGGATTAAGGAAAAACTATCCCTTTGGTTACCTTTATTTCTTGTGTTGTTCTTGGATGCAAAACGTACCTGTATTGATTTGAGGGTAGTTGGTGTGAATCACGTCCTGTTGAGTGTTTTCCTCTAGATTTCTCTTGGTTTCTCCTTGTTCCTTGTGCTTTGCCCTAAATCCACCTCCAAATCGTAAAGGTCAAGGTAGATATCTCTCGTACACACATTGCTTGCTTGGCTACATCTGAATTGCTTGGCTACATCTGAATGACGTGATTTCGTGGCATGGTCACGACATGATATACTAGTAACACCAAATTACTGCTGGTTACATGTACAATGTAACAGGACGATAGAATATCACTGCTTCAACCGTCAAATACAGGGTTAAATTTAGCACATCCTAGTCAGTTAAGTCAACAATGCGAGGCAACTCAGAACCAATTATTGGGAAAAAAAAAGAAATAGGTTACACATCATAGCTGCAGTAACTACTTGAAACAATATTTACAATGTACAACACCAGGAGAACTGTCCTGTTAGAGCATATGATGAATGAGAGGATGACTATGCCTAATCCTCATTATCGTAGTCCTCTTCCTCATCAACCTGCACCGTCAGATGTCCAAAACTGGATGGTCCAACACCAATGCCTCCAATGGCATCTGGCATGGGCCAATCTGGCTGATGGTTGGTGCTAGCTTCTTCAACCTTTGAAATCACAGCCGGCGTCACGGCTGATGGAGCCTCCACTAGAGGATGAGAACTTTGGGGAATACTCTCATTGCCACGGTTGGTCTCTGGAACTATCTCATCTCCTGGCAAGGGTTCACTTTGTTCAGCAAACATGCTGCTCTCATCCTCAAACTGTACATAACCAATTTCCTTTCTCCTGGTTGGAGGCCGCCCTCGCCCTCTTCCTCGACCTCTGCCTCGTCCTCTGGGACTAGTGTTCAAGCTTCTTATGGGCTGCAAAGGCAATCATGTTATCAACTTATCTGCTAAGAAAATTTAACTCTGCTGACATGTGATGGAATTGTACCATTTTGCTAGATCGGGGCTCCTCATTCTCTGGGTCACTTCCATTTGAAAATTTCCTAGAAAGTGAATTCCAATCATTAATAACATGCTCGTTACTTATCACAATGATTCATGAGAATTTGACTATGCCAAGTCAATTTACCTTCTTCTGGGTAATCCTCTTTCATCTCCACAAGATTCACCGCCACCAAGATCTGGCACCTTGTTGACAATCTCAGTTAGGAAGTCAAAAGAGCTGTACCTCTTCACACATTGCTTTCTGAGCATCTCATAAGAAACATATAAACCATTAGTCACTAAAGGCAAAGGCACGCAGTTTACATCTCATAAGTGGCTGTGGTTGACTTGTGTAACAAAATTTTGACAAAAGAAAACACCATTGATGACCACAATTACCAAAGGTATCAAAAGAAGAAAAGTCTTCATCATTAATCTTAGATTATAATGAAATTAGTAGCTCGAATTACAGATGAAAGTTGTAAATCATGATAAGTCAGACAAACACATGTGCTGCATATGAGCAGGCTCATCTCAGCTTCCACTCAAGTTCCATTCGGAAGGCAGACCATCTTCCCAAATATCCTATAGTTCATTACCGGAAATCATACCAGAGTAGTTTTCCACTGAAAAATATAAACCAGTTTCCAATTGGTTACCAAGATGAACCAGTCCGAAACTGACCTGCTGATACATCTTGAGCCTTGACAATAATTTCCCAATGTTTTTCTTGTGCTCGTCGGCTTTAGATATTCTGGTTCCTCTTTGGAGCCTTCCGGGGGAGCACTAATTGCTAGTAATTGTGTTTTGGTGCCTATGGTGGGAGAACAGGAATACACAACGAGATGACGACCAGCAGAACTCGGCTAATTCATCTAGTCACCAGACTCGCTGTCACATTAGAGTCCGAAGAGCTGTTGAAGCCAAACAAGGTGCGGAGTTTGACAGCAGCAGCCGTGAAAGAATTATGGATGATGAAGGGAACTACGGATGATGCTTCCATGGAGGGTGTGGGAATAGGGATCGCTCAGGCATCGTTATTCAATATGAAACTGAGACGGATGCACAGCTGTTGTTTGCTATCTGACCCAAGAGGCAAAAAATATACTTGGCTACGTGTTTTAATTAATGTATGGTGTTGATTTCCTTCCCCAGTTTGAGTAATGAAACCTCTTAAAAGAATGAAAACAACAAATACCCTGTTTTAAATCATAATAGTCAGGTTAATAATGAAAATACGAAAGAGAAACTTTTGCCAGGAACATCAAACTGCACATGCTAAGAGTGGTCCATACAAAGGGATGGCATTTCAAGAGGTTACAGAGTTTATTTAAGCTCCAAAAGTCCAAGCAACATTAGACCACACATGTTAGGCATGTGAGATACTTTAATTTAATGGTATTTAGTGGCGTAATATGTAAGAGACTAGAAAAACTTCAAGGCAGCAACTGGACAGTTTCCACAAGCTAAGTAGACTTGGGGCCTGTTTGGATGGCCTCCGGCTCCACACTCCGCCAAGGAGCCAGACCGAACGTCCCAGCTTCACGAAGCCAGCTCCGCTTTCACCTCCCGAAACTGTGGCTCACGGAGTTCCTCAAAATTACAAGGCCATGCCACCAATAGGAAAAACGATTCGATTTCTCTCCTCACCCGTGAGCGAAACCGAACCAGAGCGAGTCTCCACCCGGTCTCTCTTGTCTCCCTCTCCCTCATCGCTCTTATTTCTCCCTCCCATCAGCCAAATCGGCGGCCACGACTAGGCCTCGCATCCCCACAACAATGGTGGCGGCGCCGGATTCACCATCCACAATCGCAGACGGCGCTACCTCGCCCTACTCACCGTTATTACAACCGCCACTGGCTAGATCCACCAACGGAGAGAAGGCTCGCAGCCGCGGAGGACGGCAGTCACGCGGCCCTTCTGGCGCTGTTCGTCAACGGTGCGCCAGTGGGCGGCCTCGAGGGATGGGCGGTGCGACGAGGTCTTCCTTTCTCTGTTGGTCGTGCTAGAGACGACGTCCTTCCCCACCGAACGGGCCAAGCACTGGCCTTCCTTTCCCTTTTAAACGAGCCAAATCCTAACAAAATGGGCTACCAACCCATGAAGACCATTCGGCTGTACATGGTGCCAAATGTTCACGCTTCGCATGCGGAACTGGAATCAGAGGGAGTCGGGAGTTGAGAATTTGGTAGATTTTGAGGACATCCGAACGGGCCCTTATAATATATAGAAATACACTGGAGAAAACCACCATATTACTAACTTTCATCTAAGTACAATGTGTAAATCACAGACGGCACAAAGCTATCCATATGTCTAGAAAAACATGGAGTGATACAATACATACAGCACGAAGTCATAGTAAGATTAAACAGCCATGGACATAGAATAGAACTCACAGGTGGAAGGAATTCAGTGTCTTTGCACCACTTTGAAGAGTAATTTTGTATGAGCGGTCGATCAAATCTTGCAGAAACAATTCAAGGGCTCTCGCTGCATGCAAACAATAAATTCAGAATGCCAGATACTCACTTTATATGCTTCATCATGGAATTATCTAGTGTTACAATGCACACAGCAAAAAACAGTGATGCCGCAATATCTTTAAAAGCAACAGAAGATATGGGCCAAACATAGAGATTTTAAAACAGATACAAGACACACGAAGATTCTTGCAGAACTTACAAACTAAAACAGGCACAGCAAGTGCAATTTTGCCAACATCCTCATCTGCTTGCATTATCTTTTTGATCCGTGCCTAACATAACAACATAAAATTAGTGACTGGACAAACAGCTGAAATATATAGTCCTACAGAACAGAATACTAAGAGCAAAAGAGCCACACTAGCCAACATAAGATAATGCTAAGCAAAACTAACAAAGGAAAGCTAGGTTTCAGTAACAGACATAAACAAAAACTTCCAGCCATCAGTACACACCCAAAAAATGTGTGCACGATGTCATGCTAGTTCTCTCAACAAGGAAACACAAGTCATGTTACGAGAAGTATTATTAAAATGACTATCACGCTAAAGGAACTACTACCGGGCAAAGTGGAAAGGTCTCCTGCAATTTCAAAACCTGAATGATGTCAGGCTGGTGACAATAAAACAGTGAAAATGTTCCGAACGTCCTGAAAACATTAAGGCTCAAGATTTATAGGTTGCATGTGCCAAATTTTATACTACTACACTGCTGAACCTGTCTCAGCCTTCTTTCTATCACTTACCACGCGTGTTTGCATCTTGAGGAATCTTGCAAGCGATCGCCCATGCTACGAGCAACTTGGGCAGCAACAGTACAGTATTAAATCGCAATTCAAGCTCGATTTACTCATCTTGTACAACGAGAAACCGAGTTACAACGAAGGAACATCGCAATAGGTTTGCTTCTTCGACGCCATCTTGCACTTGCCAGATAGATCTTTTTGCCAGATCATCACAAGTTAGCGTCAGCTACGAGTGAGTGATCAAGAATCTTTCCACTCACACAAAACCAACCGCAGTAGACTACCGAGTCCGCTGCACTCCATCCATTCATCCACCACAAACGAACTCAACACAAGGGGGCAAAATCAATTCACTAGCGAGACAAAGCAAAAGGACGATTAGATTCCTCGCCCGGCCCACGAGCGCTGGTACGAGAAGAACACCAGCCCGTTCCGCGTCTCCACCCGGGCGGCGCCTCGGCGACGAAACGCACCACAAGAAGACAAACAAAGCACCAGTCAACGGCGAGATCCACCATGCGAGGACCGAGATCCACCGAGAGCAAGCACAGATCGGATCACGGGCAAGCCAGATTAGAGAGGGGCCATGGAGGAGAGGGAGAGAACGAACCGCGGGGAACCGGGTGCCCAGCTTCTTCCTCATCTTTGTTGCACCTCCGACGCCTCGTCGGGCTCGATGCCGGCAATCGTAGTCTATCTTTTGTGTATTTTCTTTTCTCGTTCTTCTTGACGATTGGATTTCTTGTTTTGTTGTCTTTCCACCAACTTGCACCACCACGGCACGCCGACTCGTGGCAAAAAGATTTTTTTTAACACAGTACACACGCAGACGCTCATATATACATGCAGACACTCATCCCTGTAAACGTACACATGCACAGTCTATTCTTATGAGTATTTTCGAGGGACTGAGCCGGCATATCATCTTGAGATTTACGAAGTCATCGTAGACGCCTCGTCGTTGACGTGAACATCTCCTCCACTAAAAGCGCATCGCCGGAAATTCTGAAATAAATCCAGTAATAATGCGAGCACCAAGACTTGAACCCTGGTAAGCTGGCGATACCACTGTCCCTCTAACCCAACCACAGGTTGGTTCACGTGCTAAAAAGATATTTGCCGCATCTCCCACTGCAACCCTATTATTTTCAGGCACGAGTTGTTTTTAGAGCACGAAAGACTATCTAATTCTAATTTTTTTTAAAAAAAATTGGGCAACCGAAAAAAAGACTTCAAGTGCAGCGAATATAGGGTAGTCGGGCAGCTGCCACAAAAAAGAGCGTTGCATCGCGAAACCCAATCGCTACCTTTTTCTTCCCGCGCGCAACCGGAACACCGCCTCCGCTCGCCCGTCGGCCACCGCGTCGCCATGGCCAGCTCTTCTGACCCCGCAGTCGACCCCGTGAAGCTCACCGCCGATCCTGCTTTCCTCGCCATGGTCGGCAGAGCCTCCGTTGCCGCTCCTTCCACCGACGCCACCATGGCCACCGCCCCTGCCCGCCACCGCTCCTTCCTTCGACTTCCTCCTCCTTGTTGTGATCCCTGCGTCGGATCCGATCAATTCGGCATCGATCCGGCCGGCCGGCGCGTTTGCCCGGCTCGATTCCTTGCTCGACAACCTGCGGGGAAGGAAGGAGGTGAGGGACCCGACACGAGTAGGAGGTTAGTGACCTACGGGGAAGGAAGGAGGGGCTGGGGAGGCACGTTGATGTGGGGCAAAACCCTAGATTCGAGATCTTTTCGCACTTGGAGGTGGGGAAAGGATGAACACTCAAGAACACAAGTGATAGAGGCGAGGGTCCCGATCTTTCGATGAGGTGATAACTATCGATTTGGTGGAGTCGACTTTGACGATCCGACTATAAATGTGCATGACGTTGCGCCTTAGCAATCGCTAAACCAATCTCCTGAGGTTACTGACAATGCTGGAAGCACGATCAGCCTGACCACGAAGGTCTATTCCTGCATGCAATCGAAGGACAAGCAAGAATATGATAATGCAATCTGAATATTGCGAATATATATGAAGTATTGATAAAGTGAGGATCCGAAAGCGGTCTTGGTCTGGTCATTGGACACAAACGAAGTACACGAAGTTGCAATGGCTAACTTTTAACTAAACAAATCCCAAGGAAAAAGCTAATAGATTGATCTACTTATCCAATACAATAAGCTACGCTACAAGGGCGAGTTGCCGTGATGTCCATGTGTCCTTTACTGTGCCAGCGATAGGGAAAAAAATCAGAGGGATAGGAGCGATCGAAAGCACTTGGGCAAGACCTAGCCGGGGGGGTCTCTGCACGACCCCCTTCTCTCGCCGCCGCCTCCTCCCCTCTCCCTCGATGCCCCCTGACGTCTCGCCGGTCCCCCACTGACCCCCGACCCCGAACCCTCGCCGGCCTGCCCGACCATGGACTTCGCGGAGCAGGACATCGACGTCTTTGGCGAGGAATACGATGGCGCCGAAGTTGAGGCCGAGGGGGGAGGCAGTGCCTCGTTCGGCTCCTTCTCCCCGTCTTCATCCTCCTCGTCCTCCGCTGCCGCCTCCTCCTCCTCCTCCTCTCCCAGCGCCGCCTCCAGCGACCGCAGCAGCAGCCCTGCCGATGGCGGCGGGGACGAGGACGGTGCCGACGACAGGGACGGCAGGGAGTACGACTCGTTTGACGTCGTGCCCGTCAGGCCCGCCGCTGGGGACGAGGAGTAAGAGGAGGCGAGAGATTTGTTCGGCTCCGACAACGAGGAGTATGTCAAGACCCCCGCGTATAGCAACTACCTAATTCCAGGTCCGCCTCTCGTTACTGAATTAGCCACTAGATTCTCCTGGGCCAAGTTATCTCCTCAATATTTGGTGAACAGAATTTCATAGGCGATTGCTACATAACCCTGCCAAGTTTCTGTGTGATTGGCAGGTTTTGTTGCTCGTGGGGCTGCTGCAGTGAATGTTTAGTCTGTGGCAGAATTAACCTTCTCGCTTGAGTACACGATGAACTCTTCATGCTGCAGACTTGTGTTTGAATCATTGTTCCAAGTTTCAGCAGTGTATGTCAGGCTAAGTAGAGCATAATGTTTGATTAAATTCTCTGCTAGCATCTTCTGGTTCTTGCTTGATTTTGTAGAGTCAGAGAGACTTTGAGAAGGTTATGTAATAATCAAAATATTAACATGTAAATCTGAAATTTGGAAGATCAGTGAGCAATGCTCATGTACTAGGGTACAAATATGTGTTTTTTTAGATGGAGTACATTCTATTCCATTAACCGATATGACCAGCTATATTCTCTCCAGCTACGAAACTGAGCAAAAAATCAGGATCACCGTCTAACCACAAAACACGTCTGTGACCTTATAACAACGCACCTTTGTTTCTCAGATATTTTTTTCGACTTGTATACTAATTATCTGGTTTGTCTTCTTGTTGCTCTTTATCAAAAAAATACATCCATGTTGTTTAGGAATTCATTTATGTGTAACACATAATTACCTCTATCTAATTAGATTTGTTGGTTGACATCTTTATAGTAGTTTAGTACTGAAGCCCGCGGAGGACGGGGACGATATGGGGGTGGAGATGCAGGGCGTTTTCTTTGGTGGAGATGCAGGGCGTTTTCTTTGGATCTCCCGCTGAAGTTTTTTAAAGACGAGTTTCTACAGAGAACCTAGGTAAAGGGTTGATTTTGGTTGCTTTGTTTGGTTTTAATGCCAGGGAAGTACTGAGCAGGGCACAATATGTGGCAGGGCTGCGTTCTCCAACTCCTGCTTCCATCACATGTGTCGTGGGAAACCACGGCCACCTATGGGGCCATCAGCCCCTTTTGGTTCGGCGGGGGGATGGACACGTTGCACAAAGAGCGGAGAAGTGTCGCGCAGCACGGCAGAGATCACACGGGCAGTCTTTACCCAGGTTCGGGCCGCTGTGAGGCGTAAAACCCTACTCCTGCTTTGGTGGATTGATGGTGGATAATGGTGGTGAAATGTAGCACACTCGCCCGACAAGGTTGCTCTAGGGGCGAGAGTGGCTACGCGCGTATGGATATGCGAGGATCCAACCCTTTCTACGGTCGCCATGGGCCTCCTTTTATAGACTAAGGGGTTACCATAGTGGCAAATTAGTCTTTGCGTACTGATTAGATAGCTAACAGTGATATCATATCTAACTCTGCAGGCTGACAAAGCGCATTAAATGCGCCGCTCTGTGTCACATCACAGCTCGCCCGGCAAGCCCTGCTGGGCTGTTTTGCCATCTTCACGCCTGCTTGCTTGGCACGTCTCAAGATGGGTGTCATATGGAGGTGTTTGTTGTAGGAAGTGGCTGCCATGTGGCAGAAAGCAGCCACTTAGTCACCTTGGAGCTTGACACCGCTTCGATTACTGACTTGCGTCGCTTGTGAGGTGGAGCGATGGAGTGGCTTGCCTCCGCCAGCCCCGGCAGGCCTGCCGGGATGATCTGGGAGCTTGCTTCCGGGGGGAAACCCAACCCTGCCAGGCTCGCCTACCCGGCAAGGTAGGCCCTTCCCTTAGCGATGCCTCGTTCCTCTGGCTCGCCTTGGCCTTGTCGACTTGCTCTTGGATCCTTCAAAGGAATTGATCCTCCTTGTTTGGTTTGATCTTGGTCTTGCAATCTTGCCTCTGGCCTGTGCACAGTCCGTGCAATGGACCCAGGGTTTGTTGCACCGACAGGAGCCCCCGGGCCTGGCACGGACGCGCCGCTGGGCGTCGTCGGGGTAGGCCCTAACCAGTGCACAAGCAGAAATGTAAGGGCGGCTCCGCCCTTTGAGATCTTCTTTGCTTCTTCATTAACTTGAGCTCGGGTCAGTTTTCGGTTTTCCCGCACGCCGTGCAACGCCAATTGTAGTGGGGTCATTCTTGTAATGGCCCGTGAATGACTTTAACGCACGGGCGGGTAACTGCCAATTCACCCTTCCCACCTCGCCCTTATCCTCAGCCATGTATGCCGCATGCATTGAGTGGGGTAGGTAATGGAGGCGCGTGGTGCGGGAGGGCATCAAAGCAGGGGGCCGATCTTCTTGGATTGGTGGGGGAGGACGGCGGGTACTCATCGGGGAATCAGCCCCCACCCCCAGCTCGCCTATAAAAGGAGGAGCGGGGGAGGAGCGGAGGCATTCATCCACATTCCACTCCTCCTCCGCCTTCTGTTTCTTCTGGGTATGCTGAAAGGAAGAGCCTGGGGCCAGCCCCCGGGCCCTAGCTTGGAGTTTCGTATGAGCCCCATGGAGGCGCTCGGGCGGCGCGGCGGTAGCACCGGAGGTGGCGGCTCTGGTGTGCTGGTCGCCGGGTCGCCCGTGGCTTCAACTTTAGTGAGAGGGGACGCAAATGACACCATGCCGAGGCCCAAAATGGGTAGAAGGTGTGGTAGTCGATTGCGGCCTATCCCCCCTTTCCCTGTGGCATCGGAGGAAGGTTGCAAAAATGGTTCGCCATTGGTGAGGGCGGACCCTATCTCCCCGTACTCTGCCCGTCCGGCGCATGGGAGAGCCTCTAGTCCTTGTGCATGCTTCCTTAACGGGCAGGGTCTTCGTGTCGTCGGGCCGTCAGGGACGCCCATGCTCTCTGTGGGGGTCTCCTGGGACACGCGGCATTCGCACCGAAGGTGGTGGCAACCCACGACGCGTCAAGAACGGGGCCGACCGTTCCAACGAGCCGTGTTTGCCGGTGACTCCGTCTGAGTTCCCGGCAGTGCCACCACCTGCGCCTGCCCTCCGGTTTCTTCCTCTTAACCCGTCGGCGGCATTCTCCTGATCCTGGGGAGGCACCGAATCCAGGCCCGCCTTCCGCCTTCTCCGTCCCTTCCTGCGATTTCCTGAAGGAGATGGACAAGGGCAAAGGCATCACGGGGCACTTATCTTTTTTCAGTCTTAAATCCGTAGGCACTTGCCAAATTTTAGTTCAAATAATGTAATCTCTTGTATCCATGTTTATGTTCCGTGAGATTTGTACTTGTTGATCAGCATATTAATGAAAAAGATAAGCTTGCCGGGCACTTGTGCATGTATGACATCCATGCAGAGGTGAAACACCTCCATACTTTCACGTAAACAAGTATGTCCCGGTAAGCTACCTTGCCGGCGCCCCATAGGACTGCTGCCGTGAGGCTGAGCCTGCCAGGCGCAGAACCTATTGGGAGAGACCAGCCCCCCGCCAACCCCTTTCAGCCAAAGGCCACTACGACCATCCTGACCGAAGCAACGTTCGTGCCAGTAGATGGGAGCACCTTTGTTTCCGAGGCGGCGAGGTTTTCATATGCACAAGTTCTACTCACGGAACATGTATGGATAAGAGATGGAACTTATCTGTTTGGCTTGTCGGAGATCGCAGTGTTGGCTTGTCTTCGCATCCTCTTCCTAGGACTAAGTCCACGGCAGGAGCCTGCAGTTTATGCAAATGAAGATGATGCCAGATGCAATCTATCTACATGATCATGCAACCTATCTACATGAATCATGCAATGCTTATGAAATGCTTATGCATGCATGCAACTTGTCGGGGGCCCCCAGCGCTTCATTTATTTCTCTGTTGCTCAGGGTCTTCGCCTGGCTTTGTACAAGGGGTTACATGCAGCTGAGGCAAGGCCTGTACAAAAGGGTGGCTGCCGGGAAGGGCCCGACAGCCGCGCCTTACGGGTAGAACTCGTGGAGATGCTCAATATTCCATGAGTTTTGCAATTGAATGCCATCTCTGGTCTCCAGACGGACTGCGCCAGGTCTGGTGACTCGTACTACCCGGTAAGGGCCTTCCCACTTCGGCGATAGCTTGTTTGTACCCTTGGCGGACTGAATGCGCCTAAGGACAAGGTTGCCTTCCTCAAAACACCGGGCATGAACCCTGCGGCTATGATAGCGACGCAGGGCTTGCTGATAGCGTGCAACATGCGTAGCAGCCCGGAGACGGTTCTCCTCGAGAAGCACGGCATCGTCACGCATGTGCTGTTCCTACGCTACTTCATCATAGGCAAGCACTCGAGGTGACCTGTAAATGAGTTTCGTGGGGATAACTGCTTCTGCCACATAGACTAGGGAGAAGGGAGTCTGCCCGGTAGCTCGTTTTGGTGTCGTTCTGAGGGACCAAAGAACCACCGGCAGCTCATTGATCCATTGCCTGCCGTGCTTCCGCAGCTTATCAAACGTTCTCGTCTTGAGTCCTCGCAGCACTTCAGCGTTCGCCCTCTCAACTTGTCCATTGCTTCTAGGATGTGCGATAGATGCAAATGAGATCTTGCTTCCGAGGGCATGAACATATTGCATGAAGGCGCAGCTCGTGAACTGGGTGCCGTTGTCGGTGATGATCCGGGAAGGAACCCCGAAGCGGCACACCAATCCTTTCAAGAACTTGATAGCTGACTGAGCAGTCACCTTTCTCACGGCATCTACTTCCGGCCACTTTGTAAACTTGTCGATTGCAATGAACAAGAATTCAAAGCCCCCGACAACTCAGGGGAAAGGGCCGAGGATATCGAGCCCCCAGACCGAAAACGGCCATGACAAAGGGATTGTCTGGAGTGCTTTGGTAGGCAGATGGATATTTTTGGAATGAAACTGACAGGCTTCACACTTGGTGACGAGCTCAACCGCATCTTGGAGGGCTGTGGGCCAATAGAATCCTTGCCGGAATGCTTTCCCAACCAAAGCCCTTGATCCAATATGGGAGCCGCACATGCCTTTGTGTATCTCTGCCAGCAGTTCCTTTCCTCCTTCCCGGTAAATGCACTTCAATTTCACACCGTTGGGCCTTCTTCTGTATAGTGTGTCATTGACAAACTGATACATACTGGCCCTCCGGGCTACTCTTTCAGCTTCTTCTTGCTCTTCGGGAAGTTCTTCGGTTTGGAGGAAATGGACTATGTGCCTTGCCCAAGTTGGAGCCTGAGGCTCGGCAACGAGGACTAGCGGCACCTCCTTATTCGTGGGGGCGCATCCCTTGACTGCGGGGACCAATGGCCCGGCAGGAGGGTGCAGCCCGGCAAGCGAAGGGGAGTTGTTTCCGGCAGGGTCCCTGCCATGAGCCCCGAAAGGCTCTACCGGGAGAGGCTTACCGGAGTCCAATTTCCTCCTCTTTCGGGCCATTGTTGTCGGGGATACGGAGGGCTAAGTAAGATGGAGAACAAAAGTCCCTGGTTCCACAGGAAGCTTCTGCGCAGCGCACTTTGACAGGTGATCAGCAATGATGTTTTCCGCACGGGGTACGTGTTCTGTTTGCAACCCATCAAAGCGCTCCTCCAATCTTCTCACTTCCTCGACATATGCCTCCATCAATGGGCTTTGGTAATCCTTGTTGACTTGTCTCACACCAGTTGTGAATCTCCTCGAACGATTAGCTTCTTGATTCCCAATTCTGAGGCAATTCTGAGCCCGACAAGAAGCCCTTCATATTCTGCTGTATTGTTGGTTGCCTCCTCCCGGGGAAAGTGCATCTGGACGACGTACCTCAGGTGTTCTCCAGTGGGAGCCACGAGAAGCACGCCAGCCCTTGCACCTTGTAGGGAGAAGGCACCATCGAAATACATGATCCATTCTTGGGGCGCTTCTTTGCCGGGGATAACTATTTCCTGTGCCTCTTCATCAGAGGTTGGTGTCCATTCTTCAATAAACTCTGCCAACGCCCTGCTCTGGATTGTTGATGTGCTTTCAAACTTCAGGCCAAAGCTGGATAACTCCAATGCCCACTCCACTATCCTGCCGGTGGCCTCTGGGTTTCGAAGTATCCTTTGCGACGTGAAGCGGGTGACAACCGTTCATGGGCTTGGAAGTAGTGGCGCAGTTTCCTTGAGGCCATGATAAGGCCAAAGATCAACTTTTGCACGCCAGAATACCTGGATCTAGCCCCCTGCAATAGGGAGCTGACGAAGTATACTGGGCGCTGCACCACCTTCTTCTTTGTCGTGTCCTTGGGGTTGCTTCCGCTGCCGTGCTCTTCTTTGTCCTGATCCGTATCTGGCCTTGCCGGGCCGCTCTCTTCCTCTTCTCGCTGTGCTACTAGGGCCGCACTAACCACTTGATTAGTTGCTGCCAGATATAGCAGTAACGGCTCTTGTGGTTTGGGTGCGACCAAAGTAGGCACAAAAGACAAGTAGGCCTTCAAATCCTGCAGCGCAGCATCTGCTTCCAGGGTCCACTTCATGGGTCCTGCCCTCTTCAAAATCTTGAAGAACGGCAGGGCGCGCTTGGCAGACTTGGAGATGAATCTGCTAAGCGTGGCAATGCATCCTGTCAAATGCCTCACATCCTTAACCGTCTTGAGTGCCTATATCTGCTCAATAGCCTTGATCTTATCGGGGTTGGCCTCTATCTCACGGTGGGACACAAAGAAACCAAGTAGCTTGCCGGAGGGAACGCCAAACACGCATTTCTCTGGATTCATCTTCAAGTTGATCTTGCGCAGATTAGCAAATGTCTCTTCTAAATCCTGAATGAGGGTTGATCTGTCCTTGGTCTTGACCACAATATCATCCATATAGGCTTCAATGTTCCTGTGCAACTGTGGTTCAAAGCCAATCTGGACTGCTCTTGCAAAAGTGGACCCAACACTCTTCAACCCGAAAGGCATGCGCACAAAGCAGTATGTGCCGCATGGGGTGATGAATGAGGTCTTTTCTTCGTCTTCCTTGGACATAAAATTCTGATGGTATCCAGAGTACGCATACAAAAAAGAGAGCAACTCACATCCTGAAGTAGAATCCACGATCTGGTCGATGCACGGCAAAGGAAATGGGTCCTTTGGGCATGCCTTGTTCAGATCCGTAAAATCTATGCAAAGCCTCCATCTTCCATTAGCCTTGCACACAACCACTGGGTTTGCTAACCATGTTGGATGCAGTACTCCTCTGACCAAACCAGCTGCTTCAAGCTTCTTGATTTCCTCGGCAATGAACTGCTGCCGTTCCAAGGCCTGCTTCCGAACCCTCTGCTTGACGGGCCGGGCATGTGGGCAGACAGCAAGGTGGTGCTCGATTACCTCCCTGGGAACACCGGGGATATCAGATGGTTGCCAGGCAAACACATCGATATTCGCCCGCAGGAAGGCAACAAGCGCGCTTTCCTATTTGTCATGAAGGGTGGCGCTAATAGTGAAAGTACCATCAGCACCAGCCAGCCCTGCCGCGACCTATTTCACTTGGGGTGGAGTAGCCTTGGATCTCTTGCTGTTGGAACTCTCTGGTGTGTCATCAACGGGTGCGGCACATTCCACAGAGGTACTCTTCCCGGATTCCTTGCCAGTGCCTCTGCTATGCTTTTCCTTGGCGGGAACTGTGGCTTCCGCGACCTCTACCGCGATCGCGTCCCGGTACATCTTATCCACGCAAATAATTGCATCTTTCTTGCCCGATGGAATGCAAATGACGCCCATCGGCCCTGGCATCTTCAAGGTGTTGTAGGCATAGTGGGATGCTGCCATGAATTTGGCCAGGGCCGGGCGCCCAAGGATCCCGTTGTACGGCAGAGGGTGGTCAACCACATCAAACACAACTTTCTCAGTCCTGTAGTTCAACTCCCCTCCAAATGTCACTGGCAACATAACCTTTCCCTTAGGACGGCTCCTGCCAGGATTGACTCCTTGAAACGTGCCTGTGGCCTTAAGTTCTTCCTCTGCTATCTGGAGTTTGCTAATAACCTTTGGGGAAATCAGATTCAACCCGACCCCACCGTCAACCAGCATCTTTGTGACCTTGAGGTTGCGAATTGTTGGTGAGACCAACAACGGCAAGCACCCTACCGCAGTGATGCGGTCGGGGTGGTCATCTTCATCAAAGATGATGGCCGTGCGTGACCACTTGAGCGGCTTCCGAGAATTTGCCGCTAGCTCCATGGCATTGACTTCACGCGCCCACTGTTTAAGTTGGCGGTGAGAGGAGTGCAAAGATGCAACCCCGTCAATGCACAGGGCATCAGTGGCCTTCTGGAATTCCTGCTCGCTGGTTTCCTCTTCATTCCCTCCATCACTCTCATTACTGCAATCCTCCTTCTCTCGGCCCTTGGTGGGTTTCCCTTGGTTCCGAGGAGCCTTTCCGGGGCGATTTGCTTCACCACCCCGGCCCTCCCGCCAGCGCCATTCTGACCTTTTTCCTTATCGCGCTTCTCATACTCAGCCTTCTGTCTCTTGACGAGCTGCTCAACTTGATAACACTCCTGGAGATCATGGCCCTTGGTCCGATGAATCTTACAGTACGGCCCATCACCTTTCCCAGCTTTCTCGGCAGCCGCCGCCTCCCGGCAGTCAGCGCATGCGGTAGCCTCCTTGCCGGGAGCTTCAGCCTTGGCCTTCTTGCCGGTACTAGGCGTGCCTGGCCCCTCAACAACCATCACTGTCTTATCCTTGTGCTTCTTGTTCTTCTTCTTCTTCTTACTGATGGTTTCGTCGTCATCTTCTGAGTCGATGTCGACGCAATCTTCCTCTCCGGGAAGTTTCCTCCCCTCCTCCACCCGAGCACACTTGTCCACCAAAGTGTAGAGCTCCTTCACAGTCTTGGGCAACCGAACGTTCATCTTGGAACGTATCTTGTGGTTGCGCACGTTGGATTGGAAGGCAGCTATCACGGTAGCTGGGTGGATATCTGGGATATTTCTGTGGACTCGACTGAATCTCTGCAAGTACTTCCGCAGAGCTTCTCCTTCTTTCTGCCGGAGAAGCTGCAAGTCACTGGGCCGCCCTGGTTCTTGATGGGCACCCGTGAAGGCACCAATGAACTCGTGGCACAGGTCAGCCCAGGTCGAAATGGAGTTCTCCGGCAGGTGCATCAGCCAAGACCTAACATTTGACTTGAGGGCCAAAGGGAAGTAGTTGGCGAACACCTTCTCATCTCTTCCCCCGGCAGCTTGAACAACGATGGTGTAGATGCTCAAGAACTCTGCCGGGTTTAGTCTCCCATCATACTTCTCGGGTATCTCTGGCTTGAACGTGCGAGTGGACGGCCAACGGACTTGCCGCAGCTCACGGGTGAAGGCAGGTCACCCAACCTCGAAAGGCAGGCACCCGCCATCTCCGAGCGCGGGCTCGTCGACATCAGGGCCATCGCACCCATTGGTCTAGCGGGGGTTGTCGCGGCGCCGCTCGTCGATGAAGCGCGCGCCTTCCCTTCGCCTGCCCTCCGGGGCACGCTATCGGCCTTGACGTGCTCGAGGATCTGACGAGGCCATCAAGACATCATCGGGCACCTAGACTTGCGGCTCCCGGGCGGCTTACCATGGTGGGGATTGCACCGTGAGGGTGGCCCCTCCCGCATGACCAGCCATACGAATCGTCGTTACTGCCTGGGGAGGCCGTGGCGGTCCGGCCCGCTGTGATCCTTTCACCTCGGCATAACCAATCAAACTTTGGATGGTAGCTTGCCACTCATCCATATGGTCTGCCGCCGGTGGAAATCTCAACAGCAGTTGGGCTCGCACCATGGCCTCTGAGGCAGTGCTTGGCATAGGTGATGACGATGTAGATCGTAGTGTCGCTCGGCTCCTCACATTGCCGGTGGCGACTGCACCGCGCCCTTGCTGCTGTGAACCAGCCGTTTGGACGGCATGGTGACGCGGCGGAGGCGCCTGAGGGCCAGCGGCTCCATTGAGCACAGTAGCTGGGTTAGCCCGCCCCGGGGGTGGCGCGTGCCCCGCGGTTGCGCCCGCAGCGGGGGCGGCCGAAGGGTTGAGATTCGCCCCAGAGCGAGCATCATCACTGCGGCTGTGCCCGTTGGCGAGGAGAAAGGGTTCAGGCGGAACGACCCCTCCTTCCGTACCTCGTGGAGCATGGACGTCTGGATGTTGCTGATGCTGTCCTTCCCCGGTACCTCCCGTTCCTGCTTCGGCCGTGGGGGAGGTGGCGACGGCACCGCCTGCGCCAACCACGTCCCCCACAGCATCCACACCCTCGCGAGCCCCCGCATTCCCCGCGACGTCAGCGGTTGCGGGCGGCGGAGCCTTCGAGGTGGACGGGTGATTTGCAGCTCCGGGCTTCCTCTTGGGCGCCATAGTCGATGACGCCGTCGACGATGAAAATGTCAATGAAGATGACGCGCAGCATACGCTCTCGGTTTCGCACAAGTGATCCCCCTACCTGGCGCGCCAAAGATGTCGTGGGAAACCACGGCCACCTATGGGGCCATCAGCCCCTTTTGGTTCGATGGGGGATGGACACGTTGCACAAAGAACGGAGAATCGTCGCGCAGCACGGCAGAGATCACACGGGCAGTCTTTACCCAGGTTTGGGCCGCCGTGAGGCATAAAACCCTACTCTTGCTTTGGTGGATTGATGGTGGATAATGGTGGTGAAACGTAGCACACTCGCCCGGCAAGGTTGCTCTGGGGGCGAGAGTGGCTACGCGCGTATGGATATGCGAGGATCCAACCCTTTCTATGGTCGCCATGGGCCTCCTTTTATAGACTAAGGGGTCACCACAGTGGCAAATCATTCTTTGCGTACTGATTAGATAGCTAACAGTGCTATCATATATAACTCTGCAGGCTGACAGAGCGCATTAAATGTGCCGCTCTGTGTCACATCACAACTCGCCCGGCAAGCCCTGCCGGGCTATTTTGCCAGCTTCGCGCCTGCTTGCTTGACACATCTCAGGACGGGTGTCATATGGAGGTGTTTGCTGTAGGAAGTGGCTGCCATGTGGCAGAAAGCAGCCACTTAGTCACCTTGGAGCTTAACACCGCTTCGATTACTGACTTGCATCGCTTGTGAGGTGGAGCGGTGGAGTGGCTTGCCTCCGCCAGCCCCGGCAGGCCTGCTGGGACGATCTGGGAGCTTGCTTCCGGGAGGAAACCCAACCCTGTCAGGCTCGCCTGCCCGGCAAGGTAGGCCCTTCCCTTAGCGATGCCTCATTCCTCTGGCCCGCCTTGGCCTTCTCGACTTGCTCTTGGATCCTTCAAAGGAATTGATCCTCCTTGTTTGGTTTGATCTTGGTCTTACAATCTTGTCTCTGGCCTGTGCACAGTCCGTGCAATGGACCCAGGGTCTGTTGCACCGACAACATGAAGGATGGCGTATGTCCATGCGGCGACTACTGGTAGATTCAGTGCTGGTAGGTATAACAATCCTCGCCTTGTTTTTGATATATCAAGCGTAGGAATTACATGCATCTGTTTCCTTTCTTTCTTCAGCATGCTACTTTTTCTGTTATGCTCTTTCGTTTGTGTTTGTCAAGGTTTGACATGCTTGTGGTGGTTAATCTCTGTTTGCTTTCTTTGACCTGGAGAATGGCAACCAGAAGCTCAAGAGTGACAAGGACGTCTATATCAACACTTCAATGTGTCGATGGCGTGCGGTAGACGCACAAGCTCCTCATCTATGTCGACCTCCACTGCGGCTCACGCGGCGCTGACGCCAAGCTGGAGGAGAAGGTGAGGTCGAATCCGGCCGGTCTTCCTGTTTCAATCCTCCGTACCTGCCCTTGGATTTCAGATATATGAAGAGCTGAATATGTTTAGTGATGTTGGACATTATTGTCAATATTTCTAAGATATAATCAAATGCTCTTGTAGGTGGGCTGAATGGAATGGAAAGTACAAAGATGATATTCGAAGGTTCATCAAGGTACTGTTTGCTAAATCCTGATTCCAATCATTACCATTCTCCCAAATCTCCATCATTTTAGTATATTATTAAGACATATCATTATATGGCTTTTTCATACCCATTTTGTCATAATCCAAGTTGCAGATATAAAACACAGAATGATAAAAGACCAGAACAGCCAAAAAAGAGAAAGATTACCACAGAAGAATATAGAATTTTCAAGTATGCATGAGGCTTCTCTACCTGTTCAAATTAACTGACCCAATTTTCCATGTACTGCTATTGCTTCCACTCTGCCTGTCGTTTTAGCCATCAGTTGAGGATTTTCCGTACTTGGTTATATCATCGTTAAACATACGTACTTTCTTTTGGAGCCCTGTTTCTTGATGTTTTGCAGTATTTTTTTATAGTATTTGTAAATTCCAGAGCTAAATACAGGAAACACACATTAAGGTGTGTGTTTGAGAAAAATAATTCCTGAGCTTAAGCCTTCAGCGTTGTTGAAAGTTGAAACTATACACTTGGTTTATTCATTTTTGTGGACGCAGATGTCGAAACGAAGATGATGCAACTGAAATTTCCTTTTTTGATGTGATAATAGTTAGACCCAAAGAACAGTGATTTATTTCATGTGTTATTTTTATGCAAAGAAGCATATGTTGAAAAAGCATACAGAATAGGGTTTACAACAAATGAACAAAAGTCTAAAACTTCCCCTTGTCATTTCAGGCCTTCTTGATTTATTCTTTTCTTCCACCTTGTTGGTATTGCTTTCATAGCAGCTGCAGAGTTCTGCGTTTAAACAGAGTATTCAGTCAGAGTGAACATTTTTATATACTGTGTGCTCGTCACCTTTGGATGGGTGAATAGTCAAATTTCATATGGAGAACAGTTCATTGATGGAAGAAGAAGCTGGTGCTGAAAGGATGTCCATGAGCTGATGCATCTCTTCATATTTTTGTGTACTACAAGTAGTTGGGGGCCTGCTAAATCCCAGAGAAGGCACTATCTAGCATCAGGGAGGGCTTCATTTTACAATCCAATCAAGTATTATGTAAATTTTGTTTAATTCTTTTCCTTTTGTTCCGACGGTCATGGAAAATGATGATTCATTTAATGTTGGCCTCTTATTTTATTTTTCTGTCTTGCTGCTCTGCTTTATGAGTGAATACATTCCTGCTGCAGTTCTTTTTGGTCTTCTCTTTTGTTAACAACTGTCTCTCAGTTGGACTGCATATACACATTAACAAATGCAGCATCCGTAGCTGCTGCTCACCGTCCATCCATGGCGTCGGCGTTGGTCTCCTTCTCACCTTCCGTGTTCTCTTCCCATACCACTTCCCACTGTCGCCACCACTGCTCGAGGTACTCGCTCATTCCCCTTCCTCCCTTCTCTAATTAGTTTGTTTTATTGTTCATTTACAAAGATAATTCTACATCTTCTGTTCCTTGGCATTTGATTAATTTTGTACTAACAGTTTGTACAAGCAGGTTGATGATTTACCACGTGATGTCTGACCTTGTACGACCACGTAAAGATGCAGCACCAACTCCTTGTCAACAATGATTTGAAGCAAATGTGTGTGATAGACTGTTCTACAAGTGCTGATTTTAGTGGTGGATTAACCTCTTCTTTTATTTATATTTATTTTGATTATGGTGCTTGACCTTAAACGACTGGAGCAAAATGCGAGAGATGGGCTGTCTGATACTTACCAACTGGCGAAAGGGCGTATTCTTAACAGACTATATGACAGAAACGAAACGATGTACTACAAGGTGTACAACTCCACAGCTCACACATTCTTTTAGGCGCAAACATATTTCTGTTGATGTTGTTTATCTCATTATATGGTTGTGCAACCACATTGTTAACTCTATTATATTGCAGTCTCAGATGTAGGCGCCTTTTCAAAGTGGCCACCTTATTTACCTTATTTTTATTCTTTGATAGGTCTTAATAGATAATATTGAGTATGCACCTATTATCTACACACTGACTATTGGCACTGTTTGCCAAAATTACGGTGGCTTGTTTAAACGGCCTTGGGGAATGTATTTTAGTGGAGAGGATCGTGGTGAAATGATGTCCATTGTGCACAAATGGCCAGCTTATCTGGTATGCATTGGTTCTTGTCCATTTAATGATTTGGTCTTCTGTAGTTCAACTCTTTCAGTGTCTTAAAGGTATAAAGCTCTTTTGCTAAGAGGCTAATATATATCTTTTGCCTTTTGAAGATCTTCTAGGGCTGATGACAAGTTTCTTATATTTCAAATAAACATAAGTGACTAATCTTTCCATGTCGACATGATAGTGGTGACTGATGGAAGCAGTAGCTGCTGGAATCCTTGTTCTCTATCTTCCATTTTTTACATCTATATTTTCATATTTGACATGTCTACTTTCAAATAACTATAATTTGGTATTTGACCTGCACGGATTTTATTGACAAACAAAAATAATGTTTTGCTACTTAATCTGATTGTGCCAATCAGCCTTTTCTCATAATAATTCAGGGAGATAAATTTCTTTTACAGTGTTACTAGTTTGGCTTGCTTTTGTACTGAACCAAGATGAATGATGTTTACCAAACTGAAGCTTCAAATACGAGACTTGATGATCGCGTCTGTGTTGCGTGACCTTACAACACTGGTTTATTAGATATTATGAAGTTTCAAAGTGTTCTACTGCTATCTATTTCCTATTCGCTCTGTTTCTCTTGTAAGACATATTTTGATTTGTTCAGATAATGCTTTGAATTATCTTTAATCTATTACTAGGTGGTGCATGTGAATAAGTTAATATTGGATTCATTTCTTTGGGGATCCAAGCCATGTATTTGCAATTTTAGTAACATAGTTGGTTTGTGTAAAATAGATGAATGTCTGCTAGCTTCTTAGGCATTGAAGAAAAACAATGAATCCCTCCCTACATATACTAGGCTGATGTCCAGGTACAACTTTGGCTTTGTTTATAAAGAAGCGAGTAGCCATTCTACTTTTGTGTAAGCTGAACATATGCTTATTGGTTTCCATCTAATTGCAGCTCTCTCTTTTCCATGTCTCTTCTTATTTATCCATCAAGGAATTGCTGTAATGAATATTTTATATGGCTACATCCAAGAGAGCAAGATGTCATATTGTTATAGCATACGCTCAAATTGATGTACATGAGGTGAGACCGAGGACCAAATATGACAACCGAATATGCAGAGACAAGATAAGTGCGCACAGGCCCGCCTTGGGAGGCGCCACCAGGTGGCGCCCCAGCCTCTAGTATAGGAGCAAGAGGTGGCGGCTAAGGAGGTGGGAGGACGTCCCAAGGCAGCTTAAAACTAACCCTAGGTCATACAAGGCTCATGGGCCCAAGTGGAGGTGATGCAACACCTTTGGATTTGTAGTTTGACTCGGATTCTGCTGCTGAGTCGGATTGTTTCATCAATATCTCAACGCTCCGGATGAATTTGAAGGTGATTCCAATTGGGTTGGAAAGTGCACGAAATAAACTTTCCAACAAAAAAAGAATCACCCCATTCGGAGTCCAAATGAAAGATATCTTGATGTTTTGAGTCAGGTATGTCTGTGTAGTCCGAATCTGAGTCCAGAACGTGGGGGGCTTGGACTCTATCTTCTCTTGGGCCAAAAGTGACGTGAGAGGAATTTTTGAACCGCACCTAAATGTCTCTTTCTCCCTTATCTTTATATGTGGATTGTACAAGTGTCCCATACACCTCAAAAATATGCATGTATGTAACATTTTTGGTCGTATACAAAGTAGTCATGTCCTCATCATCCTCCCCTTCTTGAAAACAAAGCCGTCCTCGACGTTTCTTAATTTGAAATGTGGCTAACAAAAGAGACAAGGTGTACAATGTCATCCATTTTTACTTCCCTCGTTTTTTGCACATATGACACATGTATATATGAGTAACTTTCATAGTTCATAAAATATAAAAGCCAAAATATTATCACAAAGTAAAAGGCGTCAAAATATTGCAGCTCAGTTTGCACATATAAGTGAAGCTCTTATTAGTATCGAAAGATTGGCAATGTTCATCATTAAACCATCCCAACATTGGTGAATAAACTTTATTTGCATCAAATTTACATGCTACATGCTTAAATAAGCAAACATGCAACAAGTCATTTGACACAAAATCATCACCAAGATTAGAGGTCATATCAAAATGATTAAACATTGGCACAATTATTTTCAAACGTATTTGATCCAAATCTGATTTATTTTCTGATTCACATGGTTCTTTTGCAGTTAATTTAATGGGCGCACTCGACATTGTTGATATTGCAGTTGTTTGATCATATGACAAAGTCAAATCATCAACATGATCCTCTAAAATAGATGGTGTGGTCAAAGTAGTGGATAGCTCACACTGGTACAACGAGGTGCTATACAAACGGTTTTTAACCCCTTTCCGCGACGGTATTTTGAACCGTCGCCAAGTGAGTGTGGGCGATAGGGGGGTCCTTCCCACACGACCCAGAAACCGTCGGGGATAGGCCCTTCGGTCACACACGTTGGGCAAAATGAGCTCGTGTGCAACGGGCGAGCGATCAAATACGGTTATAAGTACAGTTGTGTTAAAAAAATACAATTATACAAGCCCAATCGTTTCCGGTCGTAAGTACATCCCACACAGTTAGTCCCAGACAAACGTTTCTGTTTGTATGTACATTCCACACAGTCAATCCAAGGAATGCATTTTCGTTCGTATGTACACGCCACATAGTCAATCCAGGAAGTACGTTTCCGTTCATATGTACATCCCACACAGTCAATCCGGGGAAAACGTTTCCGTTCGTACGTACATCACACACAATTTTCCCCATTAAATCATTTGTGATAGCGTTGCCATTGCAGACGATATTAACAATTTTACCGTTTGCGTTATTGAATGCATCACACATGGTGCGTAGAAGAAACTGTGTGGCATAGGCTGTCCATCACACACACTTTTTATGCGGTAAACATTTGCGCATGGTGGCATAACGCAAACAGTTTTGAAGAGAAAGTCGTGTGCAATTGTTCATTGACCCAATACGTTTTATTCCTAGAAACTTTGTGCGTTGTCTGAGGTCATCGCCCATGGTGTTTTCTCAATAACCGTTTGCAAGAGAAAAACCTAATTAGCAGGCTAATTGGCCTATTATTAATAATCTATTTATTAATCTAATTGGCATTTTATATTAAGCACATAATATATTTCATTTTCGTATTAAGGAAGCAGGATTTTATAATTGAAATACATCAGAGTACAACATCATATAGCTTCAGCACTCAGCTACCCCATTACACAACTGCACCAGCACCAAGTTTCACATGCAACATCTATAACCTATCGAAATTAGCATCATAGACGATACATAGACAGATGAATCTCATCTGGAAAACTGCTGAAGCGGAAGGCGAATATTGAGCCTTCATTGATGTTGAAGGTCTTTGCAACTTTAGGCCAGTGCCTGTGGATGATTGACCGTCCATCCTTCGTCCTCTTCAGGAAGACTTCAATATTGAGCCGTGGGTGTTGTATGAATACCTTCCTTGCCTCCTGACCATACAGGTGGTTTGAGAGGTAATCATTAGTGAACTGCTTTGGAAAGGCCTGAACAAGGATATGCATAAATATCTTCTCTAGATTTGAAATGGCGCAAAGGAATAAAAAAGACCAGGTATAACAGTTAGTACCATCCTGTAGTGAACTGATGTCTTCTTCGTTGTGTAGACAAAGATCTTGTTGTTTTTTGTCGCTAATTTCTTTATGCTAACAATCTTTCTGAGTTTCTTGACTTGACTGATATTCATGGACAGCTCATTTCCCCATATGCAAAAAGGGTCGAACAGTGGGTCAAAACCTCTGACAGCAGGACCTACATGTGCAAGACCAAATAGTTAAAAACCTAAATATTAGAATGGTTCCTGCAATTGCACAATAATGTGCTATTAGACAAAGGACCATGCATGTGCAAATCTTGATTGTAAACCTCAGTGCTTCACATTGTTTACCTGCAACACATATAAGGTAGTTAGTGATCAGGTTAAGTGAGGGTTGGCATGCTATCAGTAAAATATGTTGATGAAAAATAAACACATTGCAGATTCATCAGATTAATTTGAGCCACATGAAAAACCCATTTATCCAAACCAAGCATGATTAAGAACTAGGAAATGTAGCAATTGTGTATGTTTCTCATGTATTAAGTGCAGCCAAATTCGAATTATTCCTCACATGCAAAATAATACAAAATTCTACCCACAACAATTGGACATCGCATTGCAGAATTGAACCAAGCAGTTAACTAAGCACCACAACAAATGAACCAAACATTAACTGAGCACCACATTGCGCAATATAACATACTCCTACTAGAAGATCAGATAGTTAACCAAACCAAGCAAGCTTAACAACTAGGAAATGCTGCAATTGTATATGTTTCTCATGTATTTAGTACAACCAAATTCGATTTATTCCTCACATGCATAACAATACAAAATTGTACCCACAACAATTGAAAATCACTGTGACACCCCCGATTCAATCATACACTAATCATACACGCAAACGTGCACGATCAAGATCAGGGACTCACGGGAAGATATCACAACACAACTCTAAACACAAATAAAAGTCATACAAGCTTCATATTACAAGCCAGGGGCCTCGACTGCTCGAATACATAAGCTCGATCATAAACGAGTCAGCGGAAGCAACCATATCTGAGTACAGACATAAGTTAGACAAGTTTGCCTTAAGAAGGCTAGCACAAAAGTAACAACTATCGAAAAGGCAAGGCCTCCTACCTGGGACCTCCTAACTACTCCTTGAAGCCGAACTCCTCGTAGAAACATCCTCGGGATCGTCTGGCTCCTGGACTCCATCATATGATCGCAATAACCGGGAAAAGGGGAAAAAGAAGTAGCAAAGCAACCGTGAGTACTCATCCAAAGTACTCGCAAGCAAGGATCTACACTACATATGCATCGGTATTAATGAAATGGGTAGTATCTGTGGACTGAACTGCAGAATGCCAGAATAAGAGGGGGATAGCTAGTCCTATCGAAGACTACGCTTCTGGCAGCCTCCATCTTGAAGCATGTAGAAGAGAGTAGTTGGTAAGTTCACCAAGTAACAATGTATATCATAATCCTACCCAGCGATCCTCCCCTCGTCACCCTGTGGGAAAGCAATCACTGGGTTGTCTCTGGAACTTATCTGGGTGTGTTTTATTAAGTATCCGGTTCTAGTTGTCATGAGGTCGGAATACAACTCCGGGTCGTCCTTTTACCGAGGGACACGGCTATTCGAATAGATAAACTTCCCTGCAGGGGTGCACCACATTGCCCAACACGCTTGATTACTCTGGCCGGACACACTTTCCAGGGTCATGCCCGGCCTCGGAAGATCAACACGTCGCAACCCCACCTAGACTCTTTAGAGAGGTCAGCACGCCGGTCTAAATCCTATGCGCGCAGGGGTATTGGGCCCATCGCCCGTTGCACACCTTCACGTTGCGAACGTTGCCCCTAGCCCCCTTAATACAAGTGTAGGAGTTCCGGTCCAATCCAGCGCGCGCCACTCAGTCGCTGACGTCTTGAAGAGCTTCGGCTGATACCACGACGCCGAGAGCCCATAACTGTTCCCACGTAGTTGGTTAGTGCGTATAGGCTCGTAGCCAGACTCAGATCAAATACCCAGATCTCGTTAAGCGTGTTATTTGAAGTATCCGCGGACGCCGACCAGGGACCAGCCCCACCTGTCTCCTAGGTGGTCACAACCTGCCCTGTTGCTCCGCCACAAAGAATCACGCGGGGGTGCTACTTCTTGAGCTTGCGTTGGTTTTTCCCTTGAAGAGGAAAGGGTGATGCAGCAAAGTAGAGTAAGTATTTCCCTCAGTTTTGAGAACCAAGGTATCAATCCAGTAGGAGACAACACGCAAGTCACCGAATACCTGCACAAGCAAACACCAAACTTGCACCCAACGCGATAAAGGGGTTGTCAATCCCTTCATGGTTATTTGCAAAAGTGAGATCTAATAGAGATAGGTAAAACTAAACAAAAGATAAAGTAAATATTTTTGTGTTTTTTGGTTTATAGATCTGAAAATAAAAGATTGCAAAATAGTAGATCGGAAAGTAATATGATGGAAAAATAGACCCGGGGGCCATAGGTTTCACTAGAGGCTTCTCTCAAGATAGAAAATAATACGGTGGGTGAACAAATTACTGTTGAGCAATTGATAGAAAAGCGCAAAGTTATGACGATATCTAAGGCAGTGATCATGAATATAGGCATCACGTCTGTGTCAAGTAGACCAAAACGATTCTGCATCTACTACTATTACTCCACACATCGACCGACTCCTGCCTGCATCTAGAGTATTAAGTTCATGAAGAACAGAGTAACGCATTAAGAAAGATGACATGATGTAGAGGAATTAACTCAAGTAATATGATGGAAACCCCATCTTTTTATCCTCGATGGCAACAATACAATACGTGCCTTGCTGCCCCTACTGTCACTGGGAAAGGACACCGCAAGATTGAACCCAAAGCTAAGCACTTCTCCCATTGCAAGAAAAACCAATCTAGTTGGCTAAACCAAATCGATAGTTCGAAGAGACTTGCAAAGATATGAAATCATGCATAAAAGAATTCAGAGAAGATTCAAATAATATTCATAGATAAGCTAATCATAAATCCACAATTCATCGGATCTTAGCAAACACACCGCAAAAAAGTATTACATCGAATAGATCTCCAAGAACATCGAGGAGAACCTGGTATTGAGAATCAAAGAGAGAGAAGAAGCCATCTAGCTACTAGCTATGGACCCGTAGGTCTGAGGTAAGCTACTCACGCTTCATCGGAAGGGCAATGGTGTTGATGTAGAAGCCCTCCGTGATCGAATCCCCCTCTGGCAGGACGCCGGAAAAGGCCCCTAGATGGGATCTCACGGGTACAGAAGGTTGCGGCGGTGGAAAAGTCTTTTCGTGGATGCTTCTGGTGGTTTGGGCATATAAGAGTATATATAGGCAAAAGAATTAGGTCAGGAAGTGCACGAGGGGCCCACAAGGGTGGGGGGCGCGCCCTAACCCCCTGGGCGCGCCCTCCGTCCTTGTGGCCGCCTCGTGGCTTCCCTGACTTGCACTCCAAGTCCTCTGGTTTCCTTCTGGTCCAAGAAAGATCATCGCGAAAGTTTTATTCCGTTTGGACTCCGTTTGGTATTCCTTTTCTGCGAAACTCAAAAACAGGGAAAAAACAAGAACTGGCATTGGGCTCTAGGTTAATAGGTTAGACCCAAAAATAATATAAAATAGCATATTAATGCATATAAAACATCCAAAACAGATAATATAATAGCATGGAACAATAAAAAAATATAGATACGTTGGAGACGTATCAGGGGGCCGTCGGGAACCCAGGCCCACCACTACCTGGATGGAACCACCTGTCCTTTCAGCCCCCCACATCGGAATCACTTGCGGGTACTCTACGAGCCGACCCGACTTTAGTCACATCATGTAACCTGTATAGTATGTATGTATGTATGTATGTATGTATGTATGTATGTATGTATATACCCGTGATCACCTCCCGAAGTGACCACGGCCCGATAATATAGCATAGCAGACGGACAAGGATGTAGGGCCACTGATGGAATACTAGCATCCTATACTAAGCATTTAGGATTGCAGGTAAATGTAACAATAGTAGCAACAATGACAGGCTATGCAACAGAATAGGAGCTAATGAATCAACAACAGTAGCAAACCTAATGCAAGAATAAGAGAGAAGAGAGTGGGCGATATCTGGTTTATCAAGGGGGGTTTGCTTGCCTAGAAGCTCTGCTAAGAAGGAGGGGTCTTCAACACCGTAGTCGATCGGGGCAGCAGTGGCGTCAGTCTCGTGGTCTACCGGAGAGAAGAGGGGGAAGAAACAATGAATACAAGCAAACAGATGCATGACTGAACAATAAGCGGTGCTAGGTATGCCCTAACGCGGTACTAGGTACTACTGGCGAAGGGGGGAAACATCCGGGAAAATATTCCCGGTGTTCGGCATTTTCGGACAAACGAACCGGAGGGGGGTGGTTGCATGTTCGCTATGCTAGGAAAGTGTGGCAGACAAACGGATTGCGTATTCAGATTCGTCTCATCTTTCTAAGCAACTTCCATGTACAAAGTATTTTCATCCGAGTTACGATTATTTTCCTATGAATTTCCAAAGTTTTAGCTATTTTCAGGATTCACTGAAATTTGGCTAAGTCTGAGAATCCCTCAGTTTTGAACATCATTTAGCTATTTTCCAAAGGCTATATCTAGTGTTATACTCATCCTATGGAGTAGTCTCTTATATCAATCTTGATCAATTTTCTATGATCTACATGACAGTATCAAGTGCAGCTATGTTAGCATCCATTTGCTTGTTCAAATCTTTGTTTGAAAAGTGCTACTGCAGCATTTCTATTTTTCTGTTAACAGAACGTAGCAATTTGTGATTTTCTTTGCATTTAATCCATACATCAAATGGATTTGGTCCAGTGGGATAAACTGAAGTTTGTCAAGTGTACTTTCTGCCCATATAATTTTTTACTCATGTTAACCATAGTTTAGTTGCTATTTCGGGACTGCTCATAGGGTTAGTCAACGTAGCAGCAGCAAAGCTAGCTACTGCTACAGTAACATTCAATTACTGTAGCAGAGCAGTAGAGGAGCAGCAGCTGCGCGCGGGGCGTGGCCTGGGCACGCGTGGGCACGGTCAGGAGCAGGTGAGCGCGCCGGGAGCGGTGCTCCGGCCATGGTGTGAGCAGCGGCGAGCATGGGCGTGGGCGGAAGCAGCAGCTAGCGCGCGCAGCAGTAAGAGCATCAGGCAAAGTAGCACAAGAGCAGCAGTAGTACAAGGAACAACGATGGCGACTAGAAGCAGCAGCAAAGCAGAGCAGTGGCTAGAAGCATCAACAGAGCAGTGGAAACTGCAGGCGCGAGCAGTGGAAGGCACGCAGGGCACGGCCGGCGTTTAAATGCACGCGCGCGCTGGCGACGAGCTTCAGGAGCAGCGGTGACGCACAGGAAGGTATCTACGGGGTCAAATTCAAGCAACGGCTCGAACCATTCAAACGAGGGCACTGCACCGCGTCCGCAGGTGGCACGTGCGCGAACTAGAATGGCCGAAAGTGACCGGGACGACGACGTTCGACGGCGGTGACGGCTCAGCCATGACGAAAACGAGCCAACGAGGCATGAGGAGGAGCGAGAGGAGGTCGAGGAGGACCGTGAGCTCACCTAGGGGGCGCACGGGATCCCGTTGGCAGTTTATTAGCAACAGACGTAAGTGGATTCGGTGGGGAACTCCGACGACCGAAGAGGGAAGAAGTGGTCGATCCCGGCGCTGTGGTGATCTCCTGCTCGAGCTACTCCTCGGGGTCAACGAAGATGAAGCAGACGCAGCTCCAGGCGAGGGCCTCAACCGATGAGGTGGACGATGGCCACACAGACGAAGGAGGCCATGGCAATGATGACACGGGTGGGTGCGGGAGAGAGCAAAGCGGCACGAGGGGAGGGGAAGTGGGGAGGCGCTAGGGTTTGTAGGGGGTCTGGCTCGGCCTTATCTGGCAGGGGAGCCGCGGGATGGCCGGCACGCGTCCATCCGCGGCCATGGCGGTCGGATGCGCGCCACGGTCTCCTGTGAACAGGAAGGAAGGAGAAGGCACGGCTGGGCTGGGCCGATTGTGCACTGTGGACGTAGAGCCCAGTCCAACAGGTAAGTTTGTCCATTTTCCTTCCTCCCTTTTTTTGTTAATCATTTTGTCTCAGTTTTCTATTTAGTTTACATAGCAAATGAATTTTGCTTGGACTCAAACTTTGCAAATAATTACTATGCAATATTCTTGAGTGTCCCACAAAGTTTGGGGACATTTGGACTTGTATAAGTATTTCTTATTTGAAAAGGCTATTTTTATCTACTGTTGGACCACTTTATAATTTCCTAGGGGTTAATTGGTGAGCCAAAGGATTTTGATTTCAACATGTCAAATGATCATGGGAATTTTTAGAATAATGCAAACATTTTAGTTTTACTGCTTCAAGAAATATTATATTTGACTTTAATTTTACATTTGAATTTGAATTGGGTTTCGAACCAACGCGAGTTTACCAACAGTAACCATGGTGACGTGACCTCATTAGCGGGGAATTACTGTAGCTTAATTATCCGGGCGTCACAATTCTCCTCCACTACAAGAAATCTCATCCCGAGATCTAAGGGGTGGAGTAAGGGGGGAAGACTAGGTTACGAAATTCTAACGATTCTTCTCGATCTTGGTTGGTCTTCTTGAAGAGGTCGATCCACTACATTGATGTCTTCATTTCTTTGCTCCAGGCCATCATGATGAAGTCATCATCCTTTCTTCGGGGTCTTCATTGTACTTACGAAAGGACAAGGGGTAACATCGAAAGAATGGTACTCTACAAGGTTGCCTATCTAGTAGATAAAACCAAGGAAGGTGGCGGGAAGTAACTCTCGAATTGAAACTTAAGAAAACATTGAGAGCAAGTAAGACGGTGCAATAAGAAGTTTCGAGCGGATAGGCAATCGTTCATTGCCTGAAACAGAGTGTGAAAGGTTTCAGAGCAATGGGAATAAGTATTGTGTCTGATACCAGAATAGATCACTAGGAAGGTGGCTCGCGAATTACATACGAAACCAACCACAAGGGATAACTTTGAAACAGGGATGTACAGGAGAGTCAAGTTTCGATCCTGTGGAACTGTGGGTTATGGGCCCACCATGTGGGTTAAAAGTAGGGAGGGCACTGTCATCTTGCACGAACATGATAGCAAGGCTTGTTAGAGAAGAGACTGTCAGTTATGTCGGCAACAACATCGGTACCAAGGGCGAGGGACGAAGAGAACCATTTTCCTGCTCGTTGAACGAGGTGGACCAATAGGCAAAGTTCTCGTCCATCGGTGGTTACCAGAATGCCATCAACAAATGCAACAGGGTCTTACTAACATGGTTGCACACCAAGGTGTTTACATAAGCAGAAGAATATTACTACTTAGATCATATAGATCACAAGAAAGGTTAAACAAATCAATGGAAAGGAAAATGTGATCATCTGATTAAATAGAACAATGGAAAGGAAAATGTGATCATCAGATTAAACAGTACAATAGAAAGGAAAATGTGTTTAAACACTTATTTCAGGGGTATATCCTTCCCAAGGACAAGCAGAGCATGATATCCATGGCAGGATAGAAAGTAGAAAATCATTTAGGTAATGGGAGAGGAATTTCATGACATTATCCATACAATGGTGTTAGGATAATTGATAAAGAAAATTTAGCATTGTACTTCAAATGTTCTTATTGAAGATCGGAGTACCACAGACATGCTTCGAGATAGCATTGACATGGTCTTCAAGTAAAGGTCAGACTTTGGATACATGAAGGATCCATCATGAACAACTCACATAATAAGTCTTACATTTCCTCATGGAAGAATGGCTAACCTTGCTAAAAAGGAAACTATAACACTAGGTCCTCCAGCCAAGTGTGCTAGGCATGACATCACCGTACCGGGTCATATAGAGACCAATGTTATAACTCTTGGAAATATGTTCCAACCATCATATCTGACCGAGAATCAGATCTGATTGGTGTCAGGATACCTCAGACTCAGGATGCCTGAGAAGAAAAAGGTGCGACACAAATTGATGAGATGACATTGTAAGATTCTCGGGAAATGAACTATGGAAGCAAGTTCCGAATCATGAGGTCATCATTAAATCAAGGAGAGGGTGAGGTGGTGGCTGATGGACTCAGCGACAATTCATTGAGATTTCCAAAAAGATGGATTTCCACAATTATGTGAACAAGGAGATAACATTTGTCAGATCAAATGATATAATGATGTATACCCAAGGGAAACATACTCAATTAAACATTGATCGAAAAGTGCATCCAAAATATGGACTAAGTAGCACGATCAATGTTAGGATGATGAGTCAATAATCAACACATGAAGAAAGAAACTATCATTCGTAACTTACAAGCAATAGGGTTGCTAGAAGTTTTGAATTCACACATCATAGTTCATTTGTCGGCATTCCGGTTATAAACAACACGGGGACCAAGAAGGAATGGTGATGGTGAGAAGTAACACTTGTATCAAGAATTCTCAAGAGGTGGTGAAATTCCCACGACATTCTTGACATAAAAGGTGGTAATATTCCAAGGTAAAGAAGAACAAATGCTGGATAGCAAGGAACTCAAGGTATAACACAAAACACGAACAAGTTTGTGTTGGGGGGAAGGTAATAAAGTGGCTGATGATAACACAAATCATCGAGGGAAAGGATGGTATTTCTCATCATGAATTCGATTGATATCCTGGAAGATCTCGTAAGGTTGATGATGATCACGACACATTTGTCAAGAGATTTCATGAAGATGTAATCAATCAGTGATGACATCAAGTCAAAGGAATGATGAAGCGAAAGGTTATTGGAACCATGGGTACGACACAAATTCGAAATCAAGTTTGTTGTTCAAGGAGAAATGATATGACGAGGAAGATCGACGTAAGATTAGCTCACCGTCGAAATTTGTGCTCTGGGAAGAAGGTCCAGGTAGCACAGTTAAAATTAGCACGATAATGATGTAGCCGATCAAGCTAGGAATGACATGATGTAGTATTAAACTTGCCAACAACAAAGTACTAGGATTACGAATCACAGTGTTGATTCGATTCACTGGTCGGTGTTCTCGGTTGACGACAACCCAGAACCCGTGGAGTGACTATGATTTGGAAAGGTACTACTTCATCATAAATTCATAAGATGTAGTGCAATGAGTTGATATCCTCGAGATACCAGGGGGTAATACTCGAAGGTGGATCAAAATAGAGGTTGGGCAGGTGTATTGATCTGCAGAAGGCAAGTACTTTAACTTGTCCAAGAAATAGAATCAAAGGAGAACAATCATGGTCGGAACCACGATTGTAAAAGACCAAATCCTAGATATAAGATGAACTTATACCAAGGGAATAATTAATTTAAGAGAAGCTTCCACGATAAGATCTACATCGTGTCCATGGGCATGAACACAAAGTTCAAGGTCGACTCCCACTTCTCCAATGCATGACCATTCATTCACTGCTCTTATAAAAAAATGATTTGAGTGTGAAAACCTACCTGGCGAATTACCATAGGAGTATGACCCATGAAAACTTTTCGGGCTCACACAGATGAAGGAAGGCATAGGTTCAACCCATCGGGGTATCTTAGAAACATATACCACAAGCTTCAAGAGTAAATATCACCAGCTCAAAAGCAGAGCATGGTTGGCCAAATCAAAGAATAGGATTTACCAATGGCATTATGTATCATGGAAAGAACTTCCAAAGTGATTGAATATGAAGGACGCTGTCGGATAACATCCAATAAAGGATCTGGTGGTCCTCAAGGGATCTGATGTGAGCATCGGTACTCAACCAGAGGAAGAAAGAATGCAAGCAGATCTGATTATAGAAACAACTGACTAATTCAAAGCTCAAATGCAAAAGAATTATGATTTCCAAATTAAGGGATCAGAAGCAAACTCTCTGATCAAGGATGGATAAGTTGAGTAGGCTTAGGGGTACAATCGATGGCAATTTGATTGGTCGAGATCCAGCTCATGTTTAAAATGACGTCTAAGCCGAAAGGATGAATTCTAGGATCTGATTAAGGATTGCGAACATTCGCAACATATTGAATCAAGGGACCCAAGATGATAAAGGCAAAGGATGTCAATGAATATTGCTAGGCATTTGGAATTAACCAAAATGCAGGCAGACAAGAATTTCAAGAGCTGTAGGCTGCAGAGGATTCTCGAAATATCGGATAGTATTTCGAAGAATTTTGTGAAGCACCTGAACAATTGGGGATGGACGGATCCCCGGTAAGTGCGAGGAATTGTTCGTGTGGGTATTAATGCGGAAAAGAGCTGCAAAGCAGTAGGCACAAAGGATTCTCGGAAGGAGAAATTTTTAGGGTATCAAGTAATAACAAGGGCAACTGGGAACGAAGGTATGAATGACAAGCGTAAGTAGTTATCCATAAGGATTTATCGGTGGTCGGGAATAGCAAAAGCGGTGGGCACAAAGTCTCGAGAGAACATCGGAGAGTATCTTCGGAATCTTCTGGTGCACCAAGTAATCATCTGGAGTGAGGGGCTCTCCGGGAGGAAGTAGTTACGAGAACCTAGAGTCAGAGTTAGTAAAATCATTTAACCCGAATAGAAGAGAGATCAGAGTCCCAGAGTATAGACGAGGAATAAAAGATCCTAATACCACCCAATGGCGACATGGGCTCGTAAGCCACACAACCATGTAAGTAAAAGTTTTTTTTTCAATGACTAGACTCAACTTCGGCCAAGGAGTTTGGAAGGGGGATTCCTACAGGCAGTTGGCTCTGATACCAACTTGTGACGCCCCTGATTCAATCGTACACAAATCATACACGCAAACATGTACAATCAAGATCAGGGACTCACGGGAAGATATCACAACACAACTCTAAACACAAATAAAAGTCATACAAGCTTCATATTACAAGCCAGGGGCCTCGAGGGCTAGAATACATAAGCTCGATCATAAACGAGTCAGCGGAAGCAACCATATCTGAGTACAAACATAAGTTAAACAAGTTTGCCTTAAGAAGGCTAGCATAAAAGTAACAATGATCGAAAAGGCAAGGCCTCCTGCCTGGGACCTCCTAACTACTCCTCGAAGCCGAACTCCACGTAGAAACATCCTCGGGATCCTCTGGCTCCTGGACTCCATCATATGATCACAATAACCGGGAAAAGGGGAAAAAGAAGTAGCAAAGCAACCGTGAGTACTCATCCAAAGTACTCGCAAGCAAGGATCTACACTACATATGCATCGGTATCAATGAAATGGGTAGTATCTGTGGACTGAACTGCAGAATGCCAGAATAAGAGGGGGATAGCTAGTGCCATTGAAGACTACGCTTCTGGCAGCCTCCATCTTGAAGCATGTAGAAGAGAGTAGTTGGTAAGTTCACCAAGTAAGAACGTATAGCATAATCCTACCCGGCGATCCTCCCCTCGTCGCCCTGTGGGAAAGCGATCACCGGGTTGTCTCTGGAACTTATCTGGGTGTGTTTTATTAAGTATCCGGTTCTAGTTGTCATGAGGTCGGAATACAACTCCGGGTCGTCCTTTTACCGAGGGACACAGCTATTCGAATAGATAAACTTCCCTGCATGGGTGCACCACATTGCCCAACACGCTTGATTACTCTGGCCGGACACACTTTCCAGGGTCATGCCCGGCCTCGAAAGATCAACATGTCGCAGCCCCACCTAGACTCTTTAGAGAGGTCAGCATGCCGGTCTAAATCCTATGCACGTAGGGGTCTTGGGCCCATCGCCCGTTGCACACCTGCACGTTGCAAATGCGGTCGGAAGCAGACCTAGCCCCCTTAATACAAGCACAGGCGTTCCGGTCCAATTCGGCGCGCGCCACTCAGTCGCTGACGTCTTGAAGAACTTCGGCTGATACCACGACGCCGAGAGCCCATAACTGTTCCCGCGTAGTTGGTTAGTGCATATAGGCTCGTAGCTAGACTCAGATCAAATACCCAACTCTCGTTAAGCGTGTTATTTGAAGTATCCGCGGACGCCGACCAGGGACCAGGCCCACCTATCTCCTAGGTGGTCACAACCTGCCCTGTCGCTCCACCACAAAGAATCACGCGGGGGCCGTCGGGAACCCAGGCCCACTACTACCTGGATGGAACCACCTGTCCTTTCAGCCCCCCACATCGGAATCACTTGCGGGTACTCTACGAGTCGACCCAACTTTAGTCACATCATGTAACCTGTATAGTATGTATGTATGTATGTATATACCCGTGATCACCTCCCGAAGTGACCATGGCCAGATAATATAGCATAGTAGATGGACAAGGATGTAGGGCCACTGATGGAATACTAGCATCCTATACTAAGCATTTAGGATTGGAGGTAAAGGTAACAACAGTAGCAACAATGACAGGCTATGCAACAGAATAGGAGCTAACGAATCAACAACAGTAGCAAACCTAATGCAAGAATAAGAGAGAAGAGAGTGGGCGATATCTGGTTGATCAAGGGGGGTTTGCTTGCCTGGAAGCTCTGCTAAGAAGGAGGGGTCATTAACACCGTAGTCGATCAAGGCAGCAGTGGCGTCAGTCTCGTAGTCTACCAAAGAGAAGAGGGGGAAGAAACAATGAATACAATGCAAATAGATGCATGCCAGAACAATAAGCGGGGCTAGGTATGCCCTAACATGGTACTAGGTACTACTGGCGAAGGGGGGAAACATCCGGGAAAATATTCCTGGTGTTCGGCATTTTTGGACAGACGAACCGGAGGGGGATGGTTGCATGTTCTCTATGCTAGGGACGTGTGGTAGACAAACGGATTGTGTATTCGGATTCATCTCGTCTTTCTGAGCAACTTCCATGTACAAAGTATTTTCATCCGAGTTACGATTATTTTCCTATGAATTTCCAAAGTTTTAGCTATTTTCAGGATTCACTGAAATTTGGCCAAGTCTGAGAATCCCTCAGTTTTCAACATCATTTAGCTGTTTTCCAAAGGCTATATCTAGTGTTCTACTCATCCTATGGAGTAGTGTCTTATATCAATCTTGATCAATTTTCTGTGATCTACATGACAGTATCAAGTGCAGCTATGTTAGCATCCATTTGCTTGTTCAAATCTTTGTTTGAAAAGTGCTACTGCAGCATTTCTGTTTTTCTGTTAACAGAACGTAGCAATTTGTGATTTTCTTTGCATTTAATCCATACATCAAATGAATTTGGTCCAGTGGGATAAACTGAAGTTTGTCAAGTGTACTTTCTGCCCATATAATTTTTTACTCATGTTAACCATAGTTTAGTCGCTGTTTAGGGACTGCTCATAGGGTTAGTCAATGTAGCATCAGCAAAGCTAGCTACTGCTATAGTAACATTCAGCTACTGTAGCAGAGCAGCAAAGGAGCAGCAGCTGCGCGCGGGGCGTGGCCGGGGCACGCGTGGGCACGGTCAGGAGTAGGTGACCGCGCCGGGAGCGGTGCTCCGGCCATGGTGTGAGCAGCGGCGAGCGTGGGCATGGGCGGAAGCAGCAGCTAGCGCGGGCAGCAGTAAGAGCATCAGACAAAGTAGCACAAGAGCAGCAGCAGTACAAGGAACAGTGGCGGCGACTAGAAGCAGCAGCAAAGCGGAGCAGCGGCTAGAAGCATCAGCAGAGCAACGGAAACTATAGGCGCGGGCAGTGGCAGGCACGCAGGGCGCGGCCGGCGTTTAAACGCAAGCGCGCGCGCCGGCGACGAGCTTCAGGAGCAGCGGCAACGCACGGGAAGGTATCTACGGGGTCAAATTCGAGCAACGGCTCGAACCATTCGAACGAGGGCACCGCACCGCGTCCACAGGTGGCACGGGCACGAACTAGAACGGCCGAAAGTGACCGGGACAATGATGTCCGACGGCGGTGACGGCTCGGCCGCGACGAAAACAAGCCAACGAGGCATGAGGAGGAGCGAGAGGAGGTCGAGGACGACCATGAGCTCACCTAGGGGGCGCACGGGGTCCCGTTGGCAGTTTAGTAGCAGCAGACGTAAGTGGATTCGGCAGGGAACTCTGATGACCGAAGAGGGAAGAAGCGGTCGATCCCGGCGCCGTGGCGATCTACTGCTCGAGCTACTCCTCGGAGTCGATGAAGATGAAGCAGACGCAGCTCCAGGCGAGGGCCTCGACCGATGAGGTGGACGATGGCCACACGGACGGAGGAGGCCATGGCAACGATGATACTGGTGGGTGCAGGAGAGAGTGAAGCGGCGCGAGGGGAGGGGAAGTGGGGAGGCGCTAGGGTTTGCAGGGGGTCTGGCTCGGCCTTATCCGGCAGGGGAGCCGCGGGATGGCCGGCACGCGTCCATCCGCGGCCATGGCGGCCGGATGCGCGCCACGGTCTCTTGTGAACATGAAGGAAGGAGAAGGCACGGCTGGGCTGGGCCGATTGTGCACTGTGCACATAGAGCCCAGTCCAACAGGTAAGTTTGTCCATTTTCCTTTCTCCCTTTTTTCTTGTTAATCATTTTGTCTCGGTTTTCTATTTAGTTTACATAGCAAATGAATTTTGCTTGGACTCAAACTTTGCAAATAATTACTATGCAATATTCTTGAGTGTCCCACAAAGTTTGGGGACATTTGGACTTGTATAAGTATTTCTTATTTGAAAATGCTATTTTTATCTACTGTTGGACCACTTTATAATTTCCTAGGGGTTAATTGGTGAGCCAAAGGATTTTGATTTCAACATGACAAATGATTAGGGGAATTTTTAGAATAATGCAAACATTTTAGTTTTACTGTTTCAAGAAATATTATATTTGACTTTAATTTTAAATTTGAATTTGAATTGGGTTTCGAACCAACATGAGTTTACCAACAGTAACTGTGGTGACGTGACCTCATTAGCGGGGAATTACTGTAGCTTAATTATCCGGGCGTCACAATCGCATTGCAGACTTGAACCAAATAGTTAACTAAACACCATAACAAATGAACCAAACATTAACTGAGCACCACATTGCACAATATATAACATACTAGAAGATCAGACAGTTAAGCAAACCAAGCATGCTTGACAACTTGGAAATATAGCAATTGTATTTGTTTCTCATGTATTTTGTATAGATAAATTCGATTTATTTCTCACATGGAAGACAATACAAAATTGCACCCTGAAGAATTGAACATCACATTGCAGAATTGATCCAAACAGTTAACTGAACACGACAACTAATTAACCAAACAGTTAATAAGTGAGCACCACATTGCACGACATATTGAACATATACACTAGAGCAACAGATTGCATGGTAAAAGTAGATAGGATAATTCACTAGAATTTGTTAAGGAAAGGCAAGAGCAGCACATGCAAGGGTAAACCGTGCTTGCTTAACCGGCGTAGCCAGCTAACTGAACATAGGTCCTTATAGTGAGCAAATAAGACAAGCTACTCCTCATCGTCGGAGATATCGATGATGATTGGCTCCTTGGACATGGAAGAGGGCGAGGCCTCCACATCGTGGGTGCCCTCCTTGTAGTGGTGAGTTGCCTGAGCTACTCCGGGCATCAACCTAGTAGCTCTCGAGTTGAGGTAAGCACGGGCACGCAGAGAAAACACCTCGTAGTCTTCGTCGAAGGCACTGACGGTGGCCTCGAGAAAACACCACGAACTGTCATTTAAAGTAGCCAACCACATCGCGGCGTCAACGGTGGCCTCGATGGCGAGGTGCTCCTCCAAGATCTAGGGGTCGGCACAAATGGCAGTCATCGCGACCTCATCCGTGCGTGAGGCCGCGATTTGCTTCTCCGCTGCCAAATGCTCCTTGAACTCCTGGCTATACTGCGTGCACCATGGCTTAGGGCGGCGCTTATTTCAGGGAGGGGTCGGTGATTTGGGTGGAAGGTGTCGCGCCGGTGATCGGGGCATGTGGGATGTGGAAGGAGGAGGAGGATGGGGGTCGAGTGTGGATTACCTGCCTGGATCGATAAGGCCGAGCAGTGTGAAGGAGGGTCGCCGGCGAGGAGGCAGCGCTGCAAGCAAGGAGTGAACATTTGAACTTGGAAAGGAAGGCGGAAATAGGGGAAATGTGGCTTTTGGGAAGGAGGAGGGGGCGAGGAGGTAGATATTTCCGCGGAAGCCAAAATTTTTGGATCGGTGCAGCGAAAAAACTAGCGCGCAAAGTGTCATCAGACACGGTCCCTTATTCAGCACTGTGTACGATATGTGAACATCACAACGATTCATATAGCTTACCCCGTGTGTTGTGAGTTTGAACGTGCAAATTTTGGTCCGAATATCCCTGGTTACAGTGGTCATCCATGTCATTGCATAATTTGGGTACACAAAGGAGCCTACAGCACACCCACACTTCTTAATCGAGCAAGTTCAACAATTAAACAGAGCTAGCTGACCTAAACATTACCCTAACAAATTAAAGACCGGTGCTCTAAATTAAACAAAGAGTACTACTCCGGCTGGCGCTCGTTGATCTCCGCCGCCTCCTCCATGTCCAGCTTGCGCCCGACGATCTCCTGGGGAAGTGGCTCCATGGCATCAATCGTACCATACTCGACAAGCATCTCGCCATCCGCGTCCGCCATCTCTTTGGAAAAGGCCACCACGACCTGGGCATGGGCGGCCGCGATCTAGGCTTGGACGAGCTCCATCGTGGCAAGGTATGCCACGAAGGAACGGACGGCTGCTCGAACGCTCTCGGCGATTGCCAACTCTTCGGTCGTGGGTTGCCGACCATTGTCAGAGAAGCTTCATTTGATTTGTGCGGTGACCGCCACGAGCTGGGCGTGGGCGACTTCCATCAGGGCTAAGGCCGCCGCTGCGGAATGGACAGCTGCTGTGCCGCTCTCGCCAGTTGTTATCCCCGACGCAGATGTTGATGCCGCCACCTGAGCAGCAACAACGGCCGTTTGGGCTGCCTTGGCCGCCCGGTCGCAGATTGCGGCCGCGCTGACGCAGCTTGTTACCACGCACATGGCGGCTGCGGCCGCGCTCTCACCAAAGTGGGCCGTCGAAGTGGCCCTCACGACACGGGTCCATGTCCCCATCTTTCACCAGCGATGATTGAACAATGAAATGATATTTGGGGAGCGAGCTAGTGTCCTTGATGTGCCGACTGTGGACTGTAGCAGACGCAACTTCTCGCATAAGCCATATACGTACAACTCCGACGGTGCTCCAAGATATTTTGTACTGCATCTCACACGGTTGGTGATAATGAACTGTGTGCAGTCTACTTGATTTTTTGTCTTGATTTGAAATACATAATTGTGTCACAGCGGCAAAGGAGGGTGTTTGAATTGCTAGAACTTTTATCTGCAGTGAACATGCAACTATAGGTGTGTCGTCAAAAAAATTGGAATTATTCAGGGTTCGTTTGGACATTTTATACATTAACTTGGTTCTCTAGGCATTTCATGTGCACAATTCAAAATTAAACTACATGCACATGCTCCGGTGCACCAAAATGGGTTGTAAAATCATATATGTGTCCATGGGTTGATGCTTATGTCCCATGCAAGAAATGGTGATGAATTTCAAACACCTCGGCACTGTGGCTCTTTCCGGCAAATGTTGAGATACTTGGTTTTGAAATTCTAGTAAATCCAAAACTCGTCTGAAATTCATGAACCTTGGCATGCTATCATGAAATGGCATCAGCATGCTGTGGTAAAAAATTGTCCCATTTGGGGCAGGTTTTGGTATAAGCTTCACACAAACTAGAACTTCTCACAAGAAACCTGATGGTTCCGGTAGGGAACGTGTCAGCTTTGTGGACGAAATGATATTCGTTGCCTCTTCTTGCTTTCAAATTTTTTTCTGGTGTCAACATAGAACAATAGGAGTGTCATGTTAAATTTTAGAATTTTTAGGGGTTCGTTTGGACATTCTTATACATTAACTGATTTTTCTAGGCATTTATGTGCATAATTCAATTTTGAACTACGGGCACATGCTCCAGTGCATAAAAATGGGTTGAAAAATCAAATGTGTGTCCTTGGTTGCATGCTTAGGTCCCATGCAAGAAATGGGAATGAATGTCAAACACCTCGGCACCGTCGTTTGGCCGCAAACATTGAGATACATGGTTTAAAAATTCTAGTAAATCCAAAACTCATCTGAAATTCATGAAACTTGGCATGCTATCATGGAATGGCATCAACATGCTGTGGTAAAAAAAATTGTCCCATTTGGGGCAGGTTTGGGTATAAGCTTCTAAAAAACCAGAGCTTCTCACAAGAAGCCTCATGGTTCGGTAGGGAACGTGTCACCTTTGTGGACGAAACGATGTTCATTGCCTCTTCTTGCTTTCAAATTTTTTCTGGTGTCAACATAGAACAACAGGAGAGTCGTGTTAAAATTTGGAATTTTTCGGGGTTCGTTTGGACATTTTTATACATTAACTCAGTTTTTATGCATTTATATGCATAATTCAAATTTGAACTACATGCACATGCTCCAGTGCATAAAAATGGGTTGAAAAAATCAAATGTGTGTCCTTGGTTGCATGCTTAGGTCCCATGCAAGAAATGGGAATGAATGTCAAACACCTCGGCACTGTCGCTTGGCTGCAAACATTCAGACACATGGTTTAAAAATTCTAGTAAATCCAAAACTCGTCTGAAATTCATGAAACTTGGCATGCTATCATGGAACGACATCAACATGATGTGGTGAAAAAATTGTCCCATTTGGGGCAGGTTTGGGTATAAGCTTCTCACGACAAGCCTCATGGTTCCGGTAGGGAACGTGTCACCTTTGTGGACGAAACGATATTCGTTGCCTCTTCTTGCTTTCAATTTTTTTCTAGTGTCAACATAGAACAACATGAGTGTTGTGTTAAAATTTGGAATTTTTCGGGGTTCATTATACATTAACTGAGTTTTTTATGCATTTAATGTGCATAATTCAAATTTGAACTACAGGCACATGCTCCAGTGCATATAAATGGATTGAAAAATCAAATGTGTGTCCTTGGTTGGATGCTTAGGTCCCATGCAAGAAATGGGAATGAATTTCAAACACCAGGGCACCATCGCTTGTACGTAAACATTGAAATACATGGTTTTAAAATTCTAGTAAATCCAAAACTCGTCTGAAATTCATGAAACTTGGCATGCTATCATGGAACAACATCAACATGCTGTGGTAAAAACATTGTCCCATTTGGGGTAGGTTTGGGTATAAGCTTCTCACAAACGAGAGCTTCTCACAACAAGCCTCATGGTTCCGGTAGGGAATGTGCCTCCTTCGTGGATGAAACGATATTCGTTGCCTCCTCTTGCTTTCAAATTTGTCCTAGTGGCAACATAGAGCAACAGGAGTGTCGTGTTATAATTTGGAATTTTTTTGGGTTCGTTTGGACATTTTTATACATTAACTGTGTTTTGTAGGCATTTTATGTGCATAATTCAAATTTGAACTACATGCACATGCTCCAGTGCAGAAAAATTGGTTCAAAAATCAAATGTGTGTCCTTGGGTGCATGCTTAGGTCCCATGCAAGAAATGGGAATGAATTTCAAACACTAGGGCACCGTTGCTTGCCAACAAAATGTTGAGATACTTTGTTTTTAAATTCTAGTAAATCCAAAACTCGCCTAAATTTCATGAAACTTGGCATGCTATCATGGAATGGCACTCGACATGCTGTGGTATTTTTCGTGTCCAATTTGAGAGAAGGCGCACTCGAATCAACAACCAACAACACATTTTGAAACAAATAGCTGCCACCTTATCATCTCAAACGTTTTGTATAATTTAAATCGTGGGTGTCGGTGTACTAAGTATTGGGCCACTAGTACCCCGTACTTGTGCACGGGCAGTTGTAGCCATCCTCGCGGCAAGGCTTGCCGGGAACAGCTCGAGGTCGATTCAAGCCATCAAGGAAATCATCAAGTCAGAGATCTGAGGATCAGCAGATAAGCAAAGCTGGAATTCGAAGGCCAGCTTCCCCGGCAAGATCCTTGCCGGGATGGCTTGTGGAGCCCGGCAAGGCCTGGCGCCCGGCAAGGCCTGGCGCCCGGCAAGGCTTGGCGCCCGGCAAGGCCTGGCGCCCGACAAGGCTTGGTGCCCGGCAAGGACTCGGCGCCTGGCGAGATTCTGCCACTATGCCGCTGCTTCGGCACAGTGACAAACCTGACATTCTGGGTCCTTCTCTGGATGCGTGGCAACGCGCCAGTGGAGGAGAGCTTAAGCGGTGCTGATGGGATGGCCCCTTTTTCCATCCCCAAGAAAGTGAGGACACCTAAACGGACACCTCACGGTGCATTAAATGCGCTTGTCCTAATCCGTCAGGGGTTAGGTATGATACCCTGTAGCTACTTTACACCTCAATGTATGTACATTTTGCCACTGTGGAGACCCTTTGAGCATATAAAAGGAGGCCCAAGGCAACTGCTACAGAGGAGGAGGACTTCTGGCCCATTCTGCATGCGTAGCTGCTCTTTGAACGTACTGTTCATTGCGAGCGCTCCTGAAGGCTGGGCTCAAGAACATCAATAAGAACACAAAGCAGGAGTAGGGTTTTACGCTGATCAGCGGCCCGAACCTGGGTAAAAACTTCCCGCGTCGATCACTGGTTCTGCTCTTTGCGTATACCTCTCCCCCCGCCGAATCGTAAAGGGGTCTCTCGGGATCCCATAGGTGTCGTACCCCGACATCTTTGGCGCGCCAGGTAGGGGGATTGAAGGTTGCGTGAACCTGATCTGGTGATCGGCGCCTTAGTTTCTTCATCATCTTCATCATCATGCCACCCAAGAAGAAGAGCGCTGCGACAGCGCAACCGTCCGCGTCTGTTTTGCCTACACCTTCGCGTACTGGCGATGGCGTGGGTGCAGAAGGAAGAGGACTAGAATCCCCGTGGCGTTCTGGTGATCCGAGCCAAGCGAGCGGTATCGTTCACAGTGGCAGTGGTAACCTGCATGCCGCTGGATCTAGAGATGGCGCTGTGTTGCCTACGGGTGGCACAACGAACTCGAGAGATCGAAGGGCGCCTGATGGAGCTCCCGCGCCGGCCCAAGCCTCACGACCTACCCAGGTCGTGCATGATGGGCGACGTCATGGCGCTGGTGGTTCTGGGCGTCCCCATGAAAAGGTTTCTGCGCATAGATCCCAAGATGCGCGGGACCAGCATGCACACCGAGCTGCCGGCGGAGGTGGCGCACGGTCGCGTGACCGTGGTGGTGCTCCTTCTAACATGGTTAGGAGTCAGAGCACCTCACGTACCTCGCACTTGTCGCCGCCACCTACGCCAGCGGAAGCCTTGGCACGTGCGCAGCTGCTCCTCGATTTTCCTCCTGCCTCGGAGAAGATGGAGGAGTGGCGAGCTACCATCCAGAGCCTCATCGGCTTCGCCAACAAAGATGGACCGCAAGAGGTAGGGCCCTCGCAGCGGAGGCCCATCGATCCGGCGCGAGCCGATGTAGAGAAAACCGGAGGTGGGGCAACCACAGTGCACTCCCCTCCGCGGCACCAGCGGCGGCCGACAACCCAGCAAGTCGACCGCCATGAAGAAGTTTCCACGGTGTCATCCGATCCACGGATGCGCCGCGATCAGCGTCAAGTTCTCCAGGACCGAGGCAAGGAGGACGCTCGAACTACCATCGAGCGATGACGGGAAGCGCGCTATCAGTCTGATAAGCGCGCGGGGCCGGCTGTTGACGAGCCTGCGCCAGGGGACGTAGGAGACTTGCCTTATGAGGTAGGAACTCCAGCGTTTACCCGTGAGCTGCGGCAAGTCCGGTGGCCCAATTCCCGAACCTTTAAGCCAAAGGTCCCGGAGAAGTATGATGGAAAGACCCATCCCTCGGAGTTCCTGAGCATCTACACCATTGCGGTGCAGGCTGCCGGGGGCCGAGATGACAAGATACTCGCCAACTACTTCCCGTTGGTGCTCAAGCCCAACGTCAGGTCGTGGTTGATGCATATGCCGGAGAATTCTATTTCTTCCTGGTCAGATTTGTGCCATCAGTTTGTTGGCGCCTTCGTTGGAGGCCACCAAGCTCCTGGCCAAGAGAGCGATTTGCACATCATCCCTCAGAAGGAGGGCGAGTCCCTGCGCAAGTTTATCCAGAGATTTAGGCGGGTGCAGTACAATATTCCTGACGTTCATCCTGCCGCTGTTGTTAGCGCGTTCCATCAGAACGTGCGTAACCGCAAAATGCGGGAAGAGCTGGCAATGAACAAAGTCAGGAGTATCGCCGAGCTTTACGCTCTGGCCGACAAGTGCGCTCAAGCTGAAGAGGGGAGGAAACTCCCTGGTGAGGCTGTTGCCGCGGCGGGCGAGTCCGAAGATGAAGACGCCGCGGCCCCGTCAAGGAAAGGCCGGCGGCGGAACAGGAAGCGCGGAGGCAAGGCCGTGCTTGCTGTCGAGGAATCCGACAACCCCGGCGCCGCCAAGAAGGCCAAGGTTGGTGACCCCGGCAAGGATCTTGCCGGGTGCCCTTCCTGTCAGGCCTTGGCGGCTGCCGACAAGTCAGAGAACTCCGGCAAGCAGTATTGCAAGATCCATCGCACCAAGGGCCACGATCTCCAGAACTGCCGGCAAGTCGAGCAGCTTGCCGAGAAGCAGAGGGCCGAATATGAGAGGCGAGATAAGGAGAAGGCCCAAGATGGTGCTGAGGGGTCCGGCAAGAAGCGCGGTGGCCGAGGAGGTCACCGTGGCAAGGCCAAGCAGCAGAAGGATCGGCCTGCTCGGGGCCGAGACAAAGAAGGAGATGATGATGAGGAAGATGATGAATCCAGTGAGCAAGAATTCCAGAAGGCTATAGAGGCCATGTGCATTGATGGGGGTGCCTCGCTGCATTCCTCCCACCGCCAACTCAAACAGTGGGTGCGGGAGGTCAATGCGGCAGAGCCATCCCCCGATGCTTGTAGGCCCCTGAAGTGGTCCAGCACGCCTATCATCTTTGACGCCGAGGATCACCCTGATCGCACAACTGCGGTCGGGTGCTTGCCATTGTTGGTCTCGCCAACAATTCGCAACCTCAAGGTGACGAAGATGTTAGTTGATGGTGCGGCCGGCCTAAACTTAATCTCACCGGATGTGCTCAGAAGACTTCAGATTCCCGACGAGGACCTCGAGGAAACGGGTACGTTTCAAGGGGTCAACCCGGGAAGAACCCAGCCTAAGGGCAAGATCACGCTGCCGGTAACATTTGGCAGCGAGTTTAACTTCAGGACCGAGAAGGTGGTGTTTGATGTCGCCAAGATCCCCATGTCATACAATGGGATCCTTGGTCGGCCAGCGCTGGCTAAGTTTATGGCGGCATCACACTACGCGTACAATGTCTTGATGATGCCTGGGCCGTTGAGCGTCATCACTATCCATTCTGATAAGAAGGATGCGCTCATCTGTGCCGATCAACTTTACCGGGAAGCAGTTGCAGCACCTACCGTCAAGGCATCTGCTCCTGCCGCTGAAACTCCCAGGGGGAAGAAGAAGACCGGCAGGAACCTTGGCGCGAACTCCGGCAAGCGCACCTCCTCGGAGTGCTGCGCTTCCGTCGAGGACGTACCAGAGAGTTCCACCGGCAAGAACAAGAAGTCCAAGGCCGCTCCGCCGGAGACCAAGAGGGTGCCTGCCAGGGAGGACGGAACGGGGGGAACTTTCACCATAAGTTCCACCCTAGATGACAAATAGGAAAGCGCGCTCGTTGCTTTCCTGCGGGCGAATGTCGACGTGTTTGCATGGCAACCGTCTGACATCCCCGGTGTTCCCAGGAAGGTAATTGAGCACCACCTTGCTGTCTGTCCTCATGCGCGGCCTGTCAAGCAAAGGGTCAGGAAGCAGGCCTTGGAGTGGCAAGAATTCATTGCCGAAGAAATTAAGAAGCTGGAGGCGGCAGGACTGGTCAAAGGAGTGCTTCATCCAACCTGGTTGGCCAATCCGGTTGTAGTGCGGAAAGCGAATGGAAAATGGAGGCTTTGTATCGATTATACAGATATCAATAAAGCTTGTCCAAAAGATCCTTTTCCCTTGCCGCGCATCGACCAGATTGTGGATGCCACCGCTGGTTGTGATCTCCTGTCCTTCCTTGATGCCTATTCAGGGTATCATCAAATTTTTATGGCAAAGGAAGATGAAGAGAAGACCGCCTTTATCACCCCATATGGTACGTATTGTTTTATACGAATGCCTTTCGGGTTGAAAAGTGCTGGTTCAACATTTGCCAGAGCAATCCAGATTGGTTTTGAGCCACAACTCCATAGAAATATGGAGGCGTATATGGATGATATAGTGGTCAAAACCAAAGATAAAGCAACGCTCATTCAAGACTTAGAAGAAACATTTGCAAACTTGCGCAAGATCAATTTGAAGCTCAATCCTGAGAAGTGCGTGTTCGGTGTTCCTTCTGGCAAGCTCCTCGGATTCTTTGTATCTTGCCGGGGAATCGAAGCGAACCCCGACAAGAACAAAGCTATTGAGCAAATTGAAGCACCGAGACGCGTCAAGGATGTGCGTCATCTTGCCGGCTGTGTTGCTGCTCTAAGCAGGTTTATTTCCAAATCTGCTGAGCGCGCCCTGCCCTTCTTCAAAATTTTGAAGAAGGCAGGTCCGATGAAATGGACTCCGGAGGCGGAGGCTGCGCTGCAAGATTTGAAGAAATACCTTTCTTCTCCGCCGACGCTAGTCGCGCCTAAACCACAAGAGCCGTTGCTGCTGTATCTGGCAGCAACAAATCAAGTGGTTAGCGCTGCGCTAGTGGCGCAGAGAGAAGCTGATAAGGAAGCAACGCCAGCGGCAGGACCGCCAAATAACGTGGCAAGATCTTCCCCGGCAAGGGTTGATCCCGGCAAGACAGGATCTGCGCAAACAGAAGAACCCGTGCAGAAGAAGAAGGTGGTGCAGCGCCCAGTTTATTTTGTCAGCTCTCTTTTACAAGGAGCTAGGTCAAGATATTCTGGTGTGCAGAAGTTGCTTTTCAGCCTCCTTATGGCCTCGAGGAAGCTGCACCATTATTTTCAAGCACATGAGATCACCGTCGTCACTCGCTTTCCGTTGCAACGAATTTTGCAAAATCCGAAGGCAACCGGCAGGATCGTGGAGTGGGCGTTGGAGTTGTCCAGTTTTGGCCTTAAGTTTGAAAGCACTTTGACGATTCAGAGCAGGGCCTTGGCGGAGTTCATTGCAGAGTGGACCCCGACGCCAGACGAGGAAGTTCAAGAAACAACCCTCCCCGACAAGGAAATCGATATGCAATGGGTTATGTACTTTGACGGGGCTTTCTCGCTGCAAGGCGCCGGTGCTGGCGTGCTGCTTGTCGCACCCACCGGAGAGCACCTCAAGTACGTAGTCCAAATGCACTTTCCCCGGGAGAGTTCGACCAACAACACTGCAGAATACGAGGGTTTGCTTGCCGGTCTCAGGATCGCGGCAGACCTTGGTATCAGAAAACTCATTATCAAAGGCGATTCACAGCTTGTTGTCAGGCAAGTTAACAAGAGTTATCAAAGTCCATTGATGCAGGCCTATGTAGATGAAGTGAGGAAATTGGAAGAGCGCTTTGCTGGTCTGCAGATGGAGTACGTTCCTCGTGCCGAGAACAATATTGCTGACGACCTGTCAAAGCGTGCCGCCCTCAAGTTGCCTGTGGAACCAGGAACTTTTGTGCTTCAATTGACTCAACCGTCCGTGGTGCCATCGATGCGGCAAGAAAAGAGAAGAAAGTTGAACTCTGGTCAGTACTTCCCGGCAGAGCTCCCCGGAGCCGCCGGCAAGGAAGTTGCCGGGATCGACATGCCTGCCGAGGAACAACAGGCTCCGGCAGGGCCTCAGGCCCTTGCTGTCGAGACAAACGTTCCCCCGGCAGAGGAGATGCCTTTAGTCCTAGCTGTCGAGCCTCAGGCTCCAACATGGGCGCAGCACATTGTCCATTTCCTTCAGACAGGTGAACTCCCTGAGGAACAGGAAGAAGCAGAGAGAGTAGCCCGTCGGTCTGTTATGTACAAGTTCGTCGATGACGTCCTGTACAGAAAGAGACCAAACGGTGTGAAACTGAAGTGCATTCCTCGGGAGGATGGACTAGAGCTGTTGGCGGAGATACATGGGGGCATATGTGGCTCTCACATAGGGTCAAGAGCGCTTGCCGGGAAAGTATTCCGGCAAGGTTTCTTTTGGCCTACCGTCCTCCAGAATGCACCTGCACTAGTAACCAAGTGTGAAGCGTCCCAGTTTCATTCGAAGAAATTACATCAGCCAGCTCAAGCTCTTCAGACAATCCCTCTCTCCTGGCCATTTTCGGTCTGGGGGCTCGACATATTGGGCCCTTTCCCCCGTGCTACCGGGGGCTTTGAGTACTTGTACGTTGCTATCGACAAGTTCACAAAGTGGCCGGAGGTGGAAGCAGTGAGGAAGGTGACAGCGCAGTCAGCTGTCAAGTTCTTCAAGGGAATTGTTTGCCGTTTCGGTGTGCCCAACAGGATCATCACCGACAATGGCACGCAGTTCACAAGTCGCACCTTCATGCAGTACGTCCAAGACCTTGGCGGCAAGATTTGTTTTGCCTCTGTTGCTCACCCAAGAAGCAACGGCCAAGCGTAGAGGGCCAATGCTGAAGTGCTGCGCGGTCTCAAAACCAGAACCTTCGACAGGCTGAAAAAGTGTGGAAGACGCTGGATTGATGAGTTGCCGGCGGTTCTTTGGTCAATCAGAACGACACCAAATCGAGCCACCGGCCAGACGCCCTTCGCTCTAGTCTACGAAGTGGAAGCAGTTCTCCCCACGGAACTCATATATGGATCTCCTCGAGTGCTCGCTTATGATGAGCTTGAGCAAGAGCAACTGCGGCAAGATGACGTTGTGCTCCTTGAGGAGAATCGTCTTCAGGCTGCTGTGCGAGCTGCACGCTACCAGCAAGCTTTGCGTCGCTACCATAGCCGCAAAGTTCATGCCCGAAGCCTTGAGGAAGGCGACCTTGTTCTTCGACGGATTCAGTCCGCCAAGAATTCAAACAAGTTGACGCCAAAGTGGGAAGGCCCTTATCGGGTAGTACGAGTCACCAGGCCTGGCGCTGTCCGCCTGGAGACCGAAGATGGCATTCCAGTGAGTAATTCCTGGAATATCGAACATCTTCGCAAGTTCTACCCATAAGGCGCGGTTGCCGGGGGCTCCCGGCAACCACCCTTTTGTACAAGTCTTGCCGGCAAGGCATGTGATCCTTTGTACAAAGCCAGGCGCAGACCCTAAGCACAGATGAATAAATTTAAGTGTTGTACATTCCCTTATTGATTCCCATGTTCATATTTATATATATGCATGTTTATCTAAGATGTTGTATGACACCTGATCCCGGTAAGTTCTAATGAACCGCCAAGGTTTCATGCCTTTATTTTCTCTTCTTTCTTTTTCTCAAAAGACAGAAGGATTCCTCGCGTGTTACATTTGCCGGGGGTGGTGTAAGGAGATATGAATACCAGTTGGTGACGTTCGGAATCGACGCTTGCCGGAGGAAGAACAAAGACAGGAAGCTAAGTCTTAAAAACTCAGAGCAAGTTTTTCTTTTATTACCAAGTTATTTCCTTGGACGATTCCGACTCTTGTATGGAAAATCTGCACGCGAAGGAACCCTTGTTGTGATCGGTCGCGCCCTTATTTTGTTTCGAGCCCGCTCAGCGATTTAAGTGGCTGCACTGAGAACACCAAGGAGTCTTGCCGGCCGCTGCGCCTCCAGCAGGCTGCTGAAGTCCCGCACCCAGCGCTCGCGGCAGGTTGCGCGCCGGCAAGTTTTTCAATAAGCGTAGGATGAACTCCATACATAAAGGAATCAGACAAGGAAAGTAGCAAGCATGAGCCTAAACATAGTCAAATTGTATTACATCCATGAGTTGCCGCAATTCTAACTTGAGACTTAATTGTCTTTTACATGAGATGGCGACGGCAAGAAAAAGGGAGAAGCACTCAATCCCTGCGCTGGCCTTCGATCCTTTTGATGGAGTCCACCTTCTCAAGGATAGGCGCGATGCACTCTTCAAGCGCCTCAACATTTGCATCCCTTGGCAGATGGCCGAGCGCGTTGGAGAGGTCGATGTCGGGGTTGCTGTGCACCACCTTGATGAGCACCTTGCGGAGGACGGCCCGTCAAAGCCGGCGAGTCTCGTTCGCCAGTTGGGTCGCCCGGCTAGACTGGAGCACCCTCAACGCGTTGATGATGCTTTCAAAGAACATCGTCAACCTGGCACTTGGAGATATTCTTTCCTCGGAAGAATACTTGAAGTTCGACAAGCCCATGGTTGACAGTTCTGCGGTAAGCTTCTCCGCGGTGGCGATGAGACGGCCAGTCCAGATCTCCACTCCCTTCTCGTACTCGTTTTGGGCAGCGGCGGCGCTCTTGAGCAGGTTCCTCTCTCCTTGGAGATCCTTGAGTAGAGCCTTCTCATGGGCCTTGCCGGCCTCAAGAGACTTCTGCAGCGTGGTCAGCTTCAACTCCAGAACCGCAATATTATCAGCCGTAGAGGAGAGCTGCTTGGTCTTGTCGGACAGGGCAACTTGCATCTCCGCCAAGGAGTGGAGGGTTTTTTCCCTGTCCCCCTTGAGCGTCGAGAGCTCCTTGCCGTGCTCTTCGAGATCTGTTTCCAGCCTCTTCACTTTGTCGTTCAGCTTGTTCTTGGCAGCCTCTGCAGCTTCGGCAGCATCGACGGCCTCCTTGAGCTTGCCGGCGTGACTTGCAGTCAGAGCTTCGAGCGCCTCCTTATGTTTTTGCTCCAGCTCCTGGGTCCGCCGCGCGACAAGATTTTCAATATCCTCATCCTTGCTGCGAAGCTTGGCGGTGAGCGCCTGCTCACGAGCAGTGAGATCTTTCTCATGAGCATCAAGAGCAACGCGGCGCCCCGTCAGGAGGGCATCTTCGGCAGCAATCCTTTGAACAGCTTCATCATGCGCCTTCTCCATATCTGATTGCTTCAGGAGGATCTCATTCCACTGCTGGCTTACTTGTTCCCGGCCGGCAACCAACTCTTGGAGGGCCTCGGCGTGCCAGATCTGCATTTGTGCGACGCGCCTTTGGAAATCTGCTTCGGCCGCCTCAACAACTGCCATTCTAGAGTCCGCTTTGTCTTTCCGGGCGCGATGGAGAGCCTGGAGTTTGCGGAAGTTCTCGCCCATGGCCTGAAGGAGCTGATCCTCTTCAGATTTGCCGCTACTAGTGCTGGGATCGTCGACAACTTCAAGCCCGGCAGCAGCGATGATTTCTTCGAAAACTCTCCTTCGACTGGTGCCTCAGCGCTTGCCGTCCCCGGCAAGTTGATGAACAGGTTCTCGCCAACCTTGAGGTACTTGCTGGATGAGGGGCCTTCAGATGTTGATGGCTGGTCTTCAGCGGCCGCCTCACCAGTGACAGGGGGCTCTGTGGCCGGTGCAGCGCCTGGCGCTCCTGTGGCAGGAATGCTATCAGTGCGGTCCTCAGCCTCCCTGTCGCCCCCTTCAGCAGGTTCTTCGGCGGTTTCCTCTTGTGCTGTCTTGGCGGCCTCCCCGTCAAGAGCACCACCAGCCTCGGCAATGTCATCCTTGGTGGCCTCGCTGGCAGCGATCCTGTCTGCTTCAGCGGCGGCATCCCTGGCGGTCTCCTCGATCACAACATCGACGTCCATGTGTTCCATCACAGGGAACTCTGAGGGGCGAAGGAGGAAAACAGAATAAGGTCAAGGTTGAAGTTTGAAGTGACCGAAGACAGAGAGATAAGAGAAAAAGAATAACAAGCACTCTGAGGCAATCGAGTACCTGCGTCGTGCTGTCGGGAGGTGGTTTCACGCCTCCCGGCAACTCTGGTTGCCGGGGGCGTGTCGCCGGAGTCTGCGCTTGCCGGCTCCTCCTCAGTTAGGACGGGCTCGTCGGCAGGATCTCTTGCCGGGGACGTGCTTGTGGGCGGAGCGGTCGATGAAGGAGGCACAATGGGGATGTCTTCTCCTTGTTGCCGTTCTTCTCCTGCGAACCCAAAGATATTAGTAGGCAAGAATGAAAACCTCGGCACCCGCCAGCGGAAAAAGAACAATGAACTTACGCTGGGGGCTGTGCTGGGGGCTACGCTGGGGGCTGCGTTGAGGACTAGACTCCGGGCTCACAATGACGGTTTCTGGCACACTAGTGGAGCCTGCCGCGGGCTCGTCGCCCGTAGAAGTCCTTGACCTCTTCGCCCTTCTCTCCAGCAAGGTTTTTGTGTCACTGCAGAGACAATACAAGCAAGTCAGTAAGATTGATGCAAGATTGGAAGGTAAAAGCTGTGGCAAAGTACTTACTCTTCTTCCTCTCGCTCCGGACTGAAGCCGGAGATGTCGAAGTCGACCTCCATTGCGGTGTCTGAGTGGGGAGGCGGAGGAGGAGTCCTAGGCCGCTTGGCTGTGGCAGGGGCCGGGGCAGCTTCCGGTGCGGTGGTACGAGACCCTCCTGCCGCCCCGGCAGTGGCCGCTGGTGTGGGTCTCGCGCGCCGTGCAGGCTGTTGATGAGCCCCCTGCCGCGGTCCAGTCTTGCCGGCCACTTTCTTGCCGGGGGCTTCGCTGCTCGAATAGGGCTGGCTTGCCGGGATGCCAGATGCAGCCTTCCGAAGAACACGCTTCGTCTTCTTCTTTGGGGGTGGGGGCTCTTCTCGCGTCTCTTCTTCTTCGACCGAGTCCTCGCCGGACGAGCTTTCAGCGGCTGCGCTGCTCTCCTCCCCGGCAACCTCGCCCTCCCCGGCAGGCTTCACCTCCACTACCACCTCTGCGTCGCTAGCTTCCCACTCTGTGAAGCCGATGCTGCCGGCCTCTGCGGCAAGATTTGCCTCTTCCACCCTAGTAGCAATGTAAGCTACTTCTTGGTTGGTGGTGGCTCGGATGAAATCTGACTCTTTCCGGACAGGCCTCTCCGTCAAGCTGTCAAAGAACTTCTGCGCTTCCTCCTCGCTTGGCTCGGCCCAGGTCGGGTCAAGGTCGTGGGCATTGAACATCGGCAGGAAGGCAATGATTGACCCCAAGGCAGAGTTGTTGCACAAGGGGACAATCCTTACCGGCAGCCGGTGCTTGTCTTCGCGCTGGAATAACTTCTGACGGAGAGCGCCAAGTTGCATAGCGGTCAGATTGTTGTTCAGCCCAGGGCGCAATCTCATGATATCTGCCGCGTTCTTGTATTCCCAGGCTGGCCTTCCCCTGTTCTGCAGAGGGGCGATGCGGAGGCGGAGAAAGCCGAAGCCGATCATCTCCATCATCAGCCCGGCAGCCTTCGAGCGAAGGATCCTGGTGGTGGCAATTGTGAGCCTCTCGTCTTCCGCAGCGAGATCGCTCCAATCCTTGCCGCGGACCACCTTCTATTGCCGGGGATGACAAAAAGGATGGGGATCTGCTTCCTAGATCCAGCACCATTCGGCCCGCCACTCGTCCCACTTTTCGCGGTAAACTCCCTCTGGGTATATTTCTTTATTCCAAGCCCTTGGAATCCAGGCAATAGAACCAGAGAGAGCCTCTCCTTTTTGGATACGAGGGAAGAAATAATGGTGAAAAAGAGCAGAATTGGGGATCACGCCAACAAAATTCTCATAGAGATGGGCAAAGATAGACATGCAAAGTACTGCATTCACATGAAATCAAGAAGGCGGAAGCCGTATGTGTACATGATGTCATTGAAGAAGTCGGAAAAGGGGGGACAGAGCCCGCAATAGAAATATGCAGTGAAGAAAGGGTATCTGTCCGATCCACCTTTGGAGCAAGCACCTGGGATTACGTGTGTGGCGGGGTGAGCTTGCGTTCCCTTCGCCCACATGCATTGGTATCGCCCCTTCAGAGCTTCAACATCGAGCGTCGGAGGGAAGACGACGAGCCTCTTCCGCATCTTCGCCAGTTCGCTCTCCGGAACTTCGGCTTTCGCCTCCTTACCCTTGCCTTTGCTGGCCTTGGGTGGCATGGCAACTGTGAGGACGGAAGCTGGGGGCGGAGCGAGCGCGGGAGCAGTGAGCGGAAGAGGAAAAGGTTTCGCTCTGAGCTCGAGAGGAGGAAGGCGATGGCGATGGCCAGATTGAGAAGAAGAGGGGGGTAAATAGGTTTGTGCCTCTGCGACTTCTCCTTTTTATGGGGAAGGAGCGGGGCCGCCTTTTTTATTCCCCAATGTGAATGCGCCTCTATAGGCGCGAGACAGTTGCAGCCTTTTTGGCACGCTTCCCACATCGCGCGCTCCGTGCGCGTAGTGGGGGGCACAGTAAAACGACATATTTACGAGCAGTTAATCCCCTGCCACGCGTGCCTGTGCACTGTTTGGGCCTAGCCCAACAATGCCTCGCACTCGTGTATGGCCTAGGCCCGGGGGCTCCTGTCGGTGTACTAAGTATTGGGCCACTAGTACCCCGTACTTGTGCACGGGTAGTTGTAGCCATCCTCGCGGCAAGGCTTGCCGGGAACAGCTCGAGGTCGATTCAAGCCATCAAGGAAATCATCAAGTCAGAGATCTGAAGATTAGCAGATAAGCAAAGCTGGAATTCGAAGGCCAGCTTCCCTGGCAAGATCCTTGCCGGGATGGCCTGTGGAGCCCGGCAAGGCCTGGCGCCCGGCAAGGCTTGGTGCCCGGCAAGGACTCGGCGCCTGGCGAGATTCTGCCACTATGCCACCGCTTCGGCACAGTGACAAACCTGACATTCTGGGTCCTTCTCTGGATGCGTGGCAACGCGCCAGTGGAGGAGAGCTTAAGCGGTGCTGATGGGATGGCCCCTTTTTCCATCCCCAAGAAAGTGAGGACACCTAAACGGACACCTCACGGTGCATTAAATGCGCTTGTCCTAATCCGTCAGGGGTTAGGTATGATACCCTGTAGCTACTTTACACCTCAATGTATGTACATTTTGCCACTGTGGAGACCCCTTTGAGCATATAAAAGGAGGCCCAAGGCAACTGCTACAGAGGAGGAGGACTTCTGGCCCATTCTGCATGCGTAGCTGCTCTTTGAACGTACTGTTCATTGCGAGCGCTCCTGAAGGCTGGGCTCAAGAACATCAATAAGAACACAAAGCAGGAGTAGGGTTTTACGCTGATCAGCGGCCCGAACCTGGGTAAAAACTTCCCGCGTCGATCACTGGTTCTGCTCTTTGCGTATACCTCTCCCCCCGCCGAATCGTAAAGGGGTCTCTCGGGATCCCATAGGTGTCGTACCCCGACAGTGGGTGTTCTGTTAACCATTCATGTGACGCCATGCATCACACTTTTAATGGCTAGGAGGTGCCGTGCGGACAGCTGCTTGAGTAGACAGGAGGCATGCGAGCGCAGTCCGCTACGCAGGCTGACCGGGAGGCGTGCAAGCTGCCCTCCAATGGGCAGGCTCACCGGGTAGCGTGCGAGCTGTATGCCGCGCAGGCTTAGTGGGAAGCGAGCCCTTTGACTTCCATGGCCGCCCGCCTTGCTCGCATCCTCTCCATTAATGGCGCCCGAGCCACTGTTTAATACGGGCGACCTTACTGTTCGCCTCCCATTCCCCTCCCGCGGACCTCCACCAATGCCATGGCGCAGAAGGATCGTCTGCCACTAGTCTTCTAGTTTGGTGAAGTCGACTCTGAGCCGGATGAGATAGAAAATAAGGAGGAATGGGGCCTCATGGACATGGCCCTGAACCAACTGGCCGCGGTGGTTGCTGCCCCCGCGCCCGTCCCAGCTCCCATCCCCGCGCCCGCGCCAGCGACCATCCCCGTAGGATTGACGGGCTGGTCACCGAGCACTATCGCAGAGCTGGAAGCCGTGGGCGTCAGCGAGGTCGCCGCAGACCCGCGCGAGCTCATGTACATGCCAACACCCATGCCCGTGCCCGTGCCCGTGCACGCCCCTGCACCCACCGCGGCACCGGTCCCCGTGCATTTGCCTGCACCCGCCGCGCCCGTGCCCGTGCGCGCCCCCCCTTAGTGTCATGGGACGCCGCCGTCGACCGCTAGCTCGCAGCACCGCGAGTTGCCGTCGTCCCGCGCCCCGCCCGTCGATCGCGCGATGACAGGATGTTTGATTTCCAAGTGAAGAACATTCTGTGCTGCCTTGAAGACTTCAACAACGCGTCCCGGAGGACGACAACGACAACGCTGGCGCGGCACACCACCTCCGCCGCCGCCGGAATTAGTTTTTTGGGTTTAATACTGTATCTCGATCGTATGAATATAAAGTCGCAGTGTGACTGAATGAAACATATGGTTTGAGCAAACTTGCGTTCTTCTCTCTGAATGTAAAGACTTATCAAACGATTTAAAAAAAACGTCAATGGGTTTTAAATTTAAAACACTCGTCACAAAACATTTAAGATAGAACACCTGTATGCAAACCGACAGCTTCCCCAGTAAGCCAAGGGAAAATATGCCGAGCAGGATTTGTGGAGCTCTTCATCGCAAACGTTTTAGATAGAACACCTGTATGCAGAGCGAGAGCTACGTTCTTCCCCAGTAAGCCGAGGAAAAAACTTGCCGCGTAGGATTTGTGCATCCCTTCATCGCAAACAGTTCAGATTGTATATGGTATGCAAAGCGAGAGCTATGGTTCCTTTGCCCCTAAGCAAAGAGAAAATATGGTACGCATGATTTGTACATCCCTTAAGTGCAAACGGTTTTTTCGGATGACCCATGTGCAACCAGGTACAGACAATTTGGTAAGATTTGCATCTGTCATATTGGGTATATTGCCATTTGTCAAACTAGAAATATTGACATTTGTTGATCTAATAACATTGCCCTTTTTCAACCATGTAACACTGCCATTTGTCAAAATTTGCAACTAAAAATCACTAGCATTATCTAATTTTTGCAACTAAAATTCAGTAATTAAGCATAGATTTCATTCATAGATTAAGCAGTCGTTCTTTATACAAGCAGTTCAACTCGATAGCTGAACTGACCAAACTTTTCCCCAATTGTTGCCAACCACGTACTAAAATAGCTAGTTCAACTATATATACTAGCTAATTTTAAGTACGTTGTACAGTTCAACCACATCTATAGTCAGATGAATTGAACAAAATAGCCCCTAAATACTAGTACTACTACGGAGGGGCTTTGTACTACTTCCAGCAGCCTCTCCTCTACCGAGCGCGCTCAGTAAGAGGCAGAGGAGGAGGAGCCTACTGACGAGCTGGACAACTGCAATACGGTGCCTGCCGCTGCTGCACCTTCAGCGACGCTCACTTCGAACGCCCTCTGCCGCTCCAGACGACCCCTCTCGAAGTGGCGGGACTCCTCGTAGATCTCCTCATTACTTGCCTCTGCGGTCATGTGTGCTGCGGCCACGACGGCGGTAAGGCTCTTTGCGTGCTCGACGAGGCGGTCCTCCTCCTCCCATAGGAACTTGATGTAGCGCGTAAGGTCGCTGACGCACATGCTGGCCTCCACCTCCGCCTCCCGCCTTCGGGCAGCGGTGGTGGAGCGGGTGATGACCCCGACGGTCAACGGTGGGCTGGCGGCCATGACGGCTAATGATGGGGTGGCGGCCATGACCACCACCTCCCGCCTTCGGGCTGCGGTGGTGGAGAGGGTGATGGCCACGGTGGCCGACAATGGGGTGGCGGCCACGACGGTCACCTCCCGCCTTCGGGCCGCGGCGGCGGAGCGGGCGCTGGCCCTGGCTTTCAACGGTGGTGTGGCGACCACGGCGGCAGACGATGGGGTGGCGGCAACGGCGGCCGGCAATAGCTGCCGATGGGCAGCGACGACGGAGCGTGTGGTGGGTGTTCCGCGCACACCCAACAGGGACGCCATGCGCACTACACTATGCCGGGGACTATGCTCCGCCGCGGTGTAGCCTCCCAGCTGGAGCTGTCCTCTGATGATGGTGGAGTGGCTGAGCGACGACGATGGACCAGTGCCATTGGCGATTGTGGGAGAAGAAGACGAGATAAGCTACAGGGAGGGAGGGGAAAATGCGACTCAGGACTCGCCGGCCGTGAGGGTTTATATAGCAGGCGGTAAGCATTGGGATTTTGGGGGATTTCACCGAGTCGGGCGGGAAGCTTGCACGGGAACCTGCGTGGTTGCGCGGGAACGGGCTCACCGACGATTCATTGGCGCCACTTCGAGCCACCATTTGGCCAAAAGAACGCCCCCGCGCGCTGCTCAAGCTTGCGCTCGAAGCCGTCTATGGCAGCGGGGTGACAAGACGTGCGAGAGGAGGACGAAAGGGCACGTACACATACGGTTAATAAAAAAACATTGGCGATTTAATTACCTACTACCCCCATCCTGGTTTATAAGTTGTCTTTGTATTTTTGTGCCAAATTTTGACAAGAGATTTAACTAACAAAATATGAATGCATGTCGCCAAAGATTATATCGTTGCATTCGTATTTGAACATAGTTTCCAGTTATATAATTTTTATAACATGCATTAACATTTTGTTAGTTAAATTTAAGGTTAAAATATAGCACAGAATATAAAGGGGACTAATAGACCAATACAGAGGTAGTAGCACACGGCCGCTCTCTACGCAGCGTCGCAACTGCTGGCCGGCTTGTAGACGACCATTCCGTGCGTGTTCAACTGCTCTATGCGTGTGGTTTCTCATGGTTGAGGCGGCCGCGGTGCGCTCTGCTCGCGTCCCGCCGCGCACGCTCTGCTCTCGCGTCCCTCCGGGCGCTCTGCCCTCGTCCATCCACGCGCGCTGCCCTCCAGGCGCTCTGCGGATGATCATGTATGTTCATGCTGCCATTATGCATGCGGTTGCGCCGGGCGTGGTGCCATGATGCAGTTACCCGTTGCAAAAATTGCCAGGCGGATGCGCCGAGAATCCAGGCCACCCGGCCCCCATTTATTCCTCCGGCCATTTACCTTCATCTCTCGCGCCACATGACACAATAAACACACCCACGACGACACATACAGAGAGGACATCCAGTGGTTCCAATGGCGCTCCCAGCGGCCGACGATGACAACGGGGGGGCAGTTCACCACGCATCACGTAGTGGACACCCACGTGAGGGGGAAGGACCTCTCGGTGGTGTACATGAACGAGCCGGTCTCGGTGGAGAGCTCCATCCAAACTATGGAGCAGTTGCTTGCTGAGGACAAGTACCAAGTGGTCGGCTTTGACCTCGAGTTCACCAGCGGTCGTGCCGGGAAAGATCAGAAGGTTGCCGTCGCCCAGTTGTTCATGTGACATGACATCCTTGTCTACCACTACCACCTGGCCATAAGGCCTTGCGAGCATTTGTCCAGGTTTATCAACATCTCCGACTATAGTTTCGCTACGGTGGACACCACCAACAATCTAAAAGTGCTCAAGGTTTCGGGCTTGACCTGCCAGAATCTTCTCAACATCCATGACCACTACAAGGTCTGGGGCAGCACCAACAACAAACAGAACTCCCTGGTTGACCTCACCTCGGCCATCATCGACCCCTACTACATGAAGATGAAGGATGAGAGCAAGAAGGACAAGAACGCCTGGCATAGTGCCTGGCATCAGAGACTGGATGAAGAACATGTCAAGTACGCGACCAAGGACGCATACACAAGCTACGAGATATACAGGCGGATCGTTGACATGAGGAAGTGTCTTTGTCCTGCCCCAAACCAGGGATCGAGCCACAGAGCAGTGGCGGGAGCGTCAAAAGAAGTAGATGACTAGATGATCGTTTCTCCTAGTTTAGAATGCATGCAATTGTTTATTGAGGTGTGTACGAATGATCTGTATAGTCACTTATGTAATTGGATGTTTATTTTAGTTATATATATGTTGTTCTTCTGTAGACAGAGCAAATCACATGGCTTATTAGCAGCAATCGTCTGTGTTATTATTGGTCTTCGCACACATTTCTGATTAGGGACTTGTTTGCCGCGTATCACACACATCTTGTTCGGTTGAACCGTTTCTATTTTCTTGGCTGATCGCAAACAGTTCATCCGAGTGAACTATATGCCCTCCATCGCACACACCTTGATCCGGCTGACCGTTTCTATTGTGTTTCCTAATCGCACACAGTTCATCCTAGTGAACTGTATGCCGTATATCGCACACGCCCTCATCTAGCTGACCATTTATGTTGTTCTGGATCATCGCAAACAATTTATATGGATTAACCGTATGCCATGCATCGCACACGCATATCTGGTCTGAATCGTGTTTGATGTATGCGCCATCGCAAACAGTTTGTCTCTTTTTTGATGGTTTTCTTACACCACCGTTTGCGATTAATGCATCGCACACAGTTTCATCGAAGGGTCTCTGATTGGACTGTCGCGTTTGGACCATCCCGCAGTAGTGTCATCACATGGTGCATTTAAATTGACAAGGCATTCGTCATACTCATGTGGAGGTGGAAGATCAGTACCTTTGTCATTACCTCTTATGATTAACTCAGATGATGTAGGCACACTCGGTGGTGATGTGTCACATGGTGGAGATGACGTAGTCCTCACAGCAACGGATGTTGTTGTCATAGTAGGCGCAGTGGTGGAAGGAACAACTGTCTCAACTCTTGGGATTTGCACCTTCCGCTTGTTTGTCTTTTGGGAAACACGTCTTGTTATCTCCTGTTCAGCTTTGCAAGCAAGACGAAACAAACAGTCCATAGGATAACACTTTTCATGAAGTAGTATCTCCTGAATGTCACAGTTTAATCCTCCCCAAAATCTATCCATAAAATCTTCTTCACTTTCTTCTAAAAATGAGTGCAACAAAGTAGTTTGTAAATCATCATAATATTTTGTTACGGTGTCAGTGCCTTGTTTTAAATGTTGTAAATTTTTAATCATGCCATGAGTATAATAAGCATCAACGAATCTATCTCTCATGACAAGTTTTAAATCATCCCAAGTAGTTGGTATAAAATCAGGGTTTAACTGACAATATTCACTCCACCAAACTAAAGCAAAGCTACTGAAAGTACTAACCGCAGCTTGAAATTTTCCACGCTCGTCAAAATTATGGGAAGCAAATATAGCATTTATTTCGTACTCTCATTCAATATATAAATCAGGGCTAGAACGACCATTAAAGGGTGGCATGGAAACATTAACCTGATTATGCGCATTCTGATGTCGTTGCTCCTCTCATGACGGCTGTTGTGTTTTCTTAGGCGGTGGCAAGTCTCCCACGATCGATGATGCCCAAGAACTAACAACTCCAGAACCTGCCATAATTAGTAGAAAATAAGAAACAAAATTCGAGAATAATGTTCCTATGAACTACTAGGATGTGGTGGTAAAACATTCATAGTATAGCAAATATCAATGTCTTACAAGTTCTTACCATGCAGTAGGTGGTGACCGGCAACTAGTGGTGTCAAATAACTCCAAAGAATGAGAAAGCAATTGTCAGGTGAACATAAATATGGACAGTGTAGAAATATGTGGAGCTGGGTTGGCTATATATGGTAGCAAAAGATTAGCAATAATCAATTCAGAGATGCAATGTTGAATAAACGCTCAACGACAGTACTGTGCTGGTCCTAGGCTAGACCGAACTAGAGACATGAGCCTAGAACACTAATGGGATCATGGCGTAGCACAATAGCAGCAACAAAATATAAGAAGTAGCTCTGGAGAGCAAGATATAAGTGAAGATCACAATGGAAGTGAAGATAATGATGAGAAACAACTACCAAGCAGGATATACCAAAAACTCTATCTCCAACTTTCCTCTGGAAAAGTTTGTGACAATTTTCTGAGAATTTTTCTCAAGAATGCTAATGAGTAAAGCTTTCCAATGCAAAAAAATCACTCAATTCCAAGTTGACATGAGGAGGCAAAAATTTCTAAAACTGGACTAAAAAACTGTAACAAATTGTGTTTGCGAACTTCGGAGGGCAAAAAGTCCTATTTAGAAGCCGATTTGGAAGTCGAAATAATGAACTAACTTTAGGAACTATTTAGATGCGGCTCATCGATAGCTTGAATTTGAGTGCTTATGGAGCCAAAACGGATTTCGTATGAGGAAGATATGTCTGTTTTACTGAACAGTGCGCAAACCAGATTTCAATCCGAATTCAGGTACGAGATTGAGTCTAGATAGATCCGAAATCAGTTTTTTTCCTCTCACTTTTTTTCTCCCACTTTTTTTTCTTTCTCCTCTTTTTTTCTCTGACTTTTTTTTCTCTGGCTTTTTTTCTCTCTCTATCCAAAACAAACTAGATAAGCTGCAGATTGGATCAAGCGAAGATGCGAACGACCTCAACAATGATTATGACAATGAACGATGGGTAGCACATGGTGGAAATTGATGGATGGGGTGGTGGACAGCGGAAGGGATAATAATGCAGCGGCTGCGTGACTAATATGAACAGAACTCAAAACTCTAAAGGAACTAGACACTAAGACCAGCAACTTAACACGACGATGTAACCGCAAATTCAACAAAACAAAACACTAAAAAGATTATGCAAAGGCTCAGATTGGTTTGGATATGATGAACTAACCCTATTTTTTGTGGCTTTTTCTTGGACAATAGGTAAGAAAATAAATCTAATATATGGATTACTGGAAATTCTCACCGAACAACTTGAAAATTGGTACCACTTGATAGAGGCGAGGGTCCCGATCTTTCGATGAGGTGATAACTATCGATTTGGTGGAGCCAACTTTGATGATCCGACTACAAACGTGCATGACGTTGCGCCTTAGCAATCGCTAAACCAATCTCCTGATGTTACTGACGATGCTGGAAGCACGATCAGCCTGACCATGAAGGTCTATTCCTGCATGCAATCGAAGAACAAGCAAGAATATGATAATGCAATCTGAATATTATGAATATATATAAAGTATTGATAAAGTGGGGATCCAAAAGCGGCCTTGGTCTAGTCGTTGGACACAAACGAAGTACATGAAGTTGCAATGGCTAACTTTTAACTAAACAAATCCCAAGGAAAAAGCTAATAGATTTATCTACTTATATAGGAGCAAGGGGTGGCGGCCAAGGAGATGGGAGGACGTCCCAAGGCAGCCTAAAACTAACCCTAGGTAGTACAAGGCTCATGGGCCCAAGTGGAGGTGATGCAACACCTTTGGACTTGTAGTTTGACTCGGATTCTGCTACTGCGTTAGATTGTTTCGTCAATATCTCAACGCTCCGGATGAATTTGAAGGTTATTCTAATTGGGTTGTAAAGTGCACGAAATAAACTTTCCAACAAAAAAAGAATCACCCAATTCGGAATCTGGATGAAAGAGATCTTGATGTTTTGAGTCAGGTATGTCTGTGCAGTCCGAATATGAGTCCAGAACATGGGGGACTTGGACTCTATCTTCTCTTGGGCCAAAAGTGACATGAGAGGACTTTTTGAACAACACTAAACGTCTCTTTCTCCTTTATCTTCATATGTGGATTTTACAAGTGTCCCATACACCTCAAAAATATGCATGTACGTAACATTTTTGGTCGTATACAAGGTAGTCATGTCCTCATCAACAAGAGAGAGAAAGACTCAAACAAACCCAAATCACACATCACTAAGATAGCATACATTAGATCCACAAATATAGAAGAACAAGTCGAAGGGGAAAGCACAAAGGTAAAGGTTCTCAAATCCAAAGGAGATGAGATCTAGCATCCATGGAGGATCTTCCCATATAGGGGTCTTGCATCCCTAGATGGATCTTCCCTTATAGGGGTCTTGGATCCACTATGGGATCTTCTCACATGGAGGTCTTGACCTCCAAGAGGAATAATGAATATGAGCCAAGCTCTACTAATTCTTTATTATGTCTTTGCCAGCCCTAGGATGGAGGTAGGAGAAGGGCATTTATAGTCTAGGGGTGAAAGAGGGCTACATGGGCTAAAAACCGTCGGGATGCGCACAAGCAGTACAGGACGTCCGGTCATTCGCGAGTGATCGAACGTCTGGTTGGGCTCCAGACTTCCGCCATTTCTTCTCTGGTCAGGTGGTACCAGATTTCTGGTGTTTGCCGGACGTCTGGTGGCTCGGGAGGGTCCGGATGTCCAGTGCGCGTCGGACTTTAGTCAGTTTGCTTCCGAACATGTGGTACATGATTTCTGGTGAAGACTGGACATCCAGTTGCTGGAACTTGTCGGACGTCCGGCCACTGTAGCATTCGTCGGCTGTTGGCTTTGTGGTTGGCTGTAAGTGAACCTGTCGGACGTCCGGTGCCTGTAGCTTCCTAGCAACTCCTTTGTTTGCTTCTCTTGCTCCGCTTTCTTGCCTTCTTGTCTATTGCTCCTAGCTACTCCATGGCCATCTTCTTGGTACCTAATCACACATAGCATCTCCGCTTGAGGTAGTAGCCATGTCTCACATGTGGGCAAAGGAAGTTTGCTAAGGAGCGAGTTACCTCATGTTCAATGGCGCGTGCGCGAGCTCTTGTCATTGGACCAATTGGCGCTTGAGGGAGTTTTTGTAGTGTCCATGAGGATCCGTGGGATGCTCCACCCCATCTCCCCCTATGAAAGATCCGCTATCGGATCGTGATCCTTAGCACCATGGAAAGGGGATAGGTCCTTGACATTGAAGATGTCTCTCACTGTGTACTTGTCTCGCGGTAGGTCGATCTTGTAGGCATTTTCGTTGTAGCGTGCCAAGACTTTGAACGGACCATCGGCTCGTGGTAGTAGCTTTGACTTGCGCTCGTTGGGGAATCGGTCCTTGCGTAGGTGTAGCCAAACTAGATCGTGAGGGTTGAACACCATGTGGTGCTTGTTGATGTTGATCTTGGAGGCGAGGCATTGCACTTGACGCTTAAATCGTGAGCCTTGTGTCGGCATGCATCTTCTTCATGTATGTAGCTAAGATCATATGAAGAACCTCAAAGACTCAAAAACTAAGATCATTCCCTCTAATACGAGGGGAGGTAAGGAACTGCCAACTAGATCTACACTTGATTCACCTACTGTTTTGAGTTAGCTTGTGACACCATGACCTCATACTTTGCATGACGATATGTCACAGTACTACTTGTGAGGTGCGTAGGGATTTTCCCCGAAGAGGAAGTGTGAAGCAATATAGTAGCGGATAGTATTTCCCTTGGTCAGAACCAAGGTTATCGAACCAATAGTAGAACCACACAAATTCCTAGTAAGCAGTCCTACACACACAAGAGCAAATACTTGCACGCAATGCGGGCCAGAGGATTGTCAATCCCCTTGAACTCGTTACCTGCAAGGATTAAATCTGATAATGGTAGATAGATAAATTGCAAAGTAAAATAAAAGGTAATAAAATTGCAGCAAGGTATTTTTGGTTTTGGTAATATGATTAAAGTAGACCTGGGGGCCATAGTTTTCTGTTGTAGGGTGGAAGCCTAATGGAGATCTTTTCACACTAGGAGGGGAGAAAGAGGATGAACAACAAGGGGAAAGCACTCAAACAAAACCAAATTACACATCCACTAGAACAACATAGTTAAGATCCACAATCATACAAGATCAATCAAAGGAAAAATAGTACAAAGGTAGAGTTCTTCCCACTCCTTGGAGGTGAGATGTTGTAGGGTGGAGACCCTAAGTGGAGATCTTTCATGAATTGGAGGGGGATCCACGAAGAACGCGAAGAACACGGGGAAGAAGACGAACAAATCACAAGAGGAACACTCAAGAACAAGCCCAATCACACATCCACTAGACTCACAAACACATGAGATTCACAAGGTACAAGAACAATCAAAGGGAGACAAGATGCATGGTAAAGTTCATCCCAAATCCTATGAAGGAGATGAGGTCTTGATGATCTAGATAGATCCTTCCCTAGTAGGGGTCTTGATATCCACTAGGGATCTTGTCTCTCAAGAGGAATCCCATAAGGGGAGGTACATGAGTTAAGCTCTAATGTCTAGATCTATTCTTAGCTATCCCTAAATGAAGGAGGAATAGGAGTAAATATAGTCCTAGGCAATGAAGGGGTAAGGAGGGGCGAAATTGTAATACAAGGCAAAGCCCAACAACCACATGCAGGAGGCCCCGTCCGCATGGGGTATCCAGCGATCTGACGACTTAGCCCGTGTGCACGGGCTTGTACCGTGGGCACGGGGGTCAAGGGGTCCATGCGCACGGGATATCCTGAATCTCGCAGCATGTCGCCTTCTCGTGGACACCCGTCGATGCAGGTGGAACCTCACCTTCTCCTTGACGACTCCTTCTCCATTTCCAGGCTTCTCTCGTGGATGGTGTAGGCGCTCGCTTGTGAATGACCTCCTCCATGGCACGTTCATCATTGGGTTCAACCTATATGGGCACATAGTAGGATGGTCAAGTAGTATACCATCCTCTAAGGAACTAAGAAGACACACATTAATGATGGAGTTCACCTTAGTATGCTTGAAGTAGAAGTTGGGCGTGTCTCTTAGCAATGGAACTCTTGACATGGTGATGTCCGAAGGATGCCCCGCATCATCCCCTCCCCATTGGGAAAGATCCGACCGCAGATAGAATTCTAAATCACCATTGGAAAGAGATGATGATGAGGACATCAATACTACAGTTACACCCACGACCCCTACAGCTACATATACTGGACCAATTACTAGAGCTCGCGCACACCAATTAAATTATCAAGTACTTTTGTTTCTTGGTAATGATTCTAATGTTCATGAGAATATGATGCTGCCTAAATGGTATACATTTGTTTTGCTTACAAATTAAGGACCTAGCTTGGACAAAAAGGATGAACATTGGAGCAAGATCAATCATGGAGATGATGGCATGTGCAAGGGGAACAAGAACAGAGTTTCAAGTGATGATTTCAGGACTTCCAAGCCACCATAACGATTGCATGAAGGCTTGGACGAAATATACAAGATGCTACTTAATAAATTTTGTCCAGAGGCTATTATAGGTGCTGCGTCACCTTATTATTGGGCCAGGCCCATGTAATTTCAAAATACTTTAGTATAGGCTGTTTTTAGAGTTCGTATGTGTGGGGAAACAGAGTTAGGGTTGGTTTTGGACCCCCCCTTGAAGGGGTCACGAAATTCCCCCCTATTCCTCCATATATACAACCCTTAGGGCGTGGTTTTGACTTTGGGTTTTATTTAGATTAAAGTTCGCCATAGCTACAACTCGCGTACTTCATTTGTGTCCAACGACCAGACCAAGATGTCACAGAACCCCACTTTCATCAATAAAGCTTTCCTCTTATATTTGCAATATCTAGAATTGCAATCTCAGTTTCTTGCTTGTTCTTTGTTTGCTTGCAGGAAATAGTCCCTCGTGGTCAGGTTGATCGTGCTCCAGCATGGTCGATAACCCGCGGATGTTGGTTTAGCGATTGCTAAGGCGCGACGTCTCACACGTTCGTAGTCGGATCGTCAAAGTCGACTCCCACAGAAAATGATTGCTATCTCATCGAAACATCAGGACACCTTTGCCTCTATCAAGTGGTACCAGTTTTCACGTTGCTTGGTGATATTTTTACCAGTTTTTCGTAGTCTAGATTGCATCTATTCTTCATACCTACAGTCCACAAAAAAAGCCAAAATAAAATTAGGGTTTGTTCATCGTATCTGAACCAATCTGAGCCTTTGCATAACATTTTCTATGTTTTGCTTTGTTGAATTTGCGGTTGCATCATCGTGTCTAGTTGCTGGTGTTAGCGTCTAGTCCTTTAGAGTTTCGAGTTCTGTTCACAGGTTGTCATGCCGCCGCTGCACCATCTTCATCGCCGCTGCCATATACTTCCACCACATATCCGCCGCCAATCCGAGTCCATATACACCACCACATATCCGCCGCCATCACGCCAATCCGAGTCCACTTACAGCATATATCCGCCACCAGTCCGAGTTGGCACCAGATACATATCCGCCACCGGTTCGAGTTCCATCAGATTCATCTCCGCCACCAATCCTAGTCCGAGTCTAGTATTTACTTCTCTGTTCTTGATTTCCATATCACGCCCTACTACGTGTCGTGACAGAGTAGGACTCCCCTACTTCCGTGCCGCCCGTACAAGAAAAATAGTTCCAGTTTAAAAAAAAATAAGTCTGGAAAATTCTGTTTAGGCAGTTTTTAGCCCATTTGTAGACTTTTTCAAAAAAAAAATGTTGCGGAAAAAGAGAGGAAAAAAGTGCAAAAAAAGTGAAAAAAGAAAAAAAAATATTCAGAGTGTGCTCCTCCCTTGTTTACGTGTAGCGCCATGATTTTGTTAGTGTTCTAGGCTCGCGTCTCTAGCGCGGTCTAGCCTAGGACCAGCATAGTACCGTCATTGAGTGTTTATTCAACTTTGCATCTCTGAATTGATTATTGCTGACATTTTTCCTACCATATTATAAGCCTTCCTAGCTCCACATACATCTACGTCGTGCGTTTGACACTACCTGGCAATCGCTCTATCCAAGCTTTGAGAGTTTTGACACCACATATTATAAGCCTGCTGCTGGGTAAGAACTGGTAAGAATTTGAGATTTGCTTGACAGATTTGTGACACCCCACCACCACCACTTTCTAGTAGTCTGTAGGATCATCTTCTTATGTGTTTCTATTGCTGCTAACCATGGCAGGATCACAAGCCGACAAGACTGACTGGGCGAACATGACGAAGAAGGAGTTTCATGATAAATTTCAGGAAATGTTGGGTCAATAGGTGGAAGACGTGATGACCAGCTTTGGCAAGGCACTAGAGAGGATAGATGACATTGAGAAGACTATTGACACCAAGTTGGATGCCAAGTTCACTGAAGTGTTTGCGCATCTACCTCCATCTGCTCCCTCTGTTGCACTGCTGCAACAACAACAAGAACAACAACAACATCACCAACAACAACCACCTCCATGTCGTGATCTAGCCCTCCACCGAGCGAGGAGTGTTCCTCTTGAGGAAGGCCAAAATTCTGGTGCCGCTACGGCTGCTCCTGCTGCCGAGGGGGAGGACGATTACGAGGATGAGGTTGACCAAAATCAGAACTATGTGCAACCACCAGCACCACCACCAGGTCGTCCACATGCAAATAATCGCAATGGTAGGGCTGCACCACCACCTCAGGTACGAGATCATGACCATGTTTCTAAACTAAAATTGAATATTCCGCCATTTGAGGGTAGATACGTTCCTGATATATATCTTACTTGGTAATTTGAAACTGAACAACGTTTTACATGCTTGCAATATCTTGAGGATAGACGTGTTGTTGCTGCTGTTTGTGCTTTCACTAGTTTTGCTTGTGTATGGTGGTCTGAACATTGTAGATTATACCATATTCTAGCTACTTGGGCTGCTTTGAAAACTTCTATGCGTACTCGTTGGGTTCCACCATATTATCAACGTGAATTACTTAAAAAATTGAAGCGTTTAAGACAGGGGGAAAATTCGGTAGAGGAATATTATCAGGAGTTGCAAACTGGCATGATTAGATGTGGTATTATTGAGGATAATGAAGCTATGCTTGCATGTTTTATGGGTGAGTTAAATAGAGAGATTCAGACCATTTTAGAGTATACGGAGTATAACAATATCACTCGTTTATTCCATCTTGCTTGCAAAGCTGAACGTGAAGTGCAGGATCTATAGGTCGAACTTCATCATGGACACCATGTGCATCCTCTACTTCCACACATTTTGCTGCACCGGCACCTCCGTCAGCTGCCACCTCCAACCGTGATACAAGAAAGCAGGCACAACCACCACTATCTGCCAAGAGCACACCTTCCGGGCCTGCACAGAGCTCTTCTTCATCCATGGCATCAACAGGGCAAACACATGATATTATTTGTCATCATTGCTAGGGTGGAGGTCATTATGCAAGAGAATGCCCATCTAAGCGTGTGATGATTGCTACTGAGGATGGTGGTTATGAGTCCACTAGTGACTATGATGAGGAGACTTTGGCTCTTATTACAAGTGAAGACCACGATGGAGATGATTCTGAACAAGAGACGCAATACATGGCTGCTGAAGACGCTGACAGATATGAAAGTTTAGTTGCTCAACGTGTTTTGAGTGTGCAGGTCACACAATTTGAGCAAAATCAGAGGCACAATTTGTTCCATACAACGGGAGTTGTGAAGGAACGTTTTGTTCGCGTCATCATAGATGGAGGGAGCTGCAACAACTTGGCTAGCATGGAGATGGTGGAGAAGCTGTCTCTCACCACGAGACCACATCCGCATCCTTACTACATCCAATGGTTCAACAACAATGACAAGGTTAAGGTAACACATACTGATAGTGTGCATTTTAGCATCGCTACATATGCTGATTATGTTGATTGTGATGTCGTACCCATGCAAGCTTGTTCCTTATTACTTGGTAGACCATGGCAATTTGATAAATATTCAGTATACCATGGTAGAAACAATCAATATACTCTTGTTCATAAGGATAAACATATTACTTTGCTTCTTATGTCTCCTGATTCCATTTTGAAAGATGATATTAATAGAGCAAGTAAAGCAAAACAGGAGCAAAATAAGAGTGAAAATCAGATTGTGGCAAAAGAATTTTAGCAACAAATGAAGCCTAATAACAAACCATCATCTTATGTTGTCTCCGACATTAAATTGAAAAGTGGATGTTTGTTTGCCACCAAATCTGATATTGATGATCTAGATTTCAGCAAATCTGTTTGTTATGATTTCGTGTGCAAAGCGGCATTATTTTCATTTGAGGACGTGCCACCTTCTTTGCCTCCTGCTATTACTAACATTTTGCAAGAGTTCGCCGACGTCTTTCCACAAGACGTGCCACCGGGATTACCACCTATTCGAGGGATTGGGCATCAAATTGACTTAATTCCAGGTGCATCACTACCCAACCGTGCACCATACCATACCAATCCAGAGGAGACGAAGGAGATTATGCGTCAAGTACAAGAGCTACTCGACAAAGGTTATATACGCGAATCCCTTAGTCCTTGTGATGTTCCTATTATTTTAGTGCCGAAAAAGGATGGTACGTCGCGTATGTGTGTTGATTGTAGAGGCATTAATAATATTACTATTTGTTATCATCATCCTATTCCTAGCCTAGATGATATGCTTGATGAATTGAGTGGCTCTACAATATTCTCCAAAGTTGATTTGCGTAGTGGATACCATCAAATTCGTATGAAATTGGGAGATGAATGGAAAACATCATCTAAAACTAAGTTTGGATTATATGAGTGGTTAGTCATGCATTTTGGGTTAACTAATGCACCAAGTACTTTCATGAGATTAATGAACAAAGTTTTACGTGCTTTCATTGGTAGATTTGTGGTAGTTTACTTTGATGATATACTGATTTATAGCAGATCTTTGGAGGAACATTTGGAACATTTGCATGTTGTTTTTATTGCTCTATGTGATGCACATTTATTTGGTAACCTTGGGAAGTGCACCTTTTGCACCGACCAACTATCTTTTCTTGGCTATGTTGTTACCCCGCAGGGAATTGAAGTTGATAAAGCCAAGATTAAAGCTATTGAGAGTTGTCCGCAACCCAAAACGGTCAGGCAAGTGAGGAGTTTTCTTGGCCTCGCTGGTTTCTATAGGCGTTTGTGAGAGATTTTAGCACCATTGTTGCACCTCTCAATGAGCTTACAAAGAATGATGTGCCTTTTAATTGGGGTACCACACAGGAAGAAGCCTTCACGGTATTGAAAGATAAGTTGACACATGCTCCATTACTACAACTTCCTGATTTTAATAAGACTTTTGAGCTTGAATGTGATGCTAGTGGCATTGGATTAGGAGGTGTGTTGTTACAAGATGGCAAACTTGTTGCATACTTTTCTGAAAAATTGAGTGGGCCTAGTCTGAACTATTCTACTTATGATAAGGAATTGTATGCTCTTGTTCGGACTTTAGAAACATGGCAACATTATTTATGGCCCAAAGAATTTGCTATACATTCTGATCATGAATCTTTGAAACATATTAAAAGTCAAGCTAAACCGAACCGTATACATGCTAAATGGGTTGAATTCATTGAGACTTTCCCTTATGTCACTAAACACAAGAAGGGTAAAGAAAATGTTATTGCTGATGCATTGTCTCATCGATATACTATGCTTTCACAACTTGACTTTAAAATATTTGGTTTGGAGACCATCAAAGATCAATATGTGCATGATGCTGAATTTGAAGATGTATTGCAGACTTGTAAAGAAGGGAGAACATGGAACAAGTTCATCATTAATGATGAATTTGTATTTCGTGCTAATAAGCTATGCATTCAAGCTAGCTCCGTTTGTCTTTTGTTGTTGCAGGAGGCACATGGAGCAGGATTAATGAGACACTTTGGCATGAAAAAGACGGAGGATGTACTTGCTAGACATTTCTTTTGGCCAAAGATGAGACGGGATGTTGAACGTTTTGTTGCTCGCTGCACTACATGTCAAAAAGCTAAGTCACGACTCAATCCTCATGGTTTATATATGCCTTTGCCTATACCTAGTGTTCCATGGGAGGATATATCTATGGACTTTATTTTAGGTTTACCTCGAACAAAGAAGGGGAGGGATAGCATATTTGTTGTCATGGATAGATTTTTGAAAATGGCACACTTTATAGCATGTCATAAAAGCGATGATGTTGCTAATTTTGCTGATTTGTTCTTTCGTGAAATTATTCGTTTGCATGGTGTGCCAAATACTATTGTTTCAGATCATGATACTAAGTTTCTTAGCCACTTTTGGAGATGTTTATGGGCTAAGTTGGGGACTAAACTGCTTTTTAGTAACTAAAGAAGTCAATAGAACATTGTCTACTATGCTTAGCGCCGTTTTGAAGAATAATCTTAAAATGTGGGAAGAATGCTTGCCTCATATTGAATTTGCTTATAATCGTTAGTTGCATTCTACTACTAAGATGTGCCCTTTTGAGATTGTGTATGGTTTCCTACCTCGTGCACCCATTGATTTGTTGCCTCTTCCATCTTCAGAGAAGGTTAATTTGATGCTAAACAATGTGCTGAATTGATCTTAAAAATGCATGAGTTAACTAAAGAAAATATTGAGCGCATGAATGCTAAATCTAAACTTGCTGGAGATAAGGGAAGAAAATGTGTTGTTTTTGCACCTGGAGATCTTGTTTGGTTACATTTGCGTAAGGATAGGTTTCCTTATTTGTGCAAGTCAAAGCTAATGCCACGTGCTGATGGTCCTTTGAAGGTATTAGAGAAAATAAATGATAATGCATATAAAACTTGAGTTGCCTGCAGATTTTGGGGTTAGTCCCACTTTTAACATTGTAGATTTGAAGCCTTACTTGGGTGAGGAAGATGAGCTTCCGTCGAGGATGACTTCAATTCAAGAAGAGGAGGATGATGAGGACATCAATACTACAGTTACACCCACGACCCCTACAGCTACATATACTGGACCAATTACTAGAGCTCACGCACGCCAATTAAATTATCAAGTACTTTTGTTTCTTGGTAATGATTCTAATGTTCATGAGAATATGATGCTGCCTAAATTGGATACATTTGTTTTGCTTACAAATTAAGGACCTAGCTTGGACAAAAAGGATGAACATTGGAGCAAGATCAATCATGGAGGTGATGGCATGCGCAAGGGGAACAAGAACGGAGTTTCAAGTGATGATTTCATGACTTCCAAGCCACCATAATGAGTGCATGAAGGCTTGGATGAAATATACAAGATGCTACTTCATAAATTTCGTCCAGAGGCTATTATAGGTGTTGCGTCACCTTATTATTGGGCCAGGCCCATGTAATTTCAAAATACTTTAGTATAGGCTGTTTTTAGAGTCCGTATGTGTGGGGAAATAGAGTTAGGGTTGGTTTCGGACCCCCCTTGAAGGGGTCACAAAATTCCCCCTATTCCTCCATATATACAACCCTTAGAGCGTGGTTTTGACTTTGGGTTTTGTTTAGATTAAAGTTTGCCATAGCTACAACTCGCGTACTTCATTTGTGCCCAATGACCAGACCAAGATGTCACAGAACCCCACTTTCATCAATAAAGCTTTCCTCTTACATTCGCAATATCCAGAATTGCAATCTCAGTTTCTTGCTTGTTCTTTGTTTGCTCGCAGGAAATAGACCCTCGTGGTCAGGTTGATCATGCTCCGGCATGGTCGATAACCCTCGGAAGTTGGTTTAGCGATTGCTAAGGCGTGACGTCTCGCACGTTCATAGTCGGATCATCAAAGTCGACTCCCACAGAAAATGATTGCTATCTCATCGAAACATCGGGACACCTTTGCTGCTGACTCCCGCGGTGATCTCGCCCTCTCCGGATGGATGCCAAACCGGCTTGAGAACTCTTTGGGCACCGCGACCCCGGAGCCGACCTCTGATCTAGGCTTCGGGCCAGATCTCACACCAGGGCCAACTTCGAGTGCGAACCTTATCATTGTTGCGTCAGACCAAACCTGGAGCATGGATCCGATCACTAGCTCACCGGTTCTCGACCTCGCGTCAAGTACAACCTCAGAACCAGCATTAAGGATGGATCCGATTTCTTTGCCCGTAGACCAGGAGTCAACCCTGGCTATCCCAGACTCCGAAGTTACGTCAAGTAACCCACATAGCATATTTCAGATTAACCCGGTTTACACTGAGGCCATGGATACTGAGGATCTCTCGCAACTAAACAAGATGCTAGATCGAATCCAGAATCTGGCGATCTCATCCTTGGTCTATGATCAGATCAGATGTAAAGCCAACGATAGGGAAATTTACGTCCCTCCCACCCCCACTTAGTCGCTACGGTCAAAGACTTAACTGACGTACTGAACTACGCCTTGGATGAGGCAACCGACATGCATGGGGATGTCAATGGTGCATTAGTAGCGGTGTCACTTATGGTCATATCCCATACAGGCAACTGGGCCACAATGTCTACCTATGACGTCTACATGTTCGACACACCCAAGGATCCGCACAAACACCGACGCCCTTGTAGGCTACCAAAACGTACCGGTGGGGGCAAGAGCTAGACCAACAATACAGGAGCCAAAGATGATGGCTCCACTCCGGATAATGCCGACGACCAGGGCAATGGCAATGATGCCACACTAGCTCAGGTTAACGGCCCTACAAGGATGTCGGATAATGAGAATCCCAAAGATCTCGAGGACAGGGAGGACAGTAACTACCTCCTTGAGTCCAAGGAGGATGTCAGCCTTGGACCCGAGGACTGTATAGTCCCTGAGGACCCATACGAGCAGGAAATATTTTGGCGGCGCCTTGTTGCAACCGCCCGCAGCATGAAGGAAAAGCAGTAGCAGCAGCTTCAAGCTAATCAAAATACGCTAAATGACAAATGGGTAGAGATCCTCTCAGTCAAACAAGACCTCGAGTTGCGGCGTGAAGGCCAAGCTAAATCCTACCCACGTTAGCATCTGGCAGAGCGAATTTCCGTCAGATCCCTCGGTAGGGTCCATGATGAGACCGGAAGTACTGGAATGGAGTCTGCACACATAGTTTACTCTGGTTTGGGCCTCCGAAGAGTAATACCCTATGTCCTGCTTTATGTTGGTACTCATGATGAGGGGATACCTCATGGAGAGGATTACAAATGGTGTTTGGGATATCTACCAAGAGTTGAGTTCTAGATTGGATCCCCAATGAGGACCCTAGACCTCCCTTATTATATAGACAGGAGAGGTCTAGGGTTTAGATGGAGAGGATATTAGATTGATCTGGCCGCCACCTTCTGCCTTGGGTTTCTTGATGCTTCCTTGGGCCTGGTAGGCCCTGACAAGGTCGAGGCCAGGCTCACTTACGTTAGGCACCCCGGGTCTGAGACCCCGTTAGTAGCGCCGAGTGTGATGGAGGTTATTGGTCGCCCCTTCTCCTCCGCCACCACGTGCCACGCCAACTTCTTCGGCGCCAGCGCCTCCCTTTGTATGAGAGTCATGGCTTCCGCTCCATCCTCTTCCTGCCAGGGTGACTGATGACCCACAAGTATAGAGGATCAATCGTAGTCCTTCTGATAAGTAAGAGTGTCAAACCCAACGAGGATCAGAAGGAAATGATAAGCGGTTTTCAGCAAGGTATTCTCCGCATGTACTGAAAGTAGCGGTGATAGATAGTTTTATAACAAGATAATTCATAACAAGTAACAAGTAGCAATTGTAACAAGGGTGTAGCAAGGTGGCCCAATCCTTTTTATAGCAAAGGACAAGCCGGAAAGTTCTCTTATGTAAAGCAAAGTGCTCTCAAGGACACATGGGAATAGTCATCTAGTCACGTTCATCATGTTTAGTTGATTCGCGTTTGCTACTTTGATAATTTGATATGTGGGTGGACCGGTGCTTGGGTGCTGTTCTTACTTGAACAAGCAACCCACTTATGATTACCCCGTCTCGCAAGCATCCACAACTACGAAAGAAGAATTAAGATAAATGTAACCATAGCATGAAACATATGGATCCAAATCAGCCCCTTACGGAATAACACATAAACTAGGGTTTAAGCTTCTGTCGCTCTAGCAACCCATCATCTACTTATTACTCCACAATGCCTTCCCTTAGGCCCAATTATGGTGAAGTGTCATGTAGTCGACGTTCACATGACACCACTAAAGGAAGCAACCACATACATATCATCAAAATATTGAAGGAATACCAACTTCACATGATTACTTACAACAAGACTTCTCCCATGTCCTCAAGAACAAAAGTAACTACTCACAAATCATATTCATTTTCTAGATCAGAGGTGTATTGAATATGCTTGAGGATCTGGACATTTAATCTTCCACCAAATAAACCAACTAGCATCAACTACAAGATGTAATCAACACTACTAGCAATCTACAGGTACCAATCTGAGGTTTTGGGACAAAGATTGAATACAAGAGATGAACTAGGGTTTGAGATGAGATGGTGCCGGTGAAGATGTTGATGAAGATTGGTCCTCCCATGATGAGAGGATTGTTGGTGATGTCGATGTGTAGGAACGAAGTATGTCTACCAGAGGGGGGGGGTGTGAATGGGAGTTCTAAAATTTCTTTGGAAATCTCAAAACTCTCGGAACCCAGCAGTGGAGCGAATGAAAAACAAACTACAACAAGCTATAATTAAGTACCAAATGTAAACTAAAACATACATCGAGACAAATCACTTGAAGGAAAATAGATCAAATGTAAATATGGGTAGTAGAGGTAAACAGTGATGCTCGATGGCGACATGGTATTTGTTCGACCAGTTCGTCCTTCTGCACAAGGACTATGTCTGGTTGGAGGGGCTGTAACTTAACACGGAAGATAAACTCTCTTCACCCTATTCTCCTCGATAATTGGTCTGTCAACCAATGTCGATCACTTGTGGTAGATACTTGAGGCGATCTCCAAACCTTTACAGACTTCTTCTTCGAGAACCACAATCACTCTTGGTCTCTGAAGAAATTGACACCTAATGTTCTAGAGAGTTTGCAGCTCTCAAGAGTAACAGGCGGAGCGTACTGGACTTAGATTTGAGTGATGCTGAACCACTATCTAATTCTTCGGCTCTAGGGGTTTTCTCTCGGTGGATTTTAAACTCAAATCGCTCAGCGAGGGGGTTGCTCAACAATCTCTCAGAATCAAATGGAGCAGCCACCGGACAAAGCCGTCACGGGGTGGCTATTTATAGCCGCAGCCTTCCATGGTGGGAAATGACCATATTGGACACGCGGTCCAGCCAATGGCCAACCGACACATTTACAACGGTCGGATTTTGGAGCAACGGTAACATTACTTGAGGAACAAGTAATGCTAACTCCTCGGTCTAAGACAAATCTCTCACAGCGAAGAAGATCACAGTCTCTTGCTGGCAAGTATTTGCTCGGAGCACAAAGAGATTTCTCTCGCAACTTTCATAGGATTTGGGTTTAGCATCAGAGAATCAAAGTTTCGAATGCTACACCCCTCTTAATAGTACGGTGGTCCTATGACCCAATAAAGAGAAGAAGAAGAAGAAGAGCGAAATAAATGTTACGTCTTCACTTCGTCTTCAATCTCCTCGGACGCAGTCATTTTCCTCGGACAGGCACCGAACCAATTGCTTCACTTCAGCAATTTTTGAGGGGTCACTCTTGTTATCATAATCTTCGCTGATAACCTTCACTGCAGCACAAGGAGATTACCTTCGTCGTTTAGCTGAAACTCCTCGTGATTACAGGGACCTCTTATCTGTGTGCACTAGCAAACACATAAGTCCCATACTGTTTATGTCAACAAACTCCAAAACATAAGGGGCCTATCATTGCACCAACAATCTCCCCATTTTTGGAGGGTTGTTGACAAAACAAATAATCATCGAAGTGAAGATAGATAAGTGAAAAGTAAATCGAACAAGAGTGAATTTGTGTTACTTGACTCGATGATGAAATAGACTCCCCCTAGATGTATGCAGGGTTACAGATAGGAGATAAAATTCTCCTGCAATTCATTGAGGTATATAGAGGAAATTTCAATAATTCGAGATAATGATTCGCACTGATGATATATAATCCATCGAGATTGTAGTGCAATCATTCATAACTTCTGATAATAATTACATCTGCAAAACAAATGCTTCGAAAGAAATAGTGCAGCAGGCGGGGTTATTAACATTACAACACAGAAATTTTACATCAGAGAGCAAATAGTCTGTAAGCATAAGTTCAAATCTCACACGAAACCAAACCAACGAAACTCCAAAAATAAAATATATCGAAACTCGATGTAATTCTCCCCCTTTTGTCAACTAGTGTAAAAAAGGTGACGAAGAACATGAGTGCAAAAGTATGGGACTTATGTGTTTCTTCATCTTCAACGGTAGCAGATTTTTCTAGAGAACATGAAGATATTCACTCGGTGTCATCTCCAGAAGAACTGTTCGAGGAGACTTTTGCTTCAGAAGTAACTGGAATATCTTCATCTTCAACGGTAGTAGATTTTTCTTCAAGAATAGTAGCTAGAGGCTATGATGATGAAGGCACATTGGGATCAGCCACTGGAGTAACACGAGATAATACATTTCCTTTGGCTGGTTTATCTGTTGGTGAGGTAGCTTCAGATTCTTCGAGCAATTTTCGCAACTTAAAATGGAGTAGATCAATTGTTGGCTCACGAGCAGGCAGAGGAGGAGTAATGCGATCTTGGTAATCTTCAACAGAAAAACCTTTGTCAAGATACTCATAAAGTTCTTTGAGATTGACAGTCAGAAGTTGTTTTTCAGTGAAGAACTTGCGAAGCAATTTCCAGAGACGTTTCTTATTCTCAGCCGCAATCATATGCACTACTTTAGTTCAGTTGTTGATTGCATTTAGCTCGGCAGCCAGATGTACTTTCTCTCGGTGATCCTCAGCCATGTGCTGCAGCAGCAGCTGTTGCGTGCGCAAACTCACTTTCTGTCGATCGCGCTGAGGCAGCCGTGGCCCATCGAATGCGTTGTGATAATCTTGAGGGTTGGGCACGAGTACTTTACCTGAAGAAATATCTTCCATAACTTGCAGTGTATCACGCAATGGAGGAATGAAGCTTTTATGACTAACTTTTGCCAAGTATTCTGTGCGCATTGTATGATCAACCGCTTTCTGGATCCATGACACATAAACTTTAAGGCATTTTGGATGCTGAGCAGAATCCTTCAAGATACGTAAAAACATGTCCTCGACATCAAAGACATATCGCTCGGAGATTGCATAGATGGCATTTCGAAGAACATCAGAGATGACATTATCAGTATTCATCCCGGCTAGAGGGCAAATGGTGTAGGTGATGAAATGGTATAGAGTCTGATTCTAGAATGTCGAATGTTCAGGCATGGGAGGACCATTGTAGCCATGAATTTTTTCTTTGTCCATGGTGCATCGAAAGATTTCATTTGAAATGACATCAATGTTGTGCACTCTAATCTCAGTTTTGCCATGCTCGAACCGAGGGAAATGAAAATGTGAGACAAAATCTGTTGAAGTGCATTTTATGCATTTCTCTTCGGTCATCCATTCCATGATCCACTTTGAGCTATCAGATTCATCACCAGAGATGTACAAGGTTGCATAGAACTGAAGTGTGATTTCTCTGTTCCACGGATGCTCGAATGCAAAGACATTTGTAAGGTTAAAATCTTCCAGATCTTGCAGTAACTGATCAAAACAGCAATACTCTTAATAGCTGAGATGTCTGGGAACTCATGAGGAAATATCTTTCGCCTGTCATAGAGAATCCGAGAATAAAAGATGGCCTGTTCTTTTGTCCAGAAATGAGGCGATTCAGAGGCGCGTGGCCCTTTATATGGACTTTCTCTAAAGAATTGGGGATGTGTGTTCTGATTGAAAAGTGGCCCTTTGACGCCAACACCAGTCGAGAACAAAGGCAGTTGTTCACGAGGATATGGATATTTGAGTTCATCTTCAACTGAAATCACTTCATCTCCATATACTATGGAGTCTGTTTGACGAGCAGAAGCAGATCTAATTGCAGACGGACCAACATCTGAAATTCTTTGCGCTGTGTCGATTGACAAATGCAGTTGGGATGGAGCAGATGGCACACGGGTTGGAGCTGCAGAAATAGTGGGCAACGGAGCAGATGCCTTTTCGGTAGGCACTGGAGGTGGTTGCGGTTGATCTTCGGGAATTTGTTGTTGCTGATCAGTTGGAGGAGCCGAAGCATTCGGTGATACACGAGCGGGAGAAGCTTGGGGTTTGGAGTGAGGGTTTTCACCTTCTTCAGAAACAACTTGCTGAGGAGGAATTTCAGCTCTAACAGGGGAGGCCATAGGCACTGGTTCAGTTGGCCTTGGCGAGGGAGGTGCATCAGTGACTTCAGCAGTGGGTTGCGAAGGAATTGCTGGCTCGGGAGATTTTTCCTTCTGAGGCCGAGCTTCAGCGTGAATAGGTGACATTTCTATCGTAGCAGGAGGAGCATTTTTCTTTCGCCTCTTTTTAGTCTGCTGAGCAGTTTGATCAATGTGTCCCTTGACAAGATCATTATAGCCAGTAGCTTGTGCTTGATGCTCATTGCAGATCTTGCGAACAATATCATCTAGATCTGAGTGAAAGCCCAATCTTCTGCTGTGGAGGATATTCAGAGCCCGATTGATATCCATGTAAGATTCTTCAAGTTGTTTAATGACAAACTTGGAAGACACAGTTTTCATTCGACCATCAAGGTCATTGAGTTCGGCAGTGAGGGAGTTGATTTCAACAGAATCTTCTCTCATGTCTCGAACAACATCAGATGCTTGTGAAATAATGTTAGAAGGAATTGGCAAAGATGCCACTTCACCATCGAATGGATTTTCAACAAACTTGTCAAGCCGCTCCATGATGAATACATGATTGTAATAATGAGGAGCATCAGATCAGACATCAGTCTGTGCAACCAGAGCAGTTTGCACTAAAACTTGCTCGGAAGGAGGCATAGAAGCCAATGGTTGTGTCAAAGTAGGAGCAAATTTAGCTGCCTTTTCCTTCGGTGCAGCATCTTGAGGAGCTGTTTTCTTGGTGGTTGGAGCCTTGATTTTCTTCAATTTTATCTTTGGAATTTGTTCGCCTAGCTTGGCAGTGCCGACATGAGCATCAACTACCAAATCTTGCAGATTGATTGCGTCTGGATGAGGAGTCAAATTCACATGTTGTCTCATGGTGACAGTGGTAGGTGGGGTTTTCTTCAGAATGATCTTCTTTGGAGGTGCTATTGGAGCTGTACGAGCCCGAAGATCAGGCAGCACCGTAGATGTTGTGATGTTCACTTTCTCACTGAGAGTAGCATCAACTTGCTCTCTTGTTGGTGGTGGATCATCTTTATCGAAAGAATTGCTTTCGGCATTTCTGTCGATTGGTTCAGTCGGCCTCTTCTTCGGTGCGCTCTTGCACCTTGCACTAGGATCATGTTTGTGCTTGGAGCGACCTTCAGCCTTTTTCTTCTCAACTTCATCTTTTAGAAGGCGACGATTTTGTTCTGCACGAGCTTTGTCCTTTTTAGCCTTCTTGGCTATCTTGAGGGTATTCTTCTGGCGCTTAGCCAGTTCATCAGGATATGATTCGGGAGTGCGAAGGGAAGACTTATCAGCATTTGGTGTTGGCGGTGGTCTCTCCCGGGGATCACTTGCTCGAATGAGACCAATTTCACGACAGTCTCCCCATGGAGGATGAAAGGCAAAGTTCTTCGCAAACCGAGGATGAATAATCTCATAGTAAACCATTTGCGCACCCAGTGGCGTCGAATCCTTTGTAGACACTTGTCTCTTTCTCGTTTTGACTCTCCTGGAACAGTGATATAGTTATGATGAGAGATATATTCAGCTGAATTTTCATATGGTTATCTGCCACCCTTCTTTTTTCTTCGGAGCATCTTCTTCTTGCTCGTCAGCACTTGTCTCATTTCGTTTTCTCTTGCCAGTTGCTGGGCCTGCCGTTGGTCCCTTTGAATTCGGTGCTTTTGACTCATCTGCTGTACCCAAAAGAATATCTTCTCCATCAGCCATGCTCATTGGTCGAGCAGAATCTACAACAAACTGCATACACCTATGAAAAAGAATAGATGCGAGGGAAAACAGGGACAGGATTACGAATGCTCATAGTGAAGATTTTTCGAACGAAAACATTTTGATGAAGGATTAGATGCAGACTTTGAGAAATGTTTCGAATGAAAGAAATGTATAGGACGAACTAGTGTGTCCGAAGAATATACTAGTCAGCATGCTATGCATTCCATTCGTACGAGACATAACACAAACCCTAGATCTGAAAATTTTCGGATGCGAGGGACAACTACAAACCACATCCGCACAAGATACCTAAGCAGTAAAGATCTAAGATATGCGGTAAAAATAGAAAATTTTAACCGCAGACTGTCGGTGTACTAAGTATTGGGCCACTAGTACCCCTTACTTGTGCACGGGCAGTTGTAGCCGTCCTCGCGGCAAGGCTTGCCGGGATCAGCTCGAGGTCGATTCAAGTCATCAAGGAAATCATCAAGTCAGAGATCTGAGAATCAGCAAATAAGCAAAGCTGGAAATCGAAGGCCAGCTTCCCCGGCAAGATCCTTGCCGGGATGGCCGTGGAGCCCGGCAAAGCTCGGCGCTCGGCAAGGCTTGGTTCCCAGCAAAGCTTGGCGCCCGGCAAGCCCTGGCGCCCGGCAAGGTTTGGTACCCGGCAAGAATCGGCGCCTGGCGAGATTCTGCCACTATGCCACCACTCCAGCACAGCGACAAAGCCTGACATTCTGGGTCCTTCTCTGGATGCGTGGCAACGCGCCAGTGGAGGAGAGCTTAAGCGGTGCTGATGGGATGGCCCCTTTTTCCATCCCCAAGAAAGTGAGGACACCTAAACGGACACCTCATGGTGCATTAAATGCGCTTGTCCTAATCCGTCAGGGGTTAGGTATGATACCCTGTAGCTACTTTACACCTCAATGTATGTACATTTTGCCACTGTGGAGACCCCTTTGAGCATATAAAAGGAGGCCCAAGGCAACTGCTATAGGGGAGGAGAACTTCTGGCCCATTCTGCATGCGTAGCTGCTCTCTGAACGTACTGTTCATTGCGAGCGCTCCTGAAGGTTGGGCTCAAGAACATCAATAAGAACACAAAGCAGGAGTAGGGTTTTACGCTGATCAGCGACCCGAACCTGGGTAAAAACCTCCCGCGTCGATCACTGGTTCTGCTCTTTGCGTACACCTCTCCCCCCCGCCGAATCGTAAAGGGGTCCCTCGGGATCCCATAGGTGTCGTGCCCCGACATCTTTGGCGCGCCAGGTAGGGGGATTGAGGTTTGCGTGAACCTGATCTGGTGGTCGACGCCCTAGTTCCTTCATCATCTTCATCATCATGCCGCCCAAGAAGAAGAACGTTGCGATAGCACAACCGTCCGGGTCCGTTTTGCCCGCGCCTTCGCAGACAGGCGATGGTGTGGGTGCAGAAGGAAGAGGACTAGAACCCCCGCGGCGTTCTGGTGACCCAAGCCAAGCGAGCGGTATCGTTCGCAGTGGCAGTGGTAACTTGCGCGCCGCTGGATCTAGAGATGGCGTTGTGTTGCCTACGGGTGGCACAACAAACTCTAGGGATCGAAGAGCGCCTGCTGGAGCTCCTGCGCCAGCGCGAGCCTCGCAACCTGCCCAGGTCGTGCGAGATGAGCGACATCATGGCGCTGGTGGTTCGGGGCGTCCCTACGAAAAGGTTTCTGCGCATAGATCCCAAGATGCGCGGGACCAGCATGCACGCCGAGCTGCCGGCGAAGGTGGCGCGCGGTCGCGCGACCGTGGCGGTGCTCCTTCTAACTTGGTTAGGAGTCAGAGCACCTCACGTACCTCGCACCTGTCACCACCACCTACGCCAGCGGAAGCCTTGGCACGTGCACAGCTGCTCCTCGATTTTCCTCCCGTCCCGGAGAAGATGGAGGAGTGGCGAACTACTATCCAGAGCCTTATCGGCTTCGCTAACAAGGATGGACCACAAGAGGCAGGGCCCTCTCAGCGGAGGCCCATCGATCCGATGCGAGCCAGTGGAGAGAAAATCGGAGGTGGTGCAACTACAGTGCACTCTCCTCCGCGACATCAGCGGCGGCCGACGACTCAGCAAGTCGACCGCCATGAAGAAGTTTCCACGGCGTCGTCCGATCCACGGATGCGCCGTGATCAGCGTCTGGTTCTCCAGGAAAGAGGCAAGGAAGACGCTCGAACAACCATCGAGCGGCGGCGGGAAGCGCGCTATCAGTCTGATAAGCGCGCGGGGCCGGTTGTCGACGAGCCTGCGCCAGGGAACGTAGGAGACTTGCCTTACGAGGTAGGACCTCCGGCGTTTACCCGTGAGCTGCGGCAAGTCCAATGGCCCAATCTCCGAATCTTCAAGCCAGAGGTCCCGGAGAAATACGACGGCAAGACTCATCCCTCGGAGTTCCTCAGCATTTACACCATTGTGGTGTAGGCTGCCGGGGCCCGAGATGACAAGATACTTGCCAACTACTTCCCATTGGTGCTCAAACCCAACGTCAGGTCGTGGTTGATGCATCTGCCGGAGGATTCTATTTCTTGCTGGTCAGATCTGTGCCATCAGTTTGTTGGCGCCTTTGTTGGAGGCCACCAAGCTCCTGGCCAAGAAAGTGATTTACACATCATCCCTCAGAGGGAGGGCGAGTCCCTGCGCAAGTTTATGCAGAGATTCAGCCGGGTGCAATACAATATTCCTGACGTCCACCCTGCTGCTGTCATTAGCGTGTTCCATCAGAACGTGCGTAACCGCAGGATGCGGGAAGAGCTGGCAATGAACAAAGTCAGGAGTATTGCCGAGCTTTACACTTTGGCCGACAAGTGTGCTCGAGCTGAAGAGGGGAGGAAACTCCCCGGTGAAGCTGTTGGTGCGACAAGCGACTCAGAAGAAGAAGATGCCGCGGCTCCGTTAAGGAAAGGCCGGCGGCGGAATAGGAAGCGCGGAGGCAAGGCCGTGCTTGCCGTCGAGGAATCCGGCAACCCTGGCACCGCCTAGAAGGCCAAGGTTGGCGACCCCGGCAAGGATCTTGCTGGGTGCCCTTCCTGTCAGGCCTTGGCGGCTGCCGACAAGTCAGAGAACTCCAGCAAGCAGTACTGCAAGATCCATCGCACTAAGGGCCACGATCTCCAGAATTGCCGGCAAGTTGAGCAGCTTGCCGAGAAGCAGAAGGCCAAATACGAGAGGCGAGACAAGGAGAAGGCCCAAGATGGTGCTGAGGGGTTCGGCAAGAAACGCGGTGGCCGAGGGGGTCGCCGCGGCAAGGCCAAGCAGTAGAAGGATCGGCCCGCTCGGGGCCGAGATAAAGAAGGAGATGATGATGAAGAAGATGACGAATCCAGTGAGCAGGAATTCCAGAAGGCTACGGAGGCTATGTGCATTGATGGGGGTGCCTCGCTGCATTCTTCCCACTACCAACTTAAACAGTGGGTGCGGGAGGTTAATGCGGCAGAGCCATCCCCCGATGCATGTAGGCCTCTGAAGTGGTCCAGCACGCCTATCATCTTTGACGCCGAGGATCACCCTGATCGCACAACTGCGGTCGGGTGTTTGCCATTGTTGGTTTCCCCGACAATTCGCAACCTCAAGGTGACAAAGATGTTAGTTGACGGCGGGGCCGGCCTAAACTTAATCTCACCAGATGTGCTCACAAAGCTTCAGATTCCCGACGAAGACCTCGAGGAAACGGGTACGTTTCAAGGGGTCAACCCGGGAAGAACCCAGCCTAAGGGCAAGATCACGCTGCCGGTAACATTTGGCAGCGAGCTTAACTTCAGGACCGAAAAGGTGGTGTTTGATGTCGCCAAGATCCCCATGTCATACAATGGGATCCTTGGTCGGCCAGCGCTGGCTAAGTTTATGGCGGCATCACACTACGCGTACAACGTCTTGAAGATGCCTGGGCCATTGAGCATCATCACTATCCATTCCGATAAGAAGGATGCGCTCATCTGTGCCGACCAACTTTACCGGGAAGCAGTTGCAGCACCTGCCATCAAGGCATCTGCTCCTGCCGCTGGAACTCCCGGGGGGAAGAAGAAGGCCGGCAGGAACCTTGGCGCCAACTCCGACAAGCGCACCTCCTCGGAGTGCTGCGCTTCCGTCGAAGACGTGCCAGAGAGTTCCACCGGCAAGAACAAGAAGTCCAAGGCTGCCCCGCCGGAAACCAAGAAGGTGCCTGCCAGGGAGGACGGGATGGGGGGAACTTTCACCATAAGTTCCACCCTAGATGACAAATAGGAAAGCTCGCTCATTGCTTTCCTGCGGGCGAATGTCGACGTGTTTGCATGGCAACCGTCTGACATCCCCGGCGTTCCCAGGAAAGTAATTGAGCACCACCTTGCTGTCTGTCCTCATGCGCGGCCCCTCAAGCAAAGGGTGAGGAAACAGGCTTTGGAGCGGCAAGAATTCATTGCCGAAGAAATTAAGAAGCTGGAGGCGGCAGGACTGGTCAAAGGAGTGCTTCATCCAACCTGGTTGGCCAATCCGGTTGTAGTGCGGAAAGCGAACGGGAAATGGAGGCTTTGTATCGATTATACAGATATCAATAAAGCCTATCCAAAAGATCCTTTTCCCTTGCCGCGCATCGACCAGATTGTGGATGCCACCGCTGGTTGTGATCTCCTGTCCTTCCTTGATGCCTATTCAGGGTATCATCAGATTTTTATGGCAAAGGAAGATGAAGAGAAGACCGCCTTTATCACCCCATGTGGTACGTATTGTTTTATACGAATGCCTTTCGGGTTGAAAAGTGCTGGTTCAACATTTGCCAGAGCAATCCAGATTGGTTTTGAGCCACAACTCCATAGAAATATGGAGGCATATATGGATGATATAGTGGTCAAAACTAAGGATAAAGCAACGCTCATTCAAGACTTAGAAGAAACATTTGTGAACTTGCGCAAGATCAACTTGAAGCTCAATCCTGAGAAGTGCGTGTTCGGTGTTCCTTCCGGCAAGCTCCTCGGATTCTTTGTATCTTGCCGGGGAATCGAAGCTAACCCCGACAAGATCAGAGCCATTGAGCAAATTGAAGCGCCGAGACGCGTCAAGGATGTGCGTCGTCTTGCCGGCTGTGTTGCTGCTCTAAGCAGGTTTATTTCCAAATCTGCTGAGCGCGCCCTGCCCTTCTTCAAAATTTTGAAGAAGGCAGGTCCAATGAAATGGACTCCGGAAGCGGAGGCGGCGCTGCAAGATTTGAAGAAATACCTTTCTTCTCCGCCGACGCTAGTCGCACCTAAACCACAAGAACCGTTGCTGCTGTATCTGGCGGCGACAAATCAAGTGGTTAGTGCTGCACTGGTGGCGCAGAGGGAAGCTGATGAGGAGGCAACATCAGCGGCAGGACCGCCAGATGACGCGGTAAGATCTTCCCCGGCAAGGGTTGATCCCGGCAAGACAGGATCTGCGCAAACAGAGGAACCCATGCAGAAGAAAAAGGTGGTGCAGCGCCCAGTTTATTTTGTTAGCTCCCTCTTGCAAGGAGCTAGGTCAAGATATTCTGGTGTGCAGAAGTTGCTTTTCGGCCTCCTTATGGCCTCAAGAAAGCTGCGTCATTATTTTCAAGCACATGAGATCACCGTCGTCACTCGCTTTCCGTTGCAACGGATTTTGCAAAATCCGGAGGCAACCGGCAGGATCGTGGAGTGGGCGTTGGAGCTGTCCAGCTTTGGTCTTAAGTTTGAAAGTACTTCCACAATTCAGAGCAGGGCCTTGGCGGAGTTCATTGCAGAATGGACCCCGACGCCAGACGAAGAAGTTCAAGAAACAAGTCTCCCCGGCAAGGAAACTGATCAGCAATGGGTTATGTACTTTGACGGGGCTTTTTCGCTACAAGGCGCCGGTGCTGGGGTGCTGTTTGTCGCACCCACCGGAGAGCACCTCAAGTATGTAGTCCAAATGCATTTTCCCCGGGAGAGTTCAACCAACAACACTACAGAGTACGAAGGTTTGCTTGCCGGTCTTAGGATCGCGGCAGACCTTGGTATCAAAAAGCTCATCATCAAAGGTGATTCACAGCTTGTCGTCAGGCAGGTCAACAAGAGCTATCAAAGTCCGTTGATGCAAGCCTACGTAGACGAAGTAAGGAAATTGGAAGAGCGCTTTGACGGTCTCCAAATGGAGCATGTCCCTCGTGCCAAGAACAGCGTTGCTGACGACCTGTCAAAGCGTGCTGCCCTCAAGTTGCCTGTGGAACCAGGAACTTTTGTGCTCCAATTGACTCAACCATCCGTGGTGCCATCGATGCGGCAAGAAAAGAGAAGAAAGTTGAACTCCGGCCAGTACTTCCCGGCAGAGCTCCCCGGAGCCACTGGCAAGGAAGTTGCCGGGATCGACACGCTTGCCGGGGAACAACAGGCTCCGGCAGGGCCTCAGGCCCTTGCTGTCGAGACAACTGTTTCCCCGACGGATGAGATGCCTTTAGTCCTAGTTGTCGAGCCTCAGGCTCCAGCATGGGCGCAGCACATTGTCCACTTCCTTCAGACAGGTGAACTCCCTGAGGAACAAGAAGAAGCGGAAAGAGTAGCCCGTCGGTCTGTTATGTACAAGTTCGTCGATGACGTCCTGTACAGAAAGAGACCAAACGGTGTGAAATTGAAGTGCATTCCTCGGGAGGATGGACTAGAGCTGTTGGCAGAGATACATGGGGGCATGTGTGGCTCTCTCATAGGGTCAAGAGCGCTTGCCGGGAAAGCATTCCGGCAAGGTTTCTTTTGGCCTACCGCCCTCCAGGATGCGACTGCACTAGTAACCAGGTGTGAAGCGTGCCAGTTTCATTCGAAGAAATTACATCAGCCAGCTCAAGCTCTTCAAACAATTCCTCTCTCCTGGCCATTTTCGGTCTGGGGGCTCGACATACTGGGCCCCTTTCCCCGTGCTACCGGGGGCTTTGAGTACTTGTACGTCGCTATCGACAAGTTCACAAAGTGGCCGGAGGTGGAAGCAGTGAGGAAGGTGACAGCGCAGTCGGCTGTCAAGTTCTTCAAAGGAATTGTTTGCCGTTTCGGTGTGCCTAACAGGATCATCACCGACAACGGCACGTAGTTCACAAGTCACACCTTCATGCAGTACGTCCAAGACCTTGGCGGCAAGATTTGTTTTGCCTCTGTTGCTCACCCGAGAAGCAACGGCCAAGCGGAGAGGGCCAATGCTGAAGTGCTGCGCGGTCTCAGGACCAGAACTTTTGACAGGCTGAAAAAGTGCGGAAGACGCTGGATTGATGAGTTGCCGGCGGTTCTTTGGTCAATCAGAACGACACCAAATCGAGCCACCGGCCAGACGCCCTTCGATCTGGTGTATGGAGCGGAGGCAGTTCTCCCCACGGAACTCATACACGGATCTCCTCGAGTGCTCGCTTATGATGAGCTCGAGCAAGAGCAACTGCGGCAAGATGACGCTGTGCTCCTTGAGGAGAATCGTCTTCAGGCTGCTGTGCGAGCTGCATGCTACCAGCAAGCTTTGCGCCGCTATCATAGCCGCAAAGTTCATGCCCGAAGCCTTGAGGAAGGCGACCTTGTTCTTCGACGGATTTAGTCCGCCAAGAATTCAAACAAGTTGACGCCAAAGTGGGAAGGCCCTTATCGGGTAGTACGAGTCACCAGGCCTGGCGCTGTCCGCCTGGAGACCGAAGATGGCGTTCCAGTGAGTAATTCCTGGAATATCGAACATCTTCGCAAGTTCTATCCATAAGGTGCGGTTGCCGGGGGCTCCCGGCAACCACCTTTTTGTACAAGTCTTGCCGGCAAGGCATATGATCCTTTGTACAAAGCCAGGCGCAGACCCTGAGCACAGATGAATAAATTTAAGTGTTGTACATTTCCTTATTGATTCTCATGTTCACATTCATATATGCATGTTTGTCTAAGATGTTATATGACACCTGATCCCGGTAAGTTCTAACGAACCGCCAAGGTTTCATCTCTTTATTTTCTCTTCTTTCTTTTTCTTAAAGATAGAAGGATTCCTCGCGTGCACATTTGCCGGGGGGGGGGGGAAGGGAAATATGAATACCAGTTGGTGACGTTCGGAATCGACACTTGCCGGAGGAAGGACAAAGACATGAAGCTAAGTCCTAAAAACTCAGAGCAAGTTCTTCTTTTATTACCAAGTTATTTCCTTGGACGATTCCGACCCTTGTATGGAAAATCTGCACGCGAAGGAACCCTTGTTGTAATCAGTTGCGCCCTTATTTTGTTTCAGCACGCTGCACTGAGAACGCCAAGGAGTCTTGCCGGCCGCTGCGCCTCCAGCAGGCTGCTGAAGTCCTGCACCCAGCGCTCGCGGCAGGTTGCGCGCCGGCAAGTTTTTCAGTAAGCGTAGGATGAACTCCATACATAAAGGAATCAGACAAGGAAAGTAGCTAGCATGAGCCTAAACATAGTTAAATTATATTACATCCATGAGTTGCCGCAGTCCTAACTTGAGACTTAACTGTCTTTTACATGAGATGATGGCGGCAAGAATAAAAGAGGAGCACTCAATCCCTGCGCTGGCCTTCGATCCTTTTGATGGAGTCCACCTTCTCAAGGATTGGCGCGATGCACTTCTCAAGCGCCTCAACATTTGCATCCTTTGGCAGGTGGCCGAGTGCGCTGGAGAGGTCGATGCCGGGATTGCTGTGCACCACCTTGAGGAGCACCTTGCGAAGGACGGCCCGGCAAAGCCGGCGAGTCTCGTTTGCCAGTTGGGTCGCCCGGCTAGACTGGAGCGCCCTCAACGCGTTGATGATGCTTTCAAAGAACATCGTCAATCTGGCGCTTGGGGATATTCTTTCCTCGGAAGAATATCTGAAGTTCGACAAGCCCATGGTTGACAGTTCTGCGGTAAGCTTCTCCGCGGCAGCGATGAGACGACCAGTCCAGATCTCCACTCCCTTCTCGTACTCGTTTTGGGCAGCGGCGGCGCTCTTGAGCAGGTTCCTCTCTCCTTGGAGATCCTTGAGTAGAGCCTTCTCATGGGCCCTACCGGCCTCGAGAGATTTCTGCAGCGTGGTCAGCTTCAGCTCCAGAACCGCAATATCATCAGCCGCAGAGGAGAGCTGCTTGGTCTTGTCGGACAGGGCGACTTGCATCTCCGCCAAGGAGTGGAGGGTTTTTTCCCTGTCCCCCTTGAGTGTCGAGAGCTCCTTGCCGTGCTCTTCGAGATCTGTTTCCAGCCTCTTCACTTTGTCGCTCAGCTCGTTCTTGGCGGCCTCTGCGACTTCGGCAGCATCGACGGCCTCCTTGAGCTTGCCGGCGTGACTTGCAGTTAGAGCTTCGAGCGCCTCCTTGTGCTTCTGCTCCAGCTCCTGGGTCCGCCGCGCGACAAGATTTTCAATGTCTTCATCCTTGCTACGAAGCTTGGCGGCGAGCACCTGCTCACGTGCGGTGAGATCTTCTTCGAAAGCGTCAAGAGCAATGCGGCGCCCCGTCAGGAGAGCATCTTCGGCAGCGATCCTTTGAATAGCTTCATCATGGGCCTTCTCCATGTCTGATTGCTTCAGGAGGACCTCATTCCATTGCTGGCTCACTTGTTCTCAACCGGCAACCAGCTCTTGAAGGGCCTCGGCGTGCCAGATTTGCATTTGTGCGACGCGCCTTTGAAAATCCGCTTCGGCTGCCTCGACAACTGCCATTCTGGAGTCCGCCTTCTCTTTTCGGGCACGATGGAGAGCCTGGAGTTTGCGGAAGTTCTCGCCCATGGCCTGAAGGAGCTGATCCTCTTCAGACTTGCCACTGCTAGCGCTGGGATCGTCAACAACTTAGAGCCCGGCAGCGGTAATAATTTCCTCGAAAATTTCTCCTTCGGCTGGTGCCTCGGTGCTTGCCGTCCCTGGCAAGTTGATGAATAGGTTTTCGCCAACCTTGAGATACTTGCTGGATGAGGGCTCGTCAGATGTTGGTGGCTGGTCTTCAGTGGCCGCCTCACCAGTGACAGGGGGCTCCGCGGCCGATGCAGCGCCTGGCGCTCCTGCGGCAGGAATGTCGTCAGTATGGCCCCCAGCCTCCCTGTCGCCCTCTTCAGCAGGTTCTTCCGCGATTTCCTTTTGTGCTGTCTTGGCGGCCTCCCCGTCAAGAGCATCACCAGCCCCGGCAACATCGTCCTTGGTGGCCTCGCTGGCAGTGATCCTGTCCGCTTCGGCAGCAGCATCCCTGGCGGTCTCCTCGATGACGGCGTTGACGTCCATATGTTCCATCGCAGAGAACTCTGAAGGGTGAAGGAGGAGGTCCGAATAAGATCGATTTTTTAGATTTTGAAGTGATCAAAGATAAAGAAGTAAGGGGAAAAGAATAACTAGCACTCTGAGGCGATCGAGTACCTGCGTCGGGCTGTCGAGGGGTGGCTTCGCCTCTCCCGGCAACTCCGGTTGCCGAGGATGGGTTGCCGGAGTCCATGCTTGTCGGCTCCTCCTCAATCCGGACGGGCTCGTCGGCAGGATCTCTTGCCGGAGATGTGCTTGTGGGCGGAGCGGTCGATGAAGGAGGCACAATGGGGCAATCTTCTCCTTGTTGCCGTTCTTCTCCTGCGAACCCAAAGATATCAACGACAAGAATGAAAGCCTCGGCACCAGCCAACAGAAAAAGGGACAATGAACTTACGCTGGGGGCTGCGTTGAGGACTAGGCTCCGGGCTCACAATGATGGTCTCTGGCACGCTAGTGGAGCCTGCCGGGGGCTCGTCGCCCGTAGAAGTCCTTGACCTCTTCGCCATCCTCTCCAGCAAGGTTTCTGTGTCACTGCAGAAACAATACAAGTAAGTCAGTAAGATTGAGGCAGATTGCAAGGTGGGAGTTGTGGCTGGTACTCACTCTTCTTCCTCTCGCTCCGGACTGAAGCCGGAGATGTCGAAGTCGACCTCCGTTGTGATGTCTGAGTGGGGAGGCGGAGGAGGGGTCCTGGGCCGCTTGGCTGTGGCAGGCGCCGGGGCAGCCTCTGGCACGTTTGCGCGAGACCCTCCTGCCGCTCCTTCGGTGGTCGCTGGTGTGGGTCTCGCGCGCCGCGCGGGCTGTTGCCGGGCCCCCTACCGTGGTCCGGTCTTGCCGGCCACTTTCTTGCCGGGGGATTCGCCGCTCGATGTAGGCTGGCTTGCCGGGACGCCTGATGCGGCTTTCCGAAGGACACGCTTTGTCTTCTTCGGGGCGAGGGCTCTTCTCGCGTCTCCTCTTCGGCTGTGTCGTCGCCGGATGAGTTTTCAGCGACTGCGCCGCCTTCTTCCCCGGCAACCTTGCTCTCCTCGGCAGGTTTTGCCTCCACCACCACCTCTGCATCGCTGGCTTCCCACTCTGTGAAGCCAACGCTGCCGGCCTCCGCGGCAAGATTCGCTTCCTCCACTCTAGTAGCGATGTATGCTACCTCCTGATCTGTGGTGGCGCGAATAAGATCTGACTCTTGCCGGACAGGCTTCTCCGTCAGATTGTCGAAGAATTTCTGCGCTTCTTCCTCGCTTGGCTCGACCCAGGTCGGGTCAAGGCCGTGGGCGTTGAACATCGGCAAGAAGGCAATGATCGACCCCAGTGCAGAGTTGTTGCACAAGGGGACGATCCTTGCCGGCAGCCGGTGCTTGTCTTCGCGCTGGAATAACTTTTGGCGGAGGGCGCCAAGCTGCATAACAGTCAAGTTGTTGTTCAGCCCGGGGCGCAGCCTCATGACATCCGTTGCGTTCTTATACTCCCAGGCTGGCCTCCCCCTATTCTGCAGAGGGGCGATGCGGCGGCGGAGGAAGTCGAAGCCGATCATCTCCATTGTCAGCCCGGCAGCCTTCAAGCGGAGGATCCTGGTAGTGGCGATTGTGAGCTTCTCGTCTTCTGCGGCGAGATCGCCCCAATCATTGCCGCGGACCACCTTCTGTCGCCGGGGATGGCAAAAAGGATGAGGATCTGCTTCCTGGATCCAGCACCATTCGGCCCGCCACTCGTCCCACTTTTCGCGATAAACTCCATCTGGGTATATCTCTTTGTTCCAGGCAATAGATCCAGAGAGAGCCTCTCCTTTTTGGATTCGAGGATAGAAATAGTGGCAGAAAAGAGCAGAATTGGGGATCACGCCGGCAAAATTTTCACAAAGATGGGCAAAGATCGACATGCAAAATACGGCATTCGGCGTGAAATCAAGAAGGCGGAAGCCGTATGTATACATGATGTCGTTGAAGAAATCGGAAAAAGGTGGACAGAGCCCGCAATAAAAGTACGCAGTGAAGAAGGGGTATCTGTTCGATTCGCCTTTGGAACTAGCACCTGGGATTACGCGTGTGGCGGGGTGAGCTTGCGTTCCCTTCGCCCACATGCATTGGTATCGTCCCTTCAAAGTTTCGGCGTCGAGCGTCGGAGGGAAGATGACGAGCCTCTTCTGCATCTTCACCAGTTCGCTTTCCGGAACTTCAGCCTTCGCCTCCTTGTCCGTGCCCTTGCCTTTGCTAGCCTTGGGCGGCATGGCGACTGTGGAGATGGAAGCCGGAGGACGGAACGAGCGCGGGAGCGGCGAGCAGAAGAGAAGGAAGGTTTCGCTCTGAGCTCGAGCAGAGGAAGGCGATGGCGATGGCCAGATTGGGAAGAAGAGAGGGGTGAATAGGTTTGCGCTTCCACGACTTCTCCTTTTTATGGGGAAGGAGCGGGACCACCTTGTTTATCCCCCAATATGAATGCGCCTCTGTGGGCGCGAAACAGTTTGCAGCCTTTTTGGCACACTTCCCACATCGCGCGCTCCGTGCGCGTAGTGGGGGCATAGTAAAACAAGATCTTTACGAGCAGTTAATTCCCTGCCACGCGTGCCCGTGCACTATTTGGGCCTAGCCCAACAACGCCTCGCACTCGTGTATGGCCCAGGCCCGGGGGCTCCTGTCGGTGTACTAAGTATTGGGCCACTAGTACCCCTTACTTGTGCACGGGCAGTTGTAGCCGTCCTCGCGGCAAGGCTTGCCGGGATCAGCTCGAGGTCGATTCAAGTCATCAAGGAAATCATCAAGTCAGAGATCTGAGAATCAGCAAATAAGCAAAGCTGGAAATCGAAGGCCAGCTTCCCCGGCAAGATCCTTGCCGGGATGGCCGTGGAGCCCGGCAAAGCTCGGCGCCCGGCAAGGCTTGGTTCCCAGCAAAGCTTGGCGCCCGGCAAGCCCTGGCGCCCGGCAAGGTTTGGTACCCGGCAAGAATCGACGCCTGGCGAGATTCTGCCACTATGCCAGCGCTCCAGCACAGCGACAAAGCCTGACATTCTGGGTCCTTCTCTGGATGCGTGGCAACGCGCCAGTGGAGGAGAGCTTAAGCGGTGCTAATGGGATGGCCCCTTTTTCCATCCCCAAGAAAGTGAGGACACCTAAACGGACACCTCACGGTGCATTAAATGCGCTTGTCCTAATCCGTCAGGGGTAAGGTATGATACCCTGTAGCTACTTTACACCTCAATGTATGTACATTTTGCCACTGTGGAGACCCCTTTGAGCATATAAAAGGAGGCCCAAGGCAACTGCTATAGGGGAGGAGAACTTCTGGCCCATTCTGCATGCGTAGCTGCTCTCTGAACGTACTGTTCATTGCGAGCGCTCCTGAAGGTTGGGCTCAAGAACATCAATAAGAACACAAAGCAGGAGTAGGGTTTTACGCTGATCAGCGGCCCGAACCTGGGTAAAAACCTCCCGCATCGATCACTGGTTCTGCTCTTTGCGTACACCTCTCCCCCCGCCGAATCGTAAAGGGGTCCCTCGGGATCCCATAGGTGTCGTGCCCCGACACGGACGAACTCGAACGAGAAGGACGGAAGACCGAGTTCGCACTACACATACCCTAGCTTGGTGATGTGCAGCAGCTACGGCGGCGCGGGGAAGAAGATGTCACGCGGCAGCGAGGAAGGGCTCCAACGATCGCTTTTCGGCAGTGAAGCCGCTAAGGGATCATCGGCGTCAAGCTCAAGGAGGAGTGCTGCAGTAGGGCTTTGGAGGAGAAGGTGGCGAGGAGGAAGAGAAATGGATGAGGAAGCGGTGGTGTTGTGGTATTTATATGCGAGGGAAAATAACCACGACGAGTGAATCTGATCGAACGGCCACAATCGAGAGACTATTGCTATTCAACGGACAGGATGGGGTGGCAGTTGATGGATTGCACGTGGCAACCATCATAAAAGATCGTGGTCCTGACTTGGGCGGTAAACCCCAAATTTTGGACAGCTTTCGCCAAAACAGATTAAAGTTTGGACCTAATCTTTATCGTGGTCAAGGACACCAGATAAAGTTTTGGTACCATATGAAATTGAGCATTCATAACGGAACAACATAGACTGGAAGAGATGGAACAGAGGGAAAACAGGGTCCTAGGTATTTCACTCAGACAACGAAACATAAATACCTGAAAGAATAGCTATGAGAGAAATGCATTCAGACAAACACAAAATCTTTCGATCGAATAGAAACTCAACGAAAGAAAATTGTGGTGGCGGGACCCACCGTATAAGAACTGTATGACCCCGAGCATTGCACAATTATCGTGGCACCTGGTAAGTCTAGTTCTTCGTTAATGTATTCACTCTCAGAAAGAAAATTTCACTTTTTTGAAATTTTCAAACTCTTCGAGTGTTGTGCACCCATTCCTTCTAAGATGTGGAAGTGTTGGCACGGGTGCCGAGTCCAGCTTACTGCATGTTTGCGAAGTCCAGGATATTTAGGTCACACCATAACACACGAAATCTTTTCTCATCGATAGGCTTGGTGAAAATATCAGCGAGATTGTTTTCGGTCTTGACGTGATTGATGACAATATCCTCTCGAGCAACATGATCACGAATAAAGTGATGTTCGATAGCAATGTGCTTGGTGCGAGAATGCTGCGCTGGATTATGTGCAATTTTGATAGCACTCTAATTGTCACAATAGAGAGGAATTTTCTTGACCTTGATGCCATAATCCTTCAGAGTCTGCTTCATCCACAATAACTGAGTGCAACAAGCGCTAGTAGCAATATATTCGGCCTCAGCCGTAGAGAGAGATACACAATTCTGCTTTCTTGATGACCAACATACCAATGATCTACCGAGGAAATGGCATGTCACTGAAGTAGATTTCCTATCAACCAAGTCACCTGCGTAATCTGAGTCTAAATATCCAACGAGATCAAACTGTGCTCCCTTAGGATACCATAAACCTAAGGTGGGGGTGTGAGCCAAATATATCAGAATACGCTTGACCGCTTGGTGATGTGATTCTTTTGGTGCAACTTGATAGCGGGCACACATGCAAACACTCAACATAATATCAGGTCTGGAAGCACATAGGTAAAGAAGAGAACCAATCATCGAACGATAAGCCTTCTGATCATAATCCTTACCGTACACATCTGCGTCCAGCTTACCATTCGTGGACATTGGAGTTTTGCAGCCCTTCATTTTGGAATCTTGCATTTTGAACTTCTTCAGACACTCTCTGAGATATTTCTCCTGAGATATGAAAATTCCATTTGCCTGTTGACGTATTTGCAGTCTGAGGAAGAACTTGAGTTCACCCATCATAGACATTTGATATTTCTCGGACATCATTTTCCCGAACTCTAAGCTGCAAGCATTGTTAGTACAGCCGAAGATAATATCATCCACATAAATTTGACATACGAATAGATCATTATCAACAGCCCGAGTGAAAAGTGTGGGATCAGTGGATCCTGGCTTGAACCCTTTATTGAGCAGAAACTTCTTCAAGGTGTCATACCAAGCTCGAGGGGCTTGCTTCAGCCCACATAGAGCCTTTTTCAACCTGAAAACTTTGTTAGGAAACTCAGGGTGTTCAAAGCCAGGTGGCTGTCTAACATAAACTTCCTTATCAATTTCACCATTGAGGAAAGCACTTTTCACATCCATTTGATAAAGCAAGATATCATTGTAATTTGCATAATCGAGAAGAATACGAATTGCCTCAAGGCGAGCAACAAGAGCATAAGTTTCACCGAAATCAATACCTTCTACCTGTGTATACCCTTGAGCGACAAGACATGCTTTGTTTCTCACAACAATGCCATTTTCATCTTGCTTGTTCTGGAATGTCCATTTGGTGCCGATGATATTATGCTTCTTAGGATTCGGCTTCTCAACCAATTCCCAAACATCATTTAGTTCGAATTGCACCAACTCCTCTTGCATATCATTCATCCAATCTGGATCATTCATGGCTTCCTCATACTTGGTAGGTTCTGCCAATAAAACAAAGGAGAAACTGCCACAACAGTTAGGCAAACGAGTGCGTGAACGAGTTGTGGGCCGATAACCTGGATTCTCGAGTTCATCGAGAATTAATGAAGGATGAACTCGATTAGCCACTCGAGGATGAGGATTTTCATCTTGATGATTATTATCATTTTCATCAACATCAGCATTTGTATCGCCATTCCCTTCAGGATTGCCATTTTGCTCGGCATTTAGATTCGGGTTGCTATTAGTATTTGGAGTGGCATTTTCTTCGGCAGTGGCTTGGCGAGTTCTACTTCGAGTCATAGGAGCATCATCATCAGAAGACCCAGGTGCATTTTCCTCAACTGGCTTGATGCTCCCTATGGCCATTTGTCGAATAGCATCCGAGATCAGTGATTCATCTATCACATTTGGCAGGTGCTCCTTTTGGGAGCCATTAGATTCATCAAACCGCACATTTACCATTTCCGTAACTTTCCCGTGGTGAGAGTTATAGACACGATAAGTATGCGAGTTCGAGCCAAAACCAAGAAGAAAACCTTCATGTGCCTTAGGTGCAAACTTGGAAGAATGATTCATATCACGAATGTAACAAGGTGCACCAAAAACACGCAAGTAAGAAACATTTGGTTTCTTGCCAGTGATAAGCTCATATGAAGTTTTCTTAAGGAACTTGTGAAGATAAACATGATTGATAACATGCCAAGCAGTATTAATAGCATCAGCCCAGAAGCAAATAGGAGTTTTATACTTATTGAGCATTGTTCTCGCCATTTCGATGAGAGTTCTATTCTTTCGTTCAACAACTCCATTCTGTTGGGGAGTGTAAGCGGCAGAGAACTCATGAGTAATACCATTTTCATCGAGAAAATCATCGATATGAGTATTTTTGAACTCAGTCCCATTGTCACTTCTAACATGCTTAATTTGCACATCATATTCATTCTGGGCCTTCTTAGCGAAGCTTTTGAAGATATCTTGGATGCAGGTTTTGTCTTCGAGAAAGAATACCCAAGTGTAACGAGAGAAATCATCAACAATAACCAGACCATATGACTGCCACTGAAACTTGCATAGTTTTGAGGACCGAATAAATCCATATGAAGAATTTCCAGAGGTCTTGTCATGGTCATGATAGTCTTTGATGAATGATGCTTCTTGGCCAATTTATCAGCCTCACATGCAACACAAAGACGATCCTTGTCGAATTTTACAACAGGAATGCCACAGAGATGATTTTTCTTCACCAGAGTCTGCAAGTTTCTCATACCTGCATGACCAAGCATTCGGTGCCACAGCCAACCTTCGGTTGCTTTTGCAAGCAAACAAGTTTGGACTGAGGGGCCCTTTGGAGAAATCCACAATATATAGATCACCTTTTCTAATTCCCTCGAAGACGAAGGAATTGTTAGAGGTCATAAAGACAATGCATTTGGATATGGAAAATAGAACTAGCATGCCTAGATCACATAACTTGCCAACGGACATAAGATTGAATCCAAGAGACTGAACAAGTAAAACATCATCAAAGGACTTGTCTTTGGATATGTCAATTTTACCTAGCCCAATTACCTTTCCTTTGTTGTTGTCGCCAAAAGTGATATACTTCAGAGGTGAGGCAGTTAAGTTGGGGTCGACAAACAACGACTTGTCTACGGTCATATGACTAGTGCATCCATTATCCATTATCCATTATGTACACCCGGAGACATAGTCCTGCAGAAGAATTAGGCTTTCTTAACCACCCACATCTTTGCAGGTGGCTTCAAAACAAATGAGCGAGCAGGATATGATTTCTTTTGGTAACCATAGTTGTTACTCAATGAGGTGCGAGCATAATCAAAGGAATAAGCATTGAAATTCTTTCCAGACGAATGAGTATAGTGATTGAATGAGGTATGCATGTACTCATTCTGTCGAACTTTTTCAAGGAAGTAACGAGCATTTTGAGCCTGCATGGTTAGTAATGTGGTAATAGGTAATGCTTCAATGGTTTTCTTAGGCACCCATATAGCTTTCTTTGGGGGGCCATTCCTGCTGTTTGGTCCAACATAGCGAGCAACAGCCTCATCATGTTGGTTTTTGAACAACTTGTAGTTGTCCAGAGAATCATCATCAGGATATTCAGGGATGGGAGAGTTATATCCTGAAAGCGAAGCTGGATCGAGCGTTTTGCTTTTGGCAGGCACCCATACAGTGCGAGGATATTGATCAGGTTCCCAGTAAGAGCCATTTTCATTCAGTTTCCTTTCGAAACCGATGCCTTCTTTCCTGGGATTTTTGTGAAGAATGGATTTCTTCAGAACATCACAAAGGGTTTGATGCCCCTTGAGAGATTTGAACATTCCTGTCTGAAGAAGATCCTTCAACCTAGCATTTTGATCAGAAACAGAACCATTTTCCTCGACAGAGGGGTTAGCATTCATAGATAATTCAGCATTTGATTCAGCATTGGTTTGTTCAAGGCATTTTAAGCAAGGTGGAACAATCACTTCAGGTTTTTCTTTAAGTTGTTGGGTGAGAAGATAATTTTCTCTGATCAAATCCTCATGAGCCACTCTCAGTGCCTCGAGTTTCTATTTCCTTTTTAGGTAAACATAGGTCAATCTTTCGTGGTCAGTTGAGAGAAAATCATGACGATTTGATAGTTCTTCCATTCGTGACTTGAGAGTGGAATACTCTTCGGTCAATGACAAATTTTTCTCTATCTCCTCAACGAACAACCCTTCAGATTTCCTAAGGGTTTTCTCAATTTTCTCAAGAGATTTTGTTGAATATTAGCAATTTTGATCAATTTAGCATGGCCATCCTCATCAGAAGAATATTGATCACTGGAGTCAACCTTGTGATTTTTGGAGGATACCTTTTCTTTCAATGCTTTGGCCATGAAGCAGTAGGCAGGACATTCATCATCGCTTGACGGATTCCCGAAGAAGTTTGTTGCAGGGGAGGAAGCATATGCAATGCCAGCCATGCCAGAGTCGGAATCCTCATCGGATTCATCAGCTTCTTTGGAGTCTGACGGTTCTTCTTCATTAGAATCCATTTCCTTGCCGATGTACGCCTTGGCCTTGTGAGAGTTATTCTTGCGGTTGGAGGAGGACTTGGAAGGATTCCTTGAGGAAGATCTTGACAAAGATTTTGAGGAGGAGTTTTCCTTCTTCTTGAAGAACTTCTTCGTTTTCTTCTCATCATCGGAGTCGTAGTTCCTGCTCTTGCTTTTGCCTCGATAGTTGCCAGAATCATATCTTCCACTAGCATGGATTTCAGCTTGCTAGAGAGGGCAGTCCGAAATGAAGTGTCCAGGCTTTTTGCACTTGAAGCAGGTGTATTCTCCAGTAGGTTTTGATGAAGATTTTTGTCGGTGCAACAAACCATGGGTCTGTTGCCCAGACCGTGCACATGCCCAAGATCAAGATTGCAACATACAAGACAAGGCCAAGGTAAAGAGATAGGCTCTTTGAGGAATCAAAGGGCAGGTTGAGAAGACCAAGTCAAGCCAAGAAGCAAGACACCGCTAAGGGAAAACCTCCCTTGCCGGGTAGGAGAGCCTGGCGAGGTCAAGGTTGCCCGGGAAGCAAGCCTCAAGACCGCCCAGCAGGCATGCCGAGGCATACGAAGGCAAAACACCCCGCCAAGGCTTCACCGCCCCACCTCACAGCGACGCAAGTCACCGATCGGTGTGGTGTCAAGCCCCAAGATGACTAAGTGGCTGCCTTTTGCCACATGGCAGCCATTTCCTATAGGAATCACCTCCTGATGGCACCCGTCCTGTGACGTGTCATGCAGACAGGAGAGAAGGTGGCCAAACAGCCAGGCAAGGTGTGCCGGGCAGGCCATGATGTGACACTGAGCAACGCATTTAATGCGTACTTCTCTGTCTGCAGAGTAGATATGATAGCACTGTTCGCTATCTAATCAGTACACAATGAATGGTTTGCCAATGTGGTGACCCCTTGATCTATAAAAGGAGGCCCATGGGAACCATAGAAAGGATTTGGACCCCTGTACACTCATACGCGCGTAGTTGCTCTACCCCCGAGGCAACCCTGCCGGGCAAGAGCGCTGCGTTTCCACCACCATCCACCATCAATCCAGCAAATCAGGAGTAGGGTTTTACGCCTTGCGGCGGCCCAAACCTGGGTAAAACTGCTCGTGTGATCTCTGCCGCGCTACGCTGCGCTCCTCCGCTCTTTGTGCAATGTGCTCAGTCCCCCTGCCAAACCAAAAGGGGCCCTTGGCCCCATAGGTGGCCGTGGTTTCCCACGACATCTTTGGCGCGCCAGGTAGGGGGCTGCGCTTGTGCGAACCCGAGAAGTGTACGAAGCGCGTCATCTTCACCGCCATCTTCTTCATCAACGGCTCCATCATCCATGGCGCCCAAGAAGAAGCCCAGCACCGCAGCTCATCCATCCACCTCGAAGGCCCTGCTGCACACGCCCGCTGATGCCGCGAGGGCTACGGGGACGCCTGGAAGTGCGGACGCTGTAGGGGACGTGGTCGGCGTCGCTTCCACCTCCCCTACGGCCGAAGCAGGAGCAGGAGGCACCGGAGAAGCACAACACCAACTACATTCCAGCAGCCACGCCCCACGAGGTACGGGAGGAGAGATCATTCCATCTGCACCCCCTCCCCCGTCCGGCCGAGGGGCACAGCCGCAACGGGGGTACTCGCTCTGGGGGGAATCGCAACTCCCCGACCGCTCCCGCCGCGGGAGCGGCCGCAGAACATGCGCCACCCCCGAAACGAGCCAACCCAGCTGCTGCGCCAAACGGAGCCGCTGGCCCTCAAGCGCCTCCACCTCATCTACACGCCATCCAGGTGGCTGGCTCACGACGACAAGAGCACGACGCGACCGCTACCGGCACCGTCAGGAGCCGGGCGACGTTATGGTCTTCATCGACATCCATGCCAAGCACCGCTTCGGAGGCCATGGCGCGGGCTTAGCTACCGTTGAAATTTCCGCCGGTAGCCGATCAGATGGATGAGTGGAGATCCACCATTCAGTCTCTGATTGGCTTCGCCATGGCGGGAGGATTGTCATGGGCTGGCCCGCCACGGCCTCCCCATGCAGCGGCAACGGCCCACGCTGCTGGCCGTGTAGATGGGGCCACTCCTATGGTGCAGTCCCCTCCGCGGCAGCCGGTGCGCGAGCCGCGTGACCAAGAACCTGACGACGTCTCGATGGCTTCGTCCGACCCTCGAGTGCGTCAAGGCCCACGACGAGTTCTGGAGGATAGGCAGAGGGAAAGCGCGCGTGTCAACACCGAGCGACACCACGACGCCCACCGCCAGTCCAACAGGCGTGATGGCCCCAACGTCGACGAGCCCGCACTCGCTGACAGCGGGTACGTGCCTTTCGAGGCTGGGTGCCCTGCCTTCACCCGTGAGCTGCGGGAAGTCTGTTGGCCGTCCACTCGTACGTTCAAGCCAGAGATACCAGAGAAGTATGATGGAAGATTGAACCCGACAGAGTTCTTGAGCATCTACACCATCGTTGTTCAAGCTGCCGGGGGAAGAGATGAGAAGGTATTCGCCAACTACTTCCCTTTGGCACTCAAGCCAAATGTGAGGTCTTGGCTGATGCACCTGCCGGAGAACTCCATTTCGACCTGGGCTGACCTGTGCCATGAGTTCGTTGGCGCCTTCACGGGCGGCCATCAAGAACCAGGGCGGCCCAGTGACTTGCAGGTCCTCCCACAGAAGGAAGGCGAGAGCCTGCGGAAATACATGCAGAGATTCATCAGAGTCCACAGGAATATTCTAGACATCCACCTGGCAGCTGTGATAGCTGCGTTCCAGTCCAACGTGCGCAATCGTCGGATACGTTCCAAGATGAATGTTCGATTGCCCAAGACTGTGAAGGAGCTTTACACTCTGGTGGATAAGTGTGCTCGAATAGAGGAGGGAAGGAAGCTCCTCGGAGAAGAGGATGGCATCGACATCGATTCAGAAGATGATGACGAGGCCGCCAGTCAAAAGGAAAAAACAAGAAGCGCAACAAAAGGCGCAAGGATAAGGCAGTGATGGCCGTTGAGGGATCGGGCATGCCTAGTACCGGCAAGAAAGCCAAGGCTGAGATAACCGACAAGGAGGTTGCCGCATGCACTGACTGCCGGGAAGCCGCGGCTGCCGAGAAGGCCGGGAATGGCGATGGCTCGTATTGCAAGATCCATCGGACCAAGGGCCATGATCTCCAGGAGTGTCATCAGGTTGAGCAGCTTGTCAAGAAGAAGAGGGCTGAATATGAGAAGCAAGATAAAGTGAAAGGTCAGAATGATGCTGGCAGAAAGGGTCGGGGTGGCGGAGCAAGCTGCCCCGGCAAGGATCCTCGGAATCAAGGGAAACCTGCCAGAGGCCGTGAGAAGGAGGATTGCAACGATGAGAGTGATGGAGGAGATGAAGAGGAAACCAGCGAGCAGGAATTCTAGAAAGCCACTGACGCCCTGTGCATTGACGGGGGTGCATCGTTGCTCTCCTCTCACCGCTAACTTAAACGGTGGGTGCGTGAAGTCAATGCCGTGGAGCCAGTGGCAGACTCTCGAAGGCCGCTCAAGTGGTCCCGCACACCCATCATCTTTGACGAAGAGGACCACCCTAACCGCACCACCGCGGTAGGATGCTTGCCGTTGTTGGTATCACCAACAATCCGCAACCTCAAAGTCACAAAGATGCTGGTTGATGGTGGGGCCGGGTTGAATCTGATTTCTTCAAAGGTCGTTAGCAAACTCCAGATAGCAGAAGAAGAACTCAAAGTTACTGGTACATTTCAAGGGATCAACCCCGGCAGGAGTCGTCCTAAGGGGAAAATCACGTTACCGGTGACATTTGGGGGGGGGGGGAGTTGAACTACCGGACTGAGAAGATCGTGTTTGATGTGGTTGACCTCCCCCTGCCATACAATGGAATCCTTGGTCGCCCAGCTTTGGCCAAGTTCATGGTGGCATCCCACTATGCCTACAACACCTTGAAGATGCCAGGGCCGATGGGCGTCATTTCCATTCCATCAGATGAGAAGGACGCAATTATTTGCGTGGACAAGATGTACCGGGATGCAGTCGCGGCAGAGGCCACTGAAGCTGCAATCCCCGCCAAGGAAAGTAATGGAAAGAAGAAGGCTAACAGGGACGCCGGCAAGGAATTCGGGAAGCGTACCTCTTCGGGGTATGCTGCGCCTGTTGATGACTCACCGAAGAGTTCCAATAATAAGAGATCCAATGTTTCTGCACCCGCTGTGAAACAGGTCCCGGCAGGGCTGGCTGGCGCTGGTGGTACTTTCACCATCAGTGTCACCCTCGATGACAAATAGGAAAGCGCACTCGTTGCCTTCCTGCGGGCGAATGTCGATGTGTTTGCCTGGCAACCATCTGACATCCCCGGTGTTCCCAGGAAGGTAATCGAGCACCACCTTGCTGTCTTCCCACATGCCCAACCCGTCAAGCAGAAGGTCCAGAAGCAAGCTTTGGAGCGGCAACAGTTTATTGCCGAGGAGATCAAGAAACTTGAGGCAGCTAGTCTGGTTAGAGGAGTGTTGCATCCAACGTGGTTAGCAAATCCAGTGGTGGTACGCAAGGCCAATGGGAAGTGGAGGCTGTGCATAGATTTAACGGATCTGAACAAGGCATGCCTGAAGGACCCATTTCCCATGCCGCGCATCGACCAGATTGTGGATTCCACCTCCGGGTGCAACCTGCTTTCCTTCCTGGATGCCTACTCTGGATATCATCAGATCTTCATGTCCAAGGAAGATGAAGAGAAGACCGTGTTCATCACCCCATGTGGCACATACTGCTTCGTGCGGATGCCTTTCGGGTTGAAGAGCACCGGGTCTACTTTTGCGAGCAGTCCAGATTGGTTTTGGGTCACAGTTGCACAGGAACATTGAGGCTTACATGGATGATATTGTGGTCAAGACCAAGGACAGATCAACCCTCATCCAGGATTTGGAAGAGACGTTTGCTAATCTGCGCAAGATCAACTTCAAGCTAAATCCGGAGAAGTGTGTGTTTGGCGTTCCTTCCGGCAAGCTACTTGGCTTCTTTGTGTCCCACCGAGGGATAGAGGCCAACCCCGAAAAGATCAAGGCTATCGAGCAGATTCAAGCACCCAAGACAGTTAAGGACGTGAGGCGTTTGACTAGATGTGTTGCCGCGCTTAGCAGGTTCATTTCCAAGTCTGCCGAGCGTGCCTTGTCGTTCTTCAAGGTTTTGAAAAAGGCAGGGCCCATGGAGTGGACCCCCGAGGCAGGCGCTGCACTACAAGATTTGAAGGCCTACCTTTCCTCTGTGCCCACTTTGGTTGCTCCAAAACCTCAAGAGCCGTTGCTGTTGTACTTGGCGGCAACTAATCAGGTGGTTAGCATAGCACTGGTGGCGCAGAGGGAAGTGGATGGAGCAGCAGACACAGCTGGTGTCCCTTCCGGGGAGGAAAGCGAACACACTCCGGCAAGGTCAGATGCAGATCAAGGTAGAGAAGAGCAAAGCAGCGGAAGCAATTCTCTGGTCACGACAAAGAAGAAAGTGGTGCAGCGCCCAGTATACTTCGTCAGCTCCCTGTTGCAGGGGGCTAGATCCAGGTACTCTGGCATGCAAAAATTGATCTTTGGCCTTGTCATGGCCTCAAGGAAACTGCGCCACTACTTCCAAGCCCATGAGATCATAGTTGTCACCCGTTTCCCTTTGCAACGGATACTCTGAAACCCTAAGGCTATCGACAGGATAGTGGAGTGGGCTTTGGAGTTATCCAACTTTGGTTTGAAGTTTGAGAGCACATCAACCATTCAGAGCAGAGCATTGACAGAGTGTATTGCAGAATGGATGCCAACTCCTGATGAAGAGGTATTGGAGACAGTTATCCCCGGCAAGGAAGCGTCCCAAGAATGGATCATGTATTTCGATGGTGCCTTCCCCCTACAAGGTGCAGGGGCTGGCGTGCTTCTCGTTGCTCCCATCGGAGAGCACCTGAAGTACATCGTCCAGATGCATTTTCCCCAGGAGGAAGCTACCAACAATACAACAGAGTATGAAGGGCTCCTTGCCGGGCTCAGAATTGCAACATAACTGGGGATCAAGAAGCTGATCATCCGCGGAGATTCACAACTTGTGGTGAGACAAGTCAACAAGGATTACCAAAGTCCATCGATGGAGGCATACGTTGTGGAAGTGAGAAAGTTGGAGGAGCGCTTTGACGGATTGCAAACAGAGCACGTACCCCGTGCGGAAAACAGCATCGCTGATCATCTGTCAAAGTGCGCTGCGTAGAAGCTCCCTATGGAACCAGGAACTTTTGTTGTCCATCTGACTCAGCCCTCCGTATCCCCAGCAACAATGTCTAGAAAGAGGAGGAAACTGGACTCCGGCAAGCGTCTCCAGGTAGAACCTCTCGAGGATTCCGGCAGAAAGCTTGTCGGGCACAACTCCCCTTCGATCGCTGAGCTGCATTCCTCCCGCCAGGCCACCGGTCCCCGCGGTCGAGGATTGCACTCTCACGGATGAGGAAGTGTCGTTAGTCCTCATTGTCTAGCCACAGGCTCCGCCTAGGGCATGACACATAGTCCATTTCCTCCAAACTGGAGAACTTCCCGAAGAGCAAGAAGAAGCTGAAAAAGTAGCCCGGAGGGCCAGTATGTATCGGTTTGTTGACGACACACTATACAGAAGGAGGCCCAACGGTGTGAAATTGAGGTGCATTTGCCGGGAAGGAGGAAAGGAACTGCTGGCGGAGATACACAAGGGTATGTGCGGTTCCCACATTGGATCAAGGGCGTTGGTTGGGAAAGCTTTCCGGCAAGGATTCTACTGGCCCACAACCCTCCAAGATGCAGTCGAGCTTGTCACCAAGTGTGAAGCCTACCAGTTCCATTCCAAGAACATCCACCTGCCTGCCCAAGCTCTTCAGACAATCCCTTTATCATGGCCGTTTTTGGTCTGGGGGCTCGATATCCTCGGCCCTTTCCCTCATGCTGCCGAGGGCTTTGAATTCTTATTCGTTGCAATCGACAAGTTTACAAAGTGGCCGGAAGTAGAGCCCGTGAGAAAGGTGACTGCTCAGTCAGCTATCAAGTTCTTGAAAGGATTGGTGTGCCACTTCAGAGTTCCTGCCCAGATCATCACTGACAACAGCACCCAGTTCACGAGTCGTGCCTTCATGCAATACGTTCATGCCCTCGGAAGCAAAATCTCGTTCACCTCTGTGGCCCATTCAAGGAGCAACGGGCAAGCCGAGAGGGCGAACGCTGAAGTGTTGCGAGGACTCAAGACGAGAACTTTTGATAGGCTGCATAAGTGCGACAGGCGGTGGATCGATGAGCTACCGATGGTTCTTTGGTCCCTCAGAACGACACCAAATCGAGCTACTGGGCAGACTCCCTTCTCCCTAGTCTATGGGGCAAAAGCAGTTATCCCCACGAAACTCATTTATGGGTCACCTCGAGTGCTTGCCTACGATGAAGTAGCGCAAGATCAGCACCAGCGTGACGACGCTGTGCTACTCGAGGAGAACCGTCTCCGGCTGCTACGCGTGCCACATGCTATCAGCAAGCCCTGCGTCGCTATCACAGCCGCAGGGTTCGTGCCCGGTGTTTTGAGGAAGGCAACCTTGTCCTTAGGCGTGTTCAGTCTGCCAAGGATGCAAACAAGTTGACGCCAAAGTGGGAAGGCCCTTACCGGGTAGTACGAGTCACCAGACCTGGCGCAGTCCGTCTGGAGACCGGAGATGGCATTCACTTGCAAAACTCATGGAACATTGAGCATCTCCGCAAGTTCTACCCGTAAGGCGCAACTGTCGGGCCCTGCCCGGTAGCCACCCTTTTGTACAGGCCTTACCTCTGTTGCATGTAACCCCTTGTACAAAGCCAGGTGCAGACCCTGAGCAACAGAGAAATAAATGAAGCGCTGGGGGCCCCCCGACAAATTGCATGTATGCATAAGCATATCATGAGCATTGCATGTTCATGTAGAATAGATCGCATGAGGCATCATTTTCATCTGCATCATACTGGAGGCTCCTACCGTGGATTCGGTCCCGAAAAAGGAGAAGAGAAGACAAGCCTACATTGCGATCCCCGGCAAGCCCAAACAGATAAGTTCTCTCTCTTATCCATACGAGTTCTGTAAGTAAAAACTTGTGTATAGGAAAACCTGCCGCTTTCAAGACTTAGGTGCTCCCGTCCCTTGACTCAAACGTTGCTTTGGTCAGGGAGGTTGTAGTGGCCATTGGCGAGAAAGTTGGTGGGGGGCTGGTCCCTCTTCACGATTTGTGCCCGGCAGGCCTAGCCCCGTGGCAGCAACTTGAGGGTACTGGCAGGATAGCCTACCGGGGAAAAACTTGTTTACTTGAGCGTATGGAGGCATTCTCCCTCTTCATGGACATGTTACATGCACAAGTGCCCAGCAAGGTTTATCTTTTTCATTAATATACTGATCAACAAGTACAGACCTTATAGAACACAAACTTGGATAAAAGAGATTACATAATTTGAACTAAAGTTTGGCAAGTGCCTACATATTTTAGATTGAAAAAAGATAAGTGCCACGTGATGCCCTTTCTTGCCCCTCTCCTTCTAGGCACAGCGGCAGGAGGAGAAGAGGGCAGAAGGAGCGCCTGGGCGGAAGCCCAGCCCGGCCTCGTCGGGTCTCCTGATGAAGAGCTGGCGAGAGCGGGAGGGCGCGGGCGAAGGCGATGGTGAAGAGATCGACAGAGATGACCCGTCAACCGCCACCACCAGGGCCAGCAGGACGCGGCAGGGCGAACAAAGCTGCAGCCCACGAGGAAGCCTGCCGGGGCCCAGCTGGAAGGCTGCTGGAGGAGCCAGGAGCGCCACCCCCACCCCTGCATCCAACTCCCTAGCAAATCACCTTGCCGGGGAGGAGATGCAGGTGCAGATGATGGTGCCGCTGCCTCCCGACGTCGCCAACCTCAAGCTCGAGTCCAGGGCTCGGCCCTGGTCTCTTTCTCTCAACATTACGAGAAGAAAGAAGAAAAAGGCGAGAAGAGGAGCGTGGATGAACACTTCCGCTTCCCCCTGCCCCTCCTTTTTATAGGCAAGCTGGGGGCTGGGGGCTGATCCATCGATGGGTAACCACCGTCCTCCTCCACCAATCCATGAAGACCAGGCCCCAGCCATAACGCTCCCCCGCACCACGCACCTCCATTACCTACCCCGCTCGATGCATGCATCATACGTGGCCAAGGATAAGGGCGTGGTGGGAAGAGTGAATTGGCAGTTACTCACCCGTGCGTTAAAGTCATTCACGGGCCATTACAAGAATGGCCTCACCACAATTGGCGTTACACGACGGGCAGAAGAACCGGAAGCTGATCCGAGCTCAGATTAATGATGAAGCAAAGAAGATCTCAAAGGGCAAGAAGATATTTCCCCCTCGCCTGTGCACAAGTTAGGGCCTACCCCGACGACGCCTGGCAGCTCGTTCGGGCCAGGCCCGGGGGCTCCTGTCGGTGCAACAAACCCTAGGTCTGTTGCCCAGACCGTGCACAGGCCCAAGATCAAGACTGCAACATCCAAGACAAGGCCAAGGTAAAGAGATAGGCTCTTTGAGGAATCAAAGGGCAGGTTGAGAAGACCAAGTCAAGCCAAGAAGCAAGACACCGCTAAGGGAAAACCTCCCTTGCCGGGTAGGAGAGCCTGGCGAGGTCAAGGTTGCCCCGGAAGCAAGCCTCAAGACCGCCCCGGCAGGCCTGCCGGGGCATACGAAGGCAAAACGCCCCGCCAAGGCTTCACCGCCCCACCTCATAGCGACGCAAGTCACTGATCGGTGCGGTGTCAAGCCCCAAGATGACTAAGTGGCTGCCTTTTGCCACATGGCAGCCATTTCCTACAGGAATCACCTCCAGATGACACCCGTCCTGCGACATGTCATGCAGATAGGAGAGAAGGTGGCCAAACAGCCCGGCAAGGCATGCCGGGCAGGCCATGATGTGACACTGAGCGGCGCATTTAATGCGTACTGCTCTGTCTGCAGAGTAGATATGATAGCATTGTTCGCTATCTAATCAGTACACAATGATTGATTTGCCACTCTGGTGACCCTTGATCTATAAAAGGAGGCCCATGGCAACCATAGAAAGGATTCAGACCCCTGTATACTCATACGCGCGTAGCTGCTCTCCCCCCGAGGCAACCCTGCAGGGCAAGAGCACTGCGTTTCCACCACGATCCACCATCAATCCACCAAAGTAGGAGTAGGGTTTTACGCCTCGCGGCGGCCCGAACCTGGGTAAAACTGCCAGTGTGATCTCTGTTGTGCTACGCTGCGCTCCTCCGCTCTTTGTGCAACGTGCTTAGTCCCCTGCCGAACCAAAAGGGCCCTTGGCCCCATAGGTGGCCGTGGTTTCCCACGACAATTTTGAACCGTCGGAGTTGCTTGAACTTTTCTTCTGGAACTAACTCTTCTTGTGAAAGCGCTGAAATCTTTTCGTGATCAGTGCGAGATCTTTGCTGATCCTTTCAGGGTCATCAAAATCTTCTTCGGCATTTCCTTCGGAGGAAGAATCGGCCATAGCCTTGAGAGCATGGCTTTTGTGATGGTTTGAACCATATAGATCTCTCTTCTGTTCTTCTTGTTCCTCGTGGGTGTTTAGCCTCTCCATGATATCAGCAGAGTCGAGATCTTTGAAATCAGCTCGTTCCCTGATCATCAGAACAAGTGTGTTAAATGAACTGTCAAGTGATCGGACAAGTTTCTTCACAACCTCATGGTCAGTGATGTCTTTGGCGCCAAGGCCTTGCAGCTCATTTGCGATGTCACTCAGACGATCGAAGGTTTGCTGACAGCTTTCATTTCCAATGCACTTGAACCGATTGAACTTTGCTCGAAGAGTATCAATGCGAGCTTCTTTCTGAGTTGAAACTCCCTCATTTATCTTCTCAAGAATGTCCCAAAATTCCTTCGCAGTTTCACACTGTCGATAGCGAAGAAATTGAGCACGAGAGAGATGGCGACCAATTTCATCTTTAGCTTGAGCATCCATCTGAATGAGTTTCTTCTCGGCATCAGTGGAAGCTTGAGGTATTTCAATCGTGAATCCAAACTGCACCACGTTCCACATGTCATCATCAATGGCTCAGAGACGGATCTTCATCTTCTCCTTCCAGAAGGGATAGTCTGTCCCATCGAATATGAGAATCTTGAGATGCGACTTGGAGCTCACTATAGACATACTTAAACTCCAAGGTTGTTAGACCAAAATGAGGAGAGTCAAGGAGTACCATGCTCTGATACCAATTGTAGGAACGAAGTATGTCTACCAGAGGTGGGGGGAGGGGGTGAATGGGAGTTTTAAAATTTCTTCGGAAATCTCAAAACTTTCGAAACCCAGCAGCGGAGCGAATGAAAAACAAACTACAACAAGCTATAATTAAGTACCGAATGTAAACTAAAACATACATCAAGACAAATCACTTGAAGGAAAACAGATTGAATGTAAATATGGGTAGAAGAGGTAACCAGTGATGCTCGATGGCAACAGGGTATTTGTTCGACCAGTTCGTCCTTCTGCACGAGGACTATGTCTGGTTGGAGGGGCTGTGACTTAACACGGAAGATAAACTCTCTTCACCCTATTCTCCTCGACAATTGGTTCGTCAACCAATGCCGATCACTCGTGGTAGATACTTGAGGCGATCTCGAAACCTTTATGTCGTGGAATTGTCATGGCAGATGCCCTAGCATGAGGACTTAGGTGTGGAGCCATCGTCACGTAGTTAGCTTGAAGGGGTTAAACGGGACAAAGGACACGGAGAGTTTTACCTAGGTTCGGCCCCTCTCAACGAGGTAAAGGCCTACTCCTGCTTTAGGTTGTATTGCTTGGGTTTCGATTACTAGGGAGCGAATACGCTTGACCTAGCTCTCGACTTATGGTTTCTTGCTTTAACCCGCCGCCGGGTCACCCCCTTATATACACGGGTTGATGCCCGGCGGCTTACAGAGTCCCGGCCGGCTCATACACAAGGTGTCCGGCCCGGTGACCAATACTAAACTTTCCTTAACATACAAATTAAACATATGGCAGTTTACGCCCGTGGGCCTCAAGCCGTCTCCGGGTCTTGGGCCTCCAATAAGCTTGTTACATGAACCGCCATCCTCAGCATCTTCTTGGGCCTTCTCATCACGAACCGCCAGTGGTATGACCCGGCCCCTCCTGGGCGGGTTATACCCAATAGTTATATCCCCAACATTAGGCCCCAGGTTGATGTGAACTTGTTCATATCAATCTTCAACACTTGACTTACAAAAAATCCTTCATCATCAGTCCTTATGAAATCTTATAACCCGCCATGACGTCTGCTCACAGAATTGCGCTAACCCGCCATGACGTCATCTCGCATTAATATCGCACGGGGCCCAAATCTTAGCCTCCTCGATTCCCGCGCATGCCATCTATCCACTGCCTTATAAATAGGGGCAGGGGTCCTTTTCATTTTCCCCCCTTGCCTCCTCGTCTTCATCCTCTTCTTCGCAACGCCATACGCGCCCGAGCTCCGCCGCCGTCGACCTCGCGAGCCGCCTCAACTCTGGCCGCTGCATCGACCTGAACGCACCAGAGCACCGCCGCGCGCCACCACTGTCCAACAGCCCCGGTAAGCTCCCCTCTATTCCTCACCGCAGATCTCCATTAGGGTTTGCTCGAGTTCATCATAGTTCATCTCGGTTCATCTTTGTTCCTCCCTAGATCATGTAGTTTTTGACCTAAGTATAGTACCAATCTTGTGCGGTGGCAGTTTAGCACTCATTTTTAACATCTGAACGCCTCCCCTCCATAGGAGATCTGATCTGAGCACGTGAACTGTCCTGCTGCCGCCACTCTAGGTTTAGAATTTTTCTTCATTATCTGAACTGCTGTAGATCCAAAATTATAACACTGATCTGTGAAAATTGTTTTTCCAACATTTAGCAATCCTTCACTCATGGATCTGGAAATTGATAGCTATGTAGGCAGCTTAATTGATAAACCATAACCCGCCAAGTACCATTAGTCCCCTCTTAAGCCGCCAATAGATTGCTCTGCATCTCAACACTATCCTCCGGCTTAACACACTGCATGTTTATAGTTTTTACTTTTGAACCAATGACCGGCTTAACAACATGAACTTAAGACGGCAATATTTTCTTTTCAGACCTTCATCATCAACAATGACTAAGACCTTCACTTCATGCAACTGGGTCGCATCCCGGGTTACCGAGGAAGACTTGAACAATTTTGTTCAGACTGGCATCTTAGCTAAAAAGATGACATCCACTGGAGGGTCCCAGGCACTGAAAATCCTCCTGAGCCCAAGGAAGGCGAAATAATCATTTTTACTGATCACATGATCCGGGGGTTTACCCCACCCGGTTCAAAATTCTTCCGAGACGTGCTACACTTTTTCCAGCTCCATCCTCAAGATATTGGGCCCAGTTCTGTCTCCAACATCTGCAACTTCCAAGTTTTTTGCGAAGTTTATCTCCAACAAGAGCCCACTGTCGAACTGTTCAGGGAATTCTACTACTTGAACCGGCAAACTGAATTCACAGACGGACCCAGCTTGGAGCTAGGCGGAATTTCAATTCAGAAACAGAAAGAAGCCACCTTCCCATATGCCAAACCGCCCAGTCATCCTAAAGACTGGAACCGGACTTGGTTCTATTACCAAGATACATCTCCAGAAGGTGAAAACCCCTTGCCGGGTTACCGTGAACACTGGCTTAGTAACACACATCCACTCCCAGAACGGATCAGCACAAAGGAACGGGCCAAGTATGCACCCATATTTTCAAAGATTAGAGCCTTCATGGCTAACGGCTTAACCGGCATCGACCTTGTTCGGTGCTGGGTCGCCTGGAGAATTCTGCCGTTAAGCCGCCGCCCCGGTTTAATGTGCGAGTACACCGGCGACTTAAAAGATCCGCAACGCCACTGCGAGATCCAATTGACTGATGAAGATATCAATGAGTCGACCAAGGCTTTATTGAATGAAAGCTTGGCAGCTTGCAGCAAAACCAGACTCAATCCTTTCTGCACTCTCAACAAACCGCCAGCTGTAAGTTTTGTACATAATTTTTCAGTTAATCATCTTTTCATAAAAACTGTCCTCTTATACTCATCTGACTTCCACAGGCCGATTCTCCTTTCTGTAAGAAGAAGCTGCAGTTCAAACCGGCCAAGAAGACCCGGACAAAGACCAAGGCTAGCAAAATACCTGCCAAGAAGAAGACCGACCCCTCCGAGTTACTTAACTTGGACGACGACGATGATGATGATGAGTCGGAGGTAGAACTTGATTCTCTTGGCTCATTTTTTGTACATCTCATTGACAACGATTATTATCAGGATGACGCGGAAGCCAGCCGTGCGGGTGATGAAGAGGTAATTGTTCTTTCCTCCGGCTCAGAACCTCTGCCAAAATAGAAATCTCGACAAGCAAGCTAGAAAGTAAGGTTTTCTCATCCTTTAGCTCATTTGGATCCCAACTTTATTTTTAAGAAGCAGCAACATGAAGCTCGCCGCACAACCCAAAATAGCGGAGGCGGGATCCTTTCCTCCGGCTTACCGAACACACCAGCCCCTCGCAAACGCCGTCCAGAGGTCTCACCAATTTCTGACTTAGCTTATCCCAAGGCTGGTCTTTTTCGACAACCTCTTAATCCTTCCGACTCAAATTATCAGGGAACATCTCATTCCTCCTCTGGCGATTCAACAGGAACTCACATCCCAGTCTTCAAGACTGTGCCTGGGTAATGTTAAATCTCTGCTTTCCATCATATACTCAATTGCTGTGCTAACCTCGTCTTGTGCTACATTTACAGAGCTATGGCAAAGCCCAGCAAGAAGTTGAAGGTGACAAAAACAATCAAAAATCCTTCTGAACTGGAGAAACAGTCAGCAGAGACTTCCCTCCATGCTACTGAAGCCACCGTTGATGAACCGCCACTGGAAGAACACAACATCACCATAGATCATATGGATGTTGACCCAGCCACCGTTAAGCTGCCAAGTTCCATCAAACCTACTGAAGAAAATGCTGATGATGTCATCATTACTGGGCTTGGTTATACAGCGCCGGGCAATCCCACTGTCTTGTCAAAGCACAGTGCCAAGGAAGAAATAACTGTTGCTGACAAAGGCAAGTGGTCAGTGAATTTAGAGAGCTATGCTCACTATAGTGCTCAAGAGATCCACTCTAGGTACTTGAACCGTCTGCACACAAGCCGTGACTTCGAGGCCGGCTTAGTAAATCTCATGAAGGAACGTTTTGAGGTAAACACTAGCCTTCTTCATATAAACATACTTTACCAGCCGCCAAGTTTACTGGACATGATAGAATTGAATGTACTGTAGACTTTAGATAGTCTTATAGATAAAATCAAGTAGCCCCCAAGGGCCGGCTTACACTTTCAAGATAAGCCGGGACTTCAAATAGTAATGATTCAATTTTGCACCTGTAGCCCCTAAGGGCCGGCTTACACTTTCAAGATAAGCCGGGACTTCAAATAGTAATGATTCAATTTTGCACCTGTAGCCCCCAAGGGTCGGCTTACACTTTCAAGATAAGCCGTGTCTCATTACCATAGTTGTCAATAAAATCCAAGTATATAGCCCCCATGAATCGGCTATAGCCACGATAGTGTAGCTGAGTCATCATGAAATTGTCTTTGAAAAGAGCAATGTGCATTAGCCCCCAAGTGCCAAGTGAAATACTTGTATTGTGCTTGGGACTTTAAACAAAATGATTGTAATAGCACCTGTCGTTTGCATACTGTAGGCTGAACTCAATGCAAAAGAATCCCAAGTCACCGACCTTCAAGAAAATATCAAGTCTCAACAATCTGAAACTGCCAAGGCCAAATCAGAACTGACAACCGCCTTGGAAGAAATGGAGAAGTTGAAAAAGGACTTCAAGGCTGACATGACAAACTGGGAGTCTGACAAAGCAGCTATGTTGAAAAGAGCGAAAGAAGCAGAGGTGGCCCTTAAGCCGGTGACTGAAGAGCTTTCCGGTTTAAAACATCAAATTAACACCATGACCGCCGCTGTCTTTGGTAAGTAACATTATTCCAATCTGTTACCATACATGTAGTTGAATAATCATTCATCCGACTTATCAGTTTGTTTGGTAATGTAGGCTCCAGAATCGCCCATCTTGGTGCAGACATGCGCATGAAGCTGAAAGCCGCCTATACTCTTATCAAGCAATTGTATACTGGCGCGCAACGAGCTATCTCTGCAGCTTCTCATAAAAAACAACCACCAACTCTTATCAAAGACACTCTGGAAAAGCTGTCTGTATTGCCCCAAAGAGTAGAGGATCTGAAGCTATCTGCTGCTAGAGCCGGTGCCATCACTGCACTAACCCGGGCCAAGGCGTGGCAAGCAGATCTGGACCCAGAAGACTTGGCCAATGGCTGCCCAAGCGTAAAGGAGGACGGGTCTCCCTTCAGTACTGAGGACTTTGCGGCAATAGCAAGAGAAATGCGCCCTCTAGCAAGCAAACTGGCTGAAGATACATATCTATCTCATTACCAGGCGGCTTATAATGCTGATAACAAGAAAGTGAAGGCGCCGATTCACGACTCCCAGCAGCTTATTCCGCCAATCCGTAAGCACACCTTTGCTCCTGATATTGACCCGTCAACACTTATTGATGACGAAGCTGTGTTCAAAGCTTTGACTGGGATCAATTGGGCCACCTCTGACTTCCAGCCAATGGGTGACGAAGAAGAAGATGAACCGGAATCCTCTACTCGCCAAGGTCAAGATCATTAATCCAAGGGCCGGCTTATTATCTGCCCGTTGAACTACCTTATGCCTCAAAACACTTATTCTTTTGGGCCGTCCAGTGCCTTGTAATAGGCTAGTTTGAAAACAGTGATCTGCCATGCCATCATGCATGTTGATTTGCATAACACTTATGAGCCGTTTTGATCTTTTCTGACAATCCACCGTTTATGTTCGTAATCATTGTCATCTTTGTTGATCATGCTGTCTTAAACCCTGCATACAAACAGTGAACAAGTGCCTTGCCGGTTTACCCCAAGGCGGGTCATAACACCCCATATGAAAACCACTGGTGACTGCATCGTCCGTAACCAGGGCCGGTTTATCAAAACTTCATATAATCATAACAAAGCAAATATCATACCTGTGATATTTATTCATACTGCCGGCTTACAACGCCATAGACAACAAAGGGTAACATCCCAAAAACTTGAGTATAGAACTCCAAGCATATAATCATCACACACTGGCGACTTATCATCCAAAGCCAGGCCGGGTTATCAAAACACCGGATATTTTCAAATATGAATCATAAGATCAAGGCAACATGGCCCGAATCAACTTTCAACCATATATCATTATGGTATAAACAGAAATCACCAAAAAGATTCAAAGTCAATATAAACCAGAAAACCAAGGCATTCAAAGGCTGCCAAACCTCAACATCAAGTGCTATTCAAGGGCTGCACAGCCACTGAGTTACTCCTTAATTCAAACCTGTAAGCCAGGCCTCACATGACCAATCGCTGTTTTAACTTTGACAAGTTCAGGGTCTTTACAAGATTGACTGTCAAGAGTACGGTGAGTCATTCCAGGATTACCTGGTCGGAGTGGCAAGCATACAAAGGTAGGATAACCCGGATTTTTGGTGAATACACCTGGCGTCCAAGCCCATTACAAGGGTCAACAAAGCTCTGTTCATTTAACAAGGAGCCCCCAAGTAATATTCCGATCCAGGCGTACAAGCCGGACCAATAGGGTAGTCATAGCTATGCTCAATGAGCAGGAAACCCCCCAAATATTTTGCAATCAAGGCGTACAAGCCGGATCAAAAGGGTAATCATAGCTATGCTCAATGAGCAGAAAGCCCCCTAGTGACCTTATGAAGTGACAATAAAGACTCAGATTCTCAGAAATGAAACGACAGAGGCCCTGAATCATCAGGGATGCCGGCTTTATTATACTAATCATAATATATACATTAACAAAAGTATGTACATCACAAGAGCCGGTGGCTCAGGTGTAATAAGGCCGAAGATGAGCAATATTCCACGGCCGGTGGGTCTCCTCCTCCGACGTGCGTGAGTCCTTATGGCTTCGAACATCGATAAGGTAGTATGACCCGTTGTTCAGATTTTTACTGACCACAAAGGGCCCTTCCCAAGGTGGGTATAGTTTGTGCATATCAGTTTGATCCTGGATGAGCCGGAGCACCAAATCTCCTTCTTGAAAAGTCCTGGTTTTAACCCGGCGGCTGTGATAACGACGCAGATCTTGCTGGTAAATCGCTGAACGAGCCGCCGCAAGGTCACGCTCCTCATCCAAAAGGTCAATAGCATCCCGACGTGCTTTCTCATTATCAGCTTCAACATAAGCCGCCACGCGGGGCGAGTCGTGACGTATGTCACTAGGGAGAACCGCTTCTGCTCCGTAAACCATGAAGAAAGGCATGTAACCCGTAGATCTGTTGGGGGTGGTATTGATACTCCAAAGCACCGAAGGCAATTCTTCCACCCAACAACCCGGCGTCCTCTGCAAAGGGACCATAAGCCGGGGTTTGATACCTCTCAAGATTTCTTGATTGGTTCTTTCAGTTTGACCATTAGACTGGGGGTGAGCCACCGATGACACATCAAGCCGGATATGCTCTTGTTGACAGAATTCTTTCATTGCAGCTTTAGACAGATTGGTACCATTATCAGTAATGATACTATGAGGGTATCCAAAATGAAAGATCACCTTTTTAATGAACTGAACCGCCGTTGCTGCATCACATTTGCTGGCCGGCTCAGCCTCAACCCACTTTGTAAACTTGTCAACAACTACCAGGAGGTGAGTCTTTTTGTCCGTGGACCTTTTAAAAGGCCCAACCATATCCAGTCCCCAGACTGCAAACGGCCAAGTGATTGGAATCATCCGCAATTCTTGAGCCGGCACATGAGCTCGTCTTGAAAATTTCTGACAGCCATCACATTTACTGACCAGATCTTCCGCATCAGCATGAGCCGTCAGCCAATAAAACCCATGATGAAAAGCTTTAGCAACGAGAGACTTAGAGCCGGCATGATGGCCGCAATCTCCTTCATGAATTTCCCTTAAAATTTCACGGCCCTCCTCATGAGAAATGCATCGTTGAAACACCCCTGTAACACTGCGTCGGTGTAACTCACCATTGACAATAGTCATTGATTTAGACCTCCGGGTTACTTGCCTAGCCAGAGTTTCATCATCAGATAACTCGCCCCGGGTCATATAGGCTAAATATGGAATAGTCCAATCAGGAATAACATGGAGAGCCGCCACCAACTGTGCCTCCGGGTCAGGAATTGCAAGATCCTCCTCCGTAGGCATTTTAACTGATGGATTATGCAAAATATCGAGGAAAACATTAGGGGGCACTGGCTTACGCTGAGACCCCAGCCGGCTTAAAGCATCAGCGGCCTTGTTTTTCCTGCGATCGACATGCTCCACTTGATAACCCTTAAAATGACCAGCAATTGTATCAACTTCTCTGCGATAAGCCGCCATGAGTGGATCCTTGGAATCCCATGTCCCTGAAACTTGCTGAGCCACTAAGTCTGAGTCGCCAAAACACCTCACCCAGCTTAGATTCATCTCTTTAGCCATACGAAGACCATGGAGCAAAGCTTCATACTCAGCTGCATTGTTAGTACAAGGGAACATCAACCTCAAAACATAACAAAATTTATCACCTCGTGGGGAAGTCAAAACAACTCCAGCCCCCGAGCCTTCCAATTGCCTGGATCCATCAAAGTGAATAGTCCAATACGTGGTATCCGGTTTGTCCTCAGGCATCTGCAACTCTGTCCAATCATTGATGAAATCCACAAGTGCTTGGGACTTGATAGCCGTCCTAGGCATATATTTCAAACCATGAGGTCCGAGCTCAATAGCCCACTTGGCTACCCGACCTGTGGCTTCTCTGTTTTGAATAATATCCCCCAAGGGAGCAGAACTAACCACAGTGATGGGATGACCGAGGAAATATTGCTTCAACTTGCGGCTAGCCATGAACACGCTGTAAACCAATTTCTGCCAATGTGGGTATCTCTGCTTAGATTCAATGAGCACCTCACTGACATAATAAACCGGCCTTTGAACCGGATACTCCTTGCCTGACTCTTTCCTTTCAACCACAACTGCCACACTGACAGCTCTGTTGTTTGCAGCCACATATAAAAGCAAGGGCTCCTTCTCAATAGGAGCTGCAAGAACCGGCGGTTTAGCCGATTGTCTCTTAAGTGCCTCAAATGCCTCATTGGCAGCATCACTCCAGACAAAGCTATCTGTCTTCTTCATCATTTGGTACAAAGGAATAGCCTTCTCTCCCAGGCGGCTTACAAACCGGCTCAGAGTTGCAATACGACCCGCCAACCGCTGGACGTCATTAATACATGCCAGCTTAGCCAAAGAAGTGATAGCCTTGATTTTCTTCGGGTCAGCTTCAATGCCTCTCTCAGAAACCAGGAAACCCAATAGTTTGCCCGCTGGCACATCGAAGACACACTTGGTCGGGTTAAGCATCATTTTATAGACCCGGAGATTGTCAAAGGTCTCTTTCAAATCATCTATCAAAGTCTCCTTCTTCCTGGATTTCACAACAATATCATCCACATAGGCGTGAACATTGCGTCCAATCTGGTCATGGAGGCAATTCTGAACACACCGTTGGTAAGTCGCCTGGGCACTCTTGAGCCCAAAGGGCATAGACACATAGCAGAAGGCTCCAAAGGGAGTTATGAAAGCTGTCTTCTCCTGGTCCTTAACTGCCATCTTGATTTGATGATAACCAGAGTAAGCATCCAAAAAGCTCAAATGCTCACAACCCGCCGTAGCATCAATAATCTGATCAATACGAGGGAGAGCAAAAGGGTCAGCCGGACAGGCCTTATTAATGTCTGTATAATCCACACACATACGCCAAGTGCCGTTTCTTAAGCACCAGCACCGGGTTAGCTAACCACTCCGGATGAAAAACCTCAATGATGAATCTAGCAGCCAAGAGCCGGGCCACTTCTTCACCAATTGCCTTGAGCCTCTCTTCATTGAAACGATGAAGAAATTGCTTGACCGGCTTAAACTTTGGATCAACATTAAGAGTGTGCTCAGCGAGTTCCCTCAGTACACCTGGCATGTCAGAAGGTTTCCATGCAAAGATGTCCCGGTTCTCACGGATGAACTCGATGAGCGCGCTTTCCTATTTCAGATCCATATTAGCATTGATGCTGAACTACTTGGACGAGTCGCCAGGAACAAAATCGACCAACTTAGTGTCATCTGCCGACTTAAACTTCAATAGGGGGTCATTCTCTGTAGTTGGCTTCTTCAAAGGTGTCATATTCGCCGGGTCAACATTATCTTTATAAAACTTCAACTCCTCGGCGGCACAGGCCGACTCAGCATACGCAGCATCACCCTCTTCACAATCTAGAGCAATCTTCCTATCACCGTGCACCATGATGGTGCCCTTATGACCCAGCATTTTAAGTTGCAAATAAACCTAACAAGGCCGTGCCATGAATTTGGCGTAAGCCGGCCGCCCGAATAAAGCGCGATATGGGCTTTTGATCTTGACCACCTCAAAGGTTAATTTCTCAACTCTGGAATCATGGTCATCTCCAAAGGCTACCTCCAGGGTTATCTTACCCACTGGATACGCCGACTTACCAGGCACCACCCCATGAAAAACAATAGAAGACGTCTTAAGATCTTTGTCAGTCAAATTCATACGACGAAAAGTATCATAGTAAATGATATTGATACTACTGCCCCCATCCATGAGCACCTTTGTAAGCTTATACCCTCCTACCTGAGGAGCCACCACCAATGCCAATTCACCCAGATTGTCAACCCAGGGCGGGTGATCCTCACGGCTCCATACGATGGGCTGCTCAGACCACCTCAAATAACGAGGTACTGCCGGCTCAACTGAGTTCACCACCCGCTTATGGATTTTCTGATCCCATTTGCACAGACTTGTGGTGAATACATGATATTGACCACTATTCAATTGTTTTGGATTGCTTTGATAACCAGATTGTTGATTAAAACCACCTTGATTGCCTTGTCCCTGAAAACCAGAACTTGAACCGCCACCTCCAAATCCAGGTTCATGAGGGCCAAATCCTGAACCGCCATGCGGGCCATGATTATTCTGGAAAAAATTAGAGTTTCTATATTCCCTCATGATGAAGCAATCCTTCCACAGATGACTGGCCGGCTTTTCCTGGGTTCCATGCTTTGGGCAAGGCAGATTCATCATGGCCTCAAGGTTGACCTTTGGCCCTCCAAACCGGGGCGCTGACGTCTTCCCCTTACGACCCTGGTTATTACTCTGCGCATTGGTGTTAGCCACAAAGTCTAAACCGCCGTCAGCCTTGCGCTTACCATTGCCACCTTGACCCGCCATGTTATGCTGTCCCTTTGTATTGCCACTCTTTTCCCTTTACCAGCTTTCTCCTCATCAGACTCAGGGTCTTTAGTGCTATCAGAGTCGGCATATTTGACGAGAGCCGCCATGAGCTCCCTCATATCATTGCAATTGCGCTTAAGCCGCCCCAATTTCTGCTTAAGGGGAAGAAAACGACAATTCTTCTCCAACATCAGGACTGCTGAACCGGCGTTGATACTGTCCAACGAGTGTATAATAGTTGAGATTCGGCACACCCAATTGGTTGTTGACTCACTTTCACCTTGGACGCAAGAGTCCAAATCCAGAATCGACATAGGCTGCTTGCACGTGTCTTTAATTTTTTGGATAAAACGCGCTTTCAACTCTGCCCATGATCTGATGGAGTTAGCGGGCAGCCCTTTTAACCAAGTACGAGCCGGCCCATCCAACATCATGGTGAAATACTTGGCACATGCAGCATCACTAACATCCAACATCTCCATAGCCATCTCATAGCTTTCAATTCAAGCCTCCGGGGGTTGATCCGCCGTGTAGTTAGGCACCTTACGGGGGCCCTTGAAATCCTTAGGCAAGCGCTCGTTGCGTAGAGTCGGCACTAAACATGGCACGTCTAAGGTTCTAGAAGTCACCCCTGTCTCCACAGACGCTGACGGATAAACCGGAGGTTGCTGTTGAGCCGCCAACTGAGCCGCCAGCTCAGCCTCACGCCGCGCCCTGCCCTGGTCCACCAAAGCCTGAGCATCATTATCAGCACGCGGTGGGTCAGGCCTATGAGGCGGATTGCGGTGCCGCTCACTGCTCGATACAGCCGGTTCATCAATGTGTCTGCTATAACTCTGATTTGGACGCGGGGTCGAGTGAATCCGTTCACGACTGTATGAATAAGCCACCTGTTGAGCCACAACCGTCTGAAGAAGTTCTCTAGCTCGCCGTATTTCCATCGCTGCTGGTGACTCATCCTGAACTGGGAGAGCCGCCAATCGAGTTGCCGCAGCTATCATGTTATCCGGAGGATTAGAGTAATGACCCAGGGGCGTCGGAACATGCTGAGGAGGGGTCAGATTCAAACGTGGGGGGTCTGCAACACGTGGCTGAACCGGTGCTCTAGCCGCCGGCGCCTCAACGGTCTGATCCACCACAGGCGGGTTACTGGTTCCTGCCCCTGGCGTGTTGAAAAGGTTTCTCGCATCGTAAAGCGGGGGTAAACGACTCACATGCCTTCTGCTAAAGACAGCGTTTGATGCGTCCCGGTCCAAGCTCAAGCGAAAACTTTCTGCTTTAAGCCGTTCTGCCTCCCTCTCCAAGGTGGCTCACTCCGTCGCCATCCGGGTGTTCTCAGCATTCAGATCCTTCTTTGCTTGAGCTATTTCATCACATAACTTTGCAACGTCCACATTATGTTGCGTTTGGTTTGCCGGGGTCACCTCCGCCGTCAACAACGTTGCCAAAGCCTCCAACAGTTCAGATAAAACTTGAGCTGGCGGCCGCATAGGGCCTCCTGCCCCAGCTGCCGTTGCCATTGCTGAACCGGAGATCAATGCCGCCGCAGTTGAAGAATTCTGCCCTGGCTGTGTATCGGCCATGAAGATTGTAACCCGGTTTGGCGGCTCATAGGGGTCCGGAATACTGTCGCCATCGGAGCAGCCCCCAAGCCCACCATCCTGAACTTGATACATGGAGTTGGTCTCACCGGATGAGGACTCATCGCCTGAATAGATGGCCGTCTCACCACCAGACTCAGATCCCCCTTCCAGATGTACTCCTTGAGTAAATCCCACAAAGACATGCTTCAGGGCGGCTTGAACCTTGGCGGGTCGCGTGCGCTGAGCCATCTCGACGATGTCGGCGCAGGTGTCCGGCTCAGCTTCCGACTCACTAATCTTGCTGACGAAGACATGAATTCCGCCAAAGGGGACCCGGTACCCGTACTCGATTGAGCCGGCCTCGGGGCCCCAGCCCGCGTCGTCGATGTAGAGCTTGCCGCGGCGACTTTTAGTCATCCGGCCCACAGCGTATCCCTTGAGCCCTGCGAAGCTGCCCTTCAAGAACTCGAAACCACCATGCGCTGGCCCCACGGTGGGTGCCAACTGTCGTGGAATTGTCACGGCAGATGCCCTAGCATGATGACTTAGGTGTGGAGCCATCGTCACATAGTTAGCTTGAAGGGGTTAAATGGGACAAAGGACACGGAGAGTTTTACCCAGGTTCGGCCCCTCTCAACGAGGTAAAGGCCTACTCCTGCTTTAGGTTGTATTGCTTGGGTTTCGATTACTAGGGAGCGAATACGCTTGACCTAGCTCTCGACTTATGGTTTCTTGCCTTAACCCGCCGCCGGGTCACCCCCTTATATACACGGGTTGATGCCCGGCAGCTTACAGAGTCCCGGCCGGCTCATACACAAGGTGTCCGGCCCGGTGACCAATACTAAACTTTCCTTAACATACAAATTAAACATATGGCGGTTTACACCCGTGGGCCTCAAGCCGCCTCCGGGTCTTGGGCCTCCAATAAGCTTGTTACATGAACCGCCATCTTTAGCATCTTCTTGGGCCTTCTTATCACGAACCGCCAGTGGTATGACCCGGCCCCTCCTGGGCGGGTTATACCCAATAGTTATATCCCAACACTTTACATACTTCTTATTCTAGAACCACAATCACTCTTGGTCTCTGAAGAAATTGACACCTAACCATCTAGAGAGTTTGCAGCTCTCAAGAGTAATAGGCGGAGTGTACTGGACTTAGATTCGAGTGATGCTGAACCACTATCTAATTCTTGGGCTCTAGGGGTTTTCTCTCGGTGGATTTTAAACTCAAATTGCTCAGAGAGGGGGTTGCTCAACAATCTTCTCAGAATCAAATGGAGCAGCCACCGGACAAAGCCGGCGCGAGGTGGCTATTTATAGCCGCAACCTTCCCTGGTGGGTAATGACCATACTAGTGATAGATAGTTTTATAACAAGATAATTCATAACAAGTAACATGTAGGAATTGTAACAAGGGTGTAGCAAGGTGGCCCAATCCTTTTTATAGCAAAGGACAAGCCGGAAAGTTCTCTTATGTAAAGCAAAGTGCTCTCAAGGACACATGGGAATAGTCATCTAGTCACGTTCATCATGTTTAGTTGATTCGCGTTCGCTACTTTGATAATTTGATATGTGGGTGGACCGGTGCTTGGGTGCTGTTCTTACTTGAACAAGCAACCCACTTATGATTACCCCGTCTTGCAAGCATCCACAACTACGAAAGAAGAATTAAGATAAATGTAACCATAGCATGAAACATATGGATCCAAATCAGCCCCTTACGGAATAACACATAAACTAGGGTTTAAGCTTCTGTCGCTCTAGCAACCCATCATCTACTTATTACTCCACAATGCCTTCCCTTAGGCCCAATTATGGTGAAGTGTCATGTAGTCGACGTTCACATGACACCACTAAAGGAAGCAACCACATACATATCATGAAAATATCGAAGGAATAACAACTTCACATGATTACTTACAACAAGACTTCTCCCATGTCTTCAAGAACAAAAGTAACTACTCATAAATCATATTCATTTTCAAGATCAGAGGTGTATTGAATATGCTTGAGGATCTGGACATTTAATCTTCCACCAAATAAACCAACTAGCATCAACTACAAGATGTAATCAACACTACTAGCAATCTACAGGTACCAATCTGAGGTTTTGGGACAAAGATTGAATACAAGAGATGAACTAGGGTTTGAGATGAGATGGTGCCGGTGAAGATGTTGATGAAGATTGGTCCTCCCATGATGAGAGGATTGTTGGTGATGTCGATGTGTAGGAACGAAGTATGTCTACCAGAGGGGGGGGGGAGTGAATGGGAGTTCTAAAATTTCTTCAGAAATCTCAAAACTCTCGGAACCCAGCAGTGGAGCGAATGAAAGACAAACTACAGCAAGCTATAATTAAGTACCAAATGTAAACTAAAACATACATCGAGACAAATCACTTGAAGGAAAATAGATCAAATGTAAATATGGGTAGTAGAGGTAACCAGTGATGCTCGATGGCGACATGGTATTTGTTCGACCAGTTCGTCCTTCTGCACAAGGACTATGTCTAGTTGGAGGGGTTGTGACTTAACACGGAAGATAAACTCTCTTCACCCTATTCTCCTCGATAATTGGTCCGTCAACCAATGTCGATCACTCATGGTAGATACTTGAGGCGATCTCCAAACCTTTACAGACTTCTTCTTCGAGAACCACAATCACTCTTGGTCTCTGAAGAAATTGACACCTAATGTTCTAGAGAGTTTGCAGCTCTCAAGAGTAATAGGCGGAGCGTACTGGACTTAGATTTGAGTGATGATGAACCACTATCTAATTCTTCGGCTCTAGGGGTTTTCTCTCGGTGGATTTTAAACTCAAATCGCTCAGCGAGGGGGTTGCTCAACAATCTCTCAGAATCAAATGGAGCAGCCACCGGACAAAGCCGTCACGGGGTGGCTATTTATAGCCGCAACCTTCCCTGGTGGGAAATGACCATATTGGACACGCGGTCCAGCCAATGGCCAACCGACACGTTTACAACGGTCAGATTTTGGAGCAATGGTAACATTACTTGAGGAACAAGTAATGCTAACTCCTCGGTCTGAGACAAATCTCTCGCAGCGAAGAAGATCGCAGTCTCTTGCTGGCAAGTATTTGCTCGGAGCACAAAGAGATTTCTCTCGCAACTTTCATAGGATTTGGGTTTAGCATCAGAGAATCAATGTTTTGAATGCTACACCCCTCTTAATAGTAAAGTGGTCCTATGACTCAATAAAGAGAAAAAGAACAACAAAATAAATGCTACGTCTTCAGTTCGTCTTCAATCTCCTCGGACACAGTCATTTTCCTCCGACAGGTACCGAACCAATTGCTTCACTTCAGCAATTTTTGAGGGGTCACTCACGTTATCATAATCTTCGGTGATAACCTTCACTGCAGCACAGGGAGATTACCTTCGTCGTTTAGCTGAAACTCCTCGTGATCTCAGGGACCTGTTACTCTGTGTGCACTAGCAAACACATAAGTCCCATACTATTTGGGACAAAGATTGAATACAAGAGATGAACTAGGGTTTGAGATGAGATGGTGCTGGTGAAGATGTTGATGAAGATTGGTCCTCCCACGATGAGAGGATCGTTGGTGATGTCGATGGATTCGATTTCCCCCTCCCGAAGGGAAGTATCCCTGACGGAATCGCTCCACAGGAGACGAAAAGTGCTCCTGCCCAGGTTCTGCCTCGAGACGGCGGCGCTTCATACCGAAAGTCTTCTCTTTTTTTTTCTAGGTCAAAACCCTTCATATAACAGAAGATGGGCATCGGAGGCCAGCTTTGGGCCCCACAAGGCATCAGGGCGCGCCTAGGGGGTGGCCGCGCCCTGTTGCCTTGTGGGCAACTGGTGGCCCCCCTCTGGTATTTCTTTGGTCCATTATTTTTATATACTCGATAAAAAATCTCCATGATGTTTGAGGACATTTGGAGCTTTGTAGAATAGGTATCTCTGTTGTAGTTCTTTTAGGTCCAGAACTCCAGCTGCCGGTAATCTCCCTCTCCATGTAAATCTTGCAAATTAAGAGAGAAAAGGGATTAGAATTGCATCATAAAGTGAAATAATGACCAAAAATAGTAGATATAACAACAAAAAAACATGATGCAAAATGGACGTATCAACTCCCCCAAGCTTAGACCTGCTTGTCCTCAAGCGAAAGCCGAACTCGATAATCACGGCCACATGTTTAGAGAGAGAGGTGTCGATAAAAACAAAATACGTACATGATAGCATCATGATCATTAACATAACAGCAAATATTTGCCATATAGCTTCTCATAAACAAGTAATAATTCATTCACAACCTTGAAGTACGAATATAAACTTTCTTGAAAACAAACAAACAAGCTATGTTCTCAGTAATTGAAACAATCACAATTCATCATATTTCCAGGAAGAGTCTGTGTAAGAGCTTTTGTTTTAGCAAGTCCACATACTCAACCATCATATAGTCTTCTACAATTGCTAACACTCAATGCATATTTTTGGGAACAAACATTTCCTCAGACACATAGGAAGATGGGGGCTTATTGTTTTTGCCTCCCAACTCGTTTACCTCAAGGATAATGTCAACATTAATAACTCATGATCACCTACATCCAACTTGATATATATATATATATATATATTTAGTTCGGATCTACAATTAATAAAAAAGAAACCCCATGCCGCCACGTCGTCCCTCTCGGGGCGACATGGGCGAAGCCCCCCGCATGCCACATCACACCACCACCTGCTACGCCCCACCTCCTCCTCCATCTCATCGCCACCAGTTGGCTCGGCTGGCCAAAGGCTCGCCATGGCGGCAGCGGGGCGGCGTCCCCTTTCCCCTTCCTGCCCTATCCCCATAACCCTAGCCCTTGCCTGATTCGCCGCCAGTGGTGGGTCCTCACCGCGACGTCGCTACTGTGCGCCCTGGCCGGAGGTTGCTGGTGCCTGGAGGGCTGGCACCTCGCCTTGTTGGGGCTTTTGTGGTCGCCGCCTGGGATTCCTGTTCTGGCCTAGATCTGGGGCCAGAAGGGGCTATGTGTCCTGACCAGACGGCTGCAGCCACGAGGGCTGTGCATCCCGATCTGAGGCCAGAAGTCCCCCATCTACCTGCAGTCCTCTTTGATCTAACCATCGGTGAGTTCCAGACTTCTTCTTCGAAGGAAAATGAGGACTTGTGTATATGACGCTCTTTGGACACCTTGAATGGATAGGGGTCGGTCGTGTGCACCCGCAATGTCAGCATAATTAGCTTGATCAAGGTATTGTGAAGCTCTCTTCTTGTTGACACCTTGGGACATGTCTGCACCAAGATTTCCAAGGGATCAACACATGCAGAGAATGCCATGCTGTGATTGGAGGACCTGCAACTGCCGAAGGTGGGGTCTTGGATGCAATGATGACTTTGCTTCATAGGAAGTTGTCCGGAGGCTCGCGGGATATGTTCCCGTCCAGACCGGGCGCGAGTTCCTATGAGCTTGGTGGTACGTGACTTGTAGTAATAGCCTCCGGGAGTGGGGGCGGCATCATTGGAGGACTTCTTAGATGGTGGTGCTCCTTTGAGTACCAAGTCGTGATTCCAGGGTGAAAACCTAAGGTCTGGCTTTTATTGGTTGTGCCTGGCAGGGTGGCCTTGTTGAAGGCATTATTTTGGGAACGCGGTCTTTCTCCAGGGTGAAAACTTACGATCTTTGATTGGGCAATGACAATGTTTGTGCATTGTTTCCTTCCTGGAGGCGTTGCTTTTGGAAAACCTTCTTTCTAGTTCGGGTGCTGTCTTTGGTGGTGGTCAGAGTGCTGCTACTACGGGTGATTGATCAACGTGGCAAGGTCTTTTCCCCCCCTTTTCTCCTTTTATTCTCTTTTTTGGCAGTGTGCATCCTGGATGTTCTTAGGCACCTTGTTGGTGCAGAGGCTGGGTGTAATTGGTATCTACTTGATATTAATATATTCCCCTTTAAAAAAACTAGATATATATGCCTGGATCTTTCCCCACCACATGATGCTTGCCACTTAAGGGATAAATAAGAAAGGAATAGGGATAATCACTATTTACTCTTGCATAAAAGTAAATACAGAAAAGTGAAAGATAGGCCATTCGCAGAGGGAAGTAGAGGTTGTCATGCGCTTTTTATTTTTGGATGTGCAAGCTCTTAATGTAAAGGAACGTCACTTTATATTGCCCCTTATGATAGTAACCTTTATTATGCAGTCCATCACTTTTATTTCTTTGCCATCATAAGATCGTACAAAGCTTATTTTCCCTTACAATAAAAGATCATACATATTTTGGAGCAATTTTTATTGCTTTATGCACAGATGACAACTTACTTGAAGGATCTTATTCAATCCATAGGTAGATATGGTGGACCCTCATGGCAAGAGACTGCGTTTAAGGGTTTTGCATGCACAAGTAGTATCTCTACTTAGTGCATATTTTGGCTAGCAAAAGAAAACAAGCACCACATGTTAGAGGATCCATGACAATATAACTTCTATGTGAATGCAAGCAAACATAAATCATTACGTTGTCTTCCTTGTCCAACATCAACTATTTGAAGATGCAGAAAATATTTGATGGGGTCTCACAATCATAAAAGATGTCGAAGATAGTATATTTATATGTGAATCTTCTCTCCCTTTAATAATCTTGCATGAATTGCATCCATGACCAATACTATTTTTGTTAATTTCTAATAAATTTTATCAACCATACTCTTTCTATGTGAAGTTATTATACCCCATGGGATCAACATATGATATTTTATTCCTTTTTATTGCTGAGATTGAAAAGAAAGTAAAGAAACAAAACTCAAACCACTCTTTATTATATAACTCTCACACTCAATTACATAGATAGATCACTAAGCAAGCACTTGAAACTAAAGCATACTAACTTTTTATTCTTCTAAATCATGAAATAACTAAGGATTGAACTAAGATAGATAATGATGGTAAAAGTGATGTGATACGATACCGTGGCACCTCCCCAAGCTTGGAACAAGCCAAGGGTGGTTCTACCCGTGTACTCAAGTTTCTTTCTTTGGTGTTGGTGGTGATGAAGTAGTAGGCTTGTCCTTCATCTTCAATAAGTATTCCAGATTGCCATTGATCTTCCGAAGAGCGTGATTTTGCTCTTCCAATAGAATAGCCTCATGAGTAAGAGCTGTATTCTGAGCACAAATTGCTTCATAAACCTTTAAAGTATCAATTTCAGATGGAGAGAGGCTATGATTAAGGGTTTGCAATATGTCTTGCTTTTTTGTAGTCTCTCCTGTGGGCATGGATTGATCTCCTTCTTCTTGGATCTGTCTTCCCCTGGCCTCTTCAGCTTCCTCATACTTGCCGGTGTCCTCTTCTCCTGAATACCACTCATAATAAACCTTGATGAAAGGATGTTTGCTCGATGAAGGTTGCACGATCCGGTGCTTGGTACGGAGCCTTCTGGGAGCCATGGGAAACTTTAATAGTCGAATCATGTCAGGAAAACAATGCGGAACAAGAACAAAGGAGAAACTTGCGATACAGTGGTCAAAACATATGGGAGTATATATAATGGATTTTTGTCTTGCAAAACAAGTATACGGGAGGAAAACGGAGTCAGGGAGGCACATGAGGGTCCCACAAGGCAACCCGGCACCCAGGTAGGTAGGGCACGCCCTATTGCCTTCTGAACTCCTCGTGGGTCCCCTCGGCTGGTTCTTATTTTTATATTTTTTCTCATATTCCAAAATGGATAGAAATATTTTTTATGGAATTTTTGGAGTCGGGTTACTTACCGTATCACATACCTATTCCTTTTCAGGGTTCTGGAGTGTTCCAGAAGGTCTCTCTTATGTTTCCTTCAGTGTCATAGGTTGAATTATATTAGTTTTAACATTGATGGGCGTACCTGAGATATAATGTTTAATTATTTGCCCATTAACCACTCTCGCATTAGCGCCTTCAACATTATTGATCTTGATAGCTCCGGGGCGATAAACTTCTTCAACGATATATGGCCCTTCCCATTTAGAGAGAAGTTTTCCTGCAAAAAATCTGAAATGAGAATTGTACAATAGAACTAGATCACCCACTTTAAATTCCCTTTTTGTATTCTCTTATCATGCCATCTTATAACATTTTCCTTAAACAACTTGGTATTTTCATAAGCTTGTGTCCTCCATTCATCTAAAGAGCTAATATCAAATAACCTCTTTTTACCAGCAAGTTTGAAATCATAATTAAGTTCTTTAATTACCCAATAAGCCTTATGCTCTAACTCAAGAGGTAAATGACATGCTTTTCCATAGACCATTTTATATGGAGACATACCCATAGGATTTTTATAAGTAGTTCCATAAGCCCATAATGCATCATCAAGTTTCTTAGACCAATTCTTTCTGGATCTATTAATAGTCTTTTACAAAATCAATTTTATTTCTCTATTGCTCAATTCAACCTGACCACTAGACTTAGGATGATAAGGTGATGCAATTCTATGGTTAACATCATACTTAGCTAGTAGTTTATGAAATGCACCATGAAAGTGCGTTATATCAACTAGAGGGGGGTGAATAGGCAATTTTTACAAATTTGTCACTGAGGAAATACTACTTGAGGAATTTGCTAGATGATGAAATACAAGAACCAAATAAAGTACTCAGGTGCATGTATAACAAGACAATAGCATAATCATCATGATGAAATGAAACATACACAGAGCACAGGTAGTGTGTAAACAGGATAAGCAGGCAGAAGACAAGGTGACTGAAGAGATAGGATTGAGGAAATTCAGAAAGTCTTCAGTCAAAGTCTTCCAACAGTAACAATCAATTTCATCAACAAGTAGACGAGGAAATGAAAGGGTTGAGGAAATAGAACCGGTAGCTTGGTGAAGACAGTGATTTGGTAGACCAGTTCCAACTGCTGTGACAGTTGTACGTCTGGTTGGAGCGGCTTGGTATTTAAACCAAAGGACACACAGTCCCAGGACACACAGTCCTTACCATATTCTCATTGAGCTAAGGTCACACAGACCTCGCCCAATCACTCGTGGTAAGTCTTCAAGGTGAATTCCAAACCTTCACAGACTTGGTCACTTGGCGATCCACAATTCTTCTTGGATGCTCTAGACCATGACACCTAACCGTCTGGAAGATGCACAATCTTCAAAAGTAACAAGCCTCGGTTCCACACAGGAACAATATCTTCAGTGATGCTCAATCACTTTGGGTTTTAGGTGTTGGGGTTTTGGGTTTTTCCTCACTGATGATTTTCTCTCAAAGTCCTCGGAGGATGGGATGCTCTAAATGAAAAGTGTTAATCTATCTCTCGGAGCAGCCAACCAGCTAGTGGTTGACGGCGGTGGCTATTTATAGCCAGGGAGCAGCCCGACATGATAAGACATAAATGCCCCTAATGATATGACCGTTATGTGGATAAGATATCTGGACAGCAGGCGCAAGGTACATCAACTGTCGGAAATTTGAGCTCTCAAATTCCTTAGGGCTATCATGTTCCTCACTGTAGGCAATTCGCACTGGCAAATTCCTAACTCCTCAGTCAGAACAAATTCCTCAGAGACCAGAAGATCTTCATCTCTGTCACTGAAGAAATTGACTGAACTGCAAGAGATTTCCAAAGGCTTCACTCGAAAGATTGGGTATGTGTATAGGCTTTGAGATGAGCATCACTTGGAAACTTTTCCTTGGTATTACCTCGACCCCCTTTAACAGTACGGTGTTTCCTATGACTCAAAAGAAGGAAATGAAACTACGGAAAAAAAGTCTTCACGCTTCATAGTCCTCGCATCAATATCTTCAAGGTCACACCAATTTCCTCATTTTCAAACTCTTCAAGAAAACCAAAGTCTTCAGATGAAGACATTCATTTTTAGGGGTTAACTTTCTTTGGATATATCAAACTCCTCAGAGACTTATGAGACCTGTGTACACTCACAAACACATTAGTCCCTTAACCTATAGGTCTTCAATACACCAAAATCACTAAGGGCACTAGATGCACTTACAATCTCCCCCTTTTTGGTGATTGATGACAAATAGGTTAAGTTTTCAACGGGGATAAACATATGAAGTGTAAGTACTGATTTTGAGGAATTTGATTGGAAGATATAGAAGAACTCCCCCTGAAGATGTGCATATTTTAGGAATTTGCTTTGGACTGCAAATGCACATTGAAGAATAAAATCATGGAGATCTCCCCCTATATCTTGTAATCCATTCACGCATTTAACATATAGTATGAGGAATTTGAAATGCATGATGGAAAATGGTGTCTGACGAAATTCAGCATGCGTGCATTAAGGTACTTGAGGAAATAAGCATGCAGAAAGCAGTTCAAAAGTATCAGACCACCATCAGACTTAAGTTTACAACTCATCAAACAAACACCTCAGAAGAACGAGAGTTATAACTTAAAGAAAAAACAGCCCATATATAGAGACCCGCTTGAAGACTAACTCAAATTTCTCCCCCTTTGTCATCAAATGACCAAAAGGGTCGAAATGAGGACTAACGCCCCTGAAGAATATCAACTTGAGGTCGGTGGAGGAGCACCAGCGTTGTCGGGGTTGTTTGTCGATGTAGGGCCTGCTGCAGTGTCGTCGAGATCCTTAGCTTCATCCGTCTCACGTGATGAAGAATATGAACTTGTGACCAACTGAGGAACTTTGACGTTCTTGGATTTCTTCGAGGGAGGATGAGACTAGTCAAAGTTCTGCTGAAAGTCCATCTGCTTGAGGTCTTCATCACTGTAAATATGTGAAAGTATGGCCCAAGTGCGATCGAAGATTTCATGCACATAGTAATGGTTTTTCTTCACAGTGTTCTGCGTCACAGTCATGTTCTGAAAAATTGAGCCAAATTGACGCTTGACCCACTTGTGATTGCGATCGACTTTCTGGTGAAGACTTAGAAGGTGCTCACGATCATTCATCACATGTGGGGCAGTGGCTTGAAGATTTTGCTCGGTGGATTTAGTAGCAGAGTCCTGGGTTGCAGAGTCATCATTGGTGGAGTAAGATGCAGCCTTGCAAAATTGACCATCCAATGGACGAGTGCCTTCATCAATAACAACAGCTTTGCCTTTTTCATCAGCTGAGGAAATGGTCCTTTTGAGGACTTCAATAGGAGGCAGAAAGCTAAAGTGATTTTGAAAATCAGCCTTGTATGGAATTGAAGACCTGGTTCTGATGAACTTCATAATCCAAGGATCATAGGGCTTCAATTCAAACAGCGAAAGAGCAAAATTTGACAAAGTCCTCATGAAGAAATCATGATAGTTTATGGGAATGCCATGAATGATGTTGATCAGCAGATTCTTCATGATGCCAACAAGTTCTTCTTCAGAATTGTGGCCTTTGATAGGACTGAGGGTTTTGGTCAGAATGCGGTATACTGTCCTGGGCACATAGAGCAAATCCTTCACGAGGAAAGTGGTTTTTGGAGCTTGGCCTGGACGCAAAGGCTTCATCAATACTTGCATGAGATGATTTGCAAGTTTAGGTTCCTAATAGATAAGCCTTGCACCTTCTGCGGGAGGTCTAACTGGAATGACATGAAGCAATTCAGTTGCTGGAGCTTTGTAGTGAGTGTTTTCAGTCATCCAGTCTAGAACCCATGAATTGACATCAGAGACATTGCCAGTGAGATGCAGAGTTGCATAGAACTGAAGAATTAGCTCTTCATTCCAATTACATATGTCAGCACAGAAATTTAGGAGTCCAGCTTCATGAAGAACATTCTGAACTGGTTGAAAGCATGGAATGAACTCCATATCCACATGAGGAATTTGACGATGTTGGAAGACTTTGTCCTTGCCAAACAGAACAGAGGCATAGAAATTCATCTGACTTGCAGTCCAAAACCTCTTGCACCTTAGTCTTGCTGAGTCATAAGCATTTTCATCTGTGAAGAAATGATGCTCAGCGAAGAAATCAGCATTGTTGAATTTTTGACCTCCTTGTGCCAGACTGAGGATTTTGAGGCTTGGGCTGAAGATTTGCAGTAGTAGGCCTCACAACCTCTTGAGCCACAACTTCTAGTGCAGCAGACTGAGGAATTGAAGCGGCAGTTTCATTAGCAGTCTGTGTCTCCATTTCTTCAGTTGTTGCAAATAGAATTTCTTCAGGAATGGACTAGAGAGAAGTTGGACGACCTTCAGATCCGGTCAATATTTCTTCATTCTGCACTGGGGATTGAGGAATTTAATGGAGAGGTGTGGCAACTAAAGAATTTGGGTGAAGAGTTTCCCAATATTCATCATTTAGGACTAGAGTGGTTGAACCAATGTCCACATCCTCATAAATTTCTTCTATGCCAGCCTCTTCAGCTGTGAACTGAGGCTGGGGCGATGATACTAGTGGTGTTGAAGCATTTGCTTCCACCTCAATTTCTTTGTCAATCTGCTCTGAGGAAGCAGCAGAGTGATTTTCTTCATCATTGTCATAATCAGGAATGACATATTCTTCACCAAAAGGAACTATTTCCTTTGATGGCACAATAGAAATGGGAACAACATCATTTGGTTCACTGAAAGAGCTCGTCAAAGTCCTCACTTTCTTGGGAGCTGAGGATTCTACAAAGGTTGATGCTTTCCGTTTTCTTGCGGCTTCCTTCTCCGCAGCTTTAGTTTTCTTCACTTCTGATGCAGAAGGAAGTGTTGTTTTCTTCACCTTCGAAGATTTTGCAGGAGGAGCAGAGGATGAAGTTGGTGCAGTTTCTTCAGGCAAGACTGATGCAGTCGCCCTGGCATTCTCAGTTTCTTCAGGCTCAGCAGTTTCTTCAGCTGGCCTCGGTTGTTTTCAGGCGCAACATTGGTGGTTGCCCTATGAGTTTCTTCAGAAGCAGGAATTTCTTCAGCTACCTTGGTAGCTTCTTTAGCAGCCTGAATTTCTTCAACTGTGCTTGCATTTTCTTCAGCAGGCTGAACAAAATCTTCAGCCTGAGAATTTGTTGTTGCAATGGAGCTGGAACACTTGCCTTGAGGTTCTTGGCGATGTTGACAAATTTTCACAGTTGATTTCTTCAGAATGGCCTTCTTTGGCGCAGTTCTACTAGCAGAGGCCTCTGCAGCAGCAGCAGCTTGAGAATCCTCATTGAATTTCCTCACTGCTTCTGCATCAACTTTCCAAAGCTTAGCTTGGCGCTTGGCCCATTCCTTTGGAAATTCCTCACCACGCTTGATGTTGGTAGGATCAGCTCATTGGCCAGCAGCCAGAGGTGGTCTTGGGCATGGAGGATTTACAGCGAATTTCTTCTTGTACTTGGGAGTGACATATCGATATTCCTTCCATTCTATCGCCCATCTTCTCTCAATCCCCTAAATGCGCACTTTGCGCTGCGTCTTGGTTTCTTTCCCATGAGTTTCTTCATCTGGTGTGCAATATTCATCATAAATATCCTCAGGGATTTCAAATGATGTATTTGTTTCAGGCCTCTTTCCTCCTTTCCGAGGTCTTTTCCCATCTGCCATTTTCCTCACTTGAGGATTTTGAACTTTTGATGATTCTGAGGAGGTATGCAATTTGTCTTCGAGGAACGCTGCAAATGAGTTAAGTTGATGAGAACCTAGAGATTCATCAGCAGACATTTCGTACCTGTGAACAAAGTATAGGTGTGAAGAATTTGGAGTGGTCATATGCGTTCTCAGAATTTTTTCAAAAAGTATCAAGTTGAGGAATTTGACCATAGATGTCTTGACAAATTTCTTTAAGCGTTCTTGACTCAGGTTCTAGATTTGTACAGATTAGAAAATCAACCCAGTTGAGGAATCTTGAGGAAAATCATAGCTTAGAGAAATAAATCAAGGAAAGGAACCATTTCGGTGTTTAAGGAGTAGATTGTTGAAGAATAAATACCTTTTGAGGATTTTGTGAAAATCATAAGAATCAAAGTAGGGCAGTAAAATCAGATTTTAATTACCCTTGATGAAGAACACAACGAACTAGGAGTAAGAGCGGAGAAGTTTGTCAGTCCAAATCTCCCACGCCCTAACTCGGCGGCGGGAGACTGTTATGGCGGCGGTGGAGTGAGGATTTCCGCGACCGGTGCGAGTATGACAGCGACGAGGTCGAGGCAGTGAAGCTCTTCCTCACTGGTGACAATGGAGTTTAGCGGCAGTGCTAGGTCAGAGCTTGAGCGAGGAGAGACGAGGTCGAGCAGAGTAAATGAGGTAGTGAGAGGGCAGGGTTATTTATAGCCAAGGTGAAAAATTGTTCGCCCGAATATTTTGGACGAACATGCCCCTGACCCTTGCTATCCTATCGACATGTGTCACCCACGTACTGAGAAGTGGAGATCGTGGGGGATCATGGGTGAGTAAAATATTCCATCGTGGGAAGTGGAATGGTTTGAGCGGCAACTGCAAACATTAGATATGAAATTTTTAATGTTTCATTCGAAAATTCTTCAGCTGTTAAGGATACAATGAAGACTTTGAACGGGTTTCAAATAGAACGCACATGAAGAATTTGTGAACAGACTGGGTTGAGTTTAGCATAGAGGGGGAACGGGTCCGATCACATTCACTTAGAAGAAAATCAACTTGAAGAAATAACAATAAGTGAATGCTGTTGAGGACATTGAAAACTCAAATATATATATAGTCAATGAAGAACACCAGTCAAAAATTGAAGAAATTGCAAACTTGAGGAATTTGAAAATTTGAAGAAATTGCAAAATGATGAAAAACTCAATTTCGAAGATTTTCAACTTTGGTTGGTGGCGTGACCCACTGTATAAGAATGATGATTTCAAACACCGCGTACAATTGTCGTAGGGCTCTGAGAATCAAATTCTTCATTAATTTCTTCATACTTAGAGGGTTAGTCTTCATTGATTGAAGAAAAAACGTTACTTCGTGTGTTGCACATCAAAGTCATCAATTTTGCATAAGTGTTAGGATGTGTGTCCTTTCAAAAAATATTCGAAGATTCTAAGATATTTAGCTCACACCGCAACTTGTGAAATCTCTTTTCATCCAAGGGCTTTGTGAAGATATCTGCCAGTTGTTCTTCAGTTTTCACGTGGTCGATGAAGATATCGCCCTTCAACACATGATCTTGAAGAAAATGATGACGAATTTGGATGTGCTTTGTCTTTGTGTGCTAAACTGAGCTGTGAGCAATTTTGATGGCACTCTCGTTGTCGCAGTAGAGAGGCACGTTCTCCTCATTGATGCCATAATCCTTGAGGGTTTGCTTCATCCACAACAATTGAGCACAGCAAGAACCAGCAGCAATATACTCAGCTTCAGCAGTAGACAGTGATACGTAGTTCTTCTTCTTCGAGGACCAACATACTAAGGATCGTCCGAGGAAATTGCATGTGCCTGATGTTGACTTGCGATCCACCTGACCATCGGCATAGTCAGAGTCAGAATATCCAATGAGATCAAAACCCGCACCCTTGGGATACCATAATCCAAGTGTTGGAGTGTGAGCTAGATATCGAAGAATATGTTTCACAGCCTTGTGGTGTGATTCCTTCGGTGTAGATTGAAAACGGGCACACATGCAAACACTAAGCATAATATCTGGCCTAGATGCACATAGGTACAATAAAGAGCTAATCATGGAGCGGTATACCTTTTGATCGAAGTCTTTACCATTTTCATCGGTGCAGAGTTGGCCATTTGTGGGCATTGGAATTTTGACGCCTTTGCAATCTTGCATGCTGAATTTCCTCAGTACATCTTTGAGGTATTACTCTTGAGATATGAAGATGCCTGTCGCGGGAAACCACGGCCACCTATGGGGCCAAGGGGCCCCTTGCTGGTTCAGCGGGGGGATGTCGCGTCGCAGAAAGAGCAGAAGAACATGGGGCAGCACGGCAGAGATCACACAGGCAATTTTACCCGGGTTCGGGCCGCCGCGAGGTGTAAAACCCTACTCCTACTTTGGTGGATTGATGGTGGAAAAGTGGTGGTGGAGCGTAGTACACTTGCCCGGCAGGCTCGCCCTGGGGAGGCAGTGACTACGCGCATACGAGCGTGGGGGTGTTCAACTTTCCAACCCTTGCTTCGGTTGCCATGGGCCTCCTTTTATAGGTTAAGGGGTCACCAAGTGGCAAAACAGTCATTATGTACTGATAAGATAGTAAACAGTGCTATCATACCTAATTCCGCAAGCTGACAGAGTGCATTAAATGCACTGCTCAACGTCACATCGTTGCTCGCCCGGCAAGCCTTTCCGGGCTCGTCTTGCCAGCCTCATGCCTACTTGCTTGACACGCCGCAGGACGGGTGTCATCTGTAGGTATTTCCTGTAGAAAGAGGCCGCCATGTGGCGAATGGCTGCCACTTAGTCACCTTGTGGCTTGACACCGCATTGATCAACAACATGGGTCGTGGTGAGATGGCTTAGTGAGGTGTCTTTGCCCTCGTGAGTCCCGGCAGGCCCTGCCGGGACATCTTGAATGCTCCCTTCCGGGGGAGGCCTTGTCCCTGCCAGGTCCGCCTGCTAGGCAAGGGAGGCTTTTCTCCTGGTGGTGTCTCACTTCTCTATCTTGGTCTTGGCCTTCTTAATCTTCCTGCTGGTTCTTCGAAGATCTTGGTCTCTTGTACCTTGACACGGCCTTGGTGTTGTAATCTTGTTCTCGTGCCTGTGCACAGTCAGGGCAACAGACCCAGGGTTTGTTGCACCAACAGAAGCCCCCGGGCCTGCCCCGATCGCGCTACCGGGCGTCCTCGGGGTAGGTCCTAATAAGTGCATAGGCAGGGGCGCTGAAGAGGCTGATCTCTTGGAGTCTTCTTTGCTTCTTCATTAATCTTGACTCTGGGCCAGTTTCCTGTTTTCCCGCTCGTCGTGCGTAATGCTGCGGAAAACTTGGATTGTGGCCCGTGGATTGCCCACGCCCCACGATCACGGGGCGGAAACTGCCATCCCACTTGCTCCCCGCCTCGCATGCACCTATCACGTGTTCCGCATGCATTGGTCGTGGTAGGTGGTGGATGCGGAGAGCGTGGGGACGAGTGCCTCGGTCGAGAACCAGGCGTCGATGGTTGGGGCAGAGGGTCGGCCTTGATTCTTTGGGCCGCAGAAGGTGCAGGGAGGCCGCATTGGGGGAACAGGGCGGCCGTTTCCTGTGCAAAAGGCTAGCCCCCCGCTCCGTCCTTCTATAAAAAGGGGGGAAGAGCAGTGCATTTTCACTCACACCTTTTCTCCCTTCATGCAATCTTCCCCCACTCGCCATGGTGAGAGGACGAGGGCGCGGCGGCACTCCAGCGGCGGCGACGAGGGCTTCTACTCGACATCACATCCCTCCTCCTCCTAATCCCGTGATAGAGGAGCCCACCGCCAGAGGAGGAGGGAGGGGGCGAGGCCGAGGTCACCGCGGTGCTCGAGGAAGAGGGGGACGGGGCGATGCCTTAGCCACACCCCCGCCGGTGGTCCTCCCTTCAATGGACGGCCATGTCGGGGATCAGCCTCGAGAGTTCGTCATCAGGCTGTACAAACCCCCATGCGGCCATCTTCGCCTCCCTACTCCATTCGCACGGGAAATGGAGCTCGAACAACCACGCGCTCTGAGGTTGCACATGAGGGGCTGTGGGAACGGTGGCATGTGGGTTGATGTCGACTTCCCTGCTCCTCATGTGATGTACCTCCGCCATGGTTGGAAGACCTTTGCTCGTGCCCACAGTTTCTCGGAAGGTCACGTTCTCCAGTTCAAATTAATGGAGAGTGGCCTGCTCTCCGTCAAGATCTTCGGGCGCTCAGGAGCTCGCTTAGGGTGATGCGCGGAGAGCTCGACCGACGATGAAAGCTCCTCCTTGAGCGAAAGTGACGAGGAGGACAGTGGCGGCGATGACGACGGCAGCGCGCGGGAGGGCGACAACTCTGGCTCCGGCTGAGCCTCGCCCGCACCATCTTCATCAGGCGACGGCACAATCATCTGCATCTGCCTCTACTTCCCGGCAAGGTGATTTGCCGAGGAGTTGGATGCTGGGGTGGGGATGATGCCACCCGGCTTCCTCCAGCAGCCTTCCAGCTGGGCCCCGGCAGGCTTCCTCTCGGGCTGCAGCTCCGTTAGCCCTGCCGTGTCCTGCTGGCCTTGGTGGTGGTGGTGGTTAGCGGGTCGCCTCCGTCGTGCTCTCCATCGATGCGTTCCCCGGTGCTCCCCCGTCCCCGTCAGGCTACCTCTCCTGGAGCCCGATGGGAATGGCCCGGGCTTCTGCTCAGGCACTCCTTTTGCCCTTCTCACCTTCAACTGCTGTGCCTAGGAGGAGAGGGACAAGAAAGGGCAACATGGGGCACTTATATTTTTTCAATCTTAAACTCGTAAGCATTTGCCAAATTTTAGTTCAAATAATGTAATCTCTCGAGTCCATGTCTGTGTTCTGTAAGGTTTGTACTTGTATGACCAGCATATTAATGAAAAAGATGAACCTTGCCAGGAACTCGTGCATGTATATGTCCACGCAGAGGTGAAATGCCTCTTTATTTTAAATAAACGAGTTTTCCCCGGCAGGCTATCCTGCCGGTACCCTTCCTTCGTTTCCGGGGAACTGAGCCTACCGGCAAGAAATAGGGACCAGCCCCCCGCCAACTTCTTTTCATCAAAGGCCACTACGACCATCCAGGCCGAAGCAACGTTCGAGCCAGGGATGGGAGCACCTAAGTTTCGAAGAGTGGCGGGGTTTTCTTATGTACAAGTTTTAGCTTACAGAACACTTATGGACAAGAGGTGAACTTATCTGTTTGGTTCGCCGGGGATCGCAGCGTTGGTTCATCTCCTCATCTTCTTGCAGAAACCGAGTTCTCGGCAGGAACCTGCAGCTTTATGCATATGAGAATGATGTAGGATGCGATCCTATCTATATGCATATGCAAATCGATGCGATCCTATCTATATGCATATGCAAATGCTCATGAAATGCTTATGCATGCATGCAACTTGGTCGAGGGGCCCCCAGCACTTCGTTTACTTCTCTGGTGCTCAGGGTCATCGCCTGGCTTTGTACAAGGGGTTACATGCAACTGAGGCAAGGCCTGTACAAAAGGGTGGCTGCCGGGTAGGGCCCGACAGCCGCGCCTTACGGGTAGAACTTGCGGAGATGCTCAATATTCCATGAGTTTTGCAATTGAATGCCATCTCCGGTCTCCAGACGGACTGCGCCAGGTCTGGTGACTCGTACTACCCGGTAAGGGCCTTCCCACTTTGGCGTCAACTTGTTTGTAACCTTGGCTGACTAAACGCGCCTAAGGACAAGGTCGCCTTCCTCAAAACAACGGGCATGAACCCTGCGGCTATGATAGCGACGCAGGGCTTGCTGATAGTGTGCAGCACGCGTAGCAGCCCAGAGACGGTTCTCCTCGAGTAGCACAGCATCGTCACTCTGGTGCTGAACTTGCGCTACTTCATCGTAGGCAAGCACTCAAGGCGACCCGTAAATGAGTTCCGTGGGGATAACTGCTTCCGCCCCATAGACTAGGGAAAAAGGAGTCTGCCCGGTAGCTCGATTTGGTGTCATTCTGAGGGACCATAGAACTACCGACAGCTCATCGATCCACCGCCTGCCGTGCTTCTGCAGCGTATCAAAGGTTCTTGTTTTGAGTCCCCGCAGCACTTCAGCGTTCGCCCTCTCAGCTTGCCCGTTGCTTCTGGGATGTGCAACAGAAGCAAATGAGATTTTGCTTCCGAGGGCATGAACATATTGCATGAAGGCGCGGCTCGTGAATTGGGTGCCGTTGTCGGTAATGATCCTTGCCGGGATTCCGAAACAACACACCAAATCTTTCAAGAACTTGATAGCTGATTGAGCAGTCACCTTTCTCACAGCAGCAACTTCCGGCCACTTTGTAAACTTGTCGATAGCAATGAACAAGAATTCAAAGCCCCCGATCGCTCGGGGGAAAGGGCCGAGGATATTGAGCCCCCAGACCGAAAATGGCCATGACAAAGGGATTGTCTGAAGAGCTTGGGCAGGCAGGTGGATTTTCTTGGAATGGAACTGACAGGCTTCACATTTGGTGACTAGCTCAACCGCATCTTGGAGGGCTGTGGGCCAATAGAATCCTTGCCAGAATGCTTTCCCAACCAGCGCCCTTGATCCAATGTTGGAGCCGCACATGCCTTTATGTATTTCAGCCAGCAGTTCCTTCCCTTCTTCCCGGCAGATGCACTTCAATTTCACACCGTTGGGCCTCCTTCTGTACAGAGTGTCATCGACAAACTGGTACATACTGGCCCTCCGGGCTACTCTTTCAGCCTCATCTTGGTCATTGGGGAGTTCTCCGGTTTGGAGAAAGTGGACTATGTGCCTTGCCCAAGTTGGAGCCTGGGGCTCGGCAACAAGGACTAGCGGCACCTCCTCAACTGCGGGGGCACATTCCTCGTTCGCAGGGACCATGGGTCCGGCTGGAGGGTGCGGTCTGGCAGGTTGTGAGGAGTTGTTTCCGGCAGGGTCCGTGCCAGGAGCGGATAGCTCTACCGGGAGAGGCTTACCGGAGTCCAGCTTTCTCCTTTTCTGGGCCATTGTTGCTGGTGATACGGAGGGCTGAGTAAGATGGAGAAAAAAGTTCCTGGTTCCATAGGAAGCTTTTGGGCAGCACACTTTGACAGGTGATCAGCTATGCTGTTTTCCGCACGAGGTATGTGCTCTGTTTGCAACCCGTCAAAGTGCTCCTCCAATCTTCTCACTTCCTCAACGTATGCCTCCATCAATGGACTTTGGTAATCCTTGTTGACTTGTCTCACCACAAGCTGTGAGTCTCCTCGAATGATCAGCTTCTTGATTCCCAATTCTGCGGCAATCCTGAGCCCGGCAAGGAGTCCTTCATACTCTGCTGTATTGTTGGTTGCCTCTTCCCAGGCAAAATGCATCTGGACGACGTACTTCAAGTGTTCCCCAGAGGGAGCGACGAGAAGCACACCAGCCCCTGCACCTTGTAGGGAAAAAGCACCATCAAAATACATAATCCATTCTTGGGGCGCCTCCTTGCCGGGGATAACTGTTTCTGGCACTTCCTCGTCACGGGTTGGCGGCCATTCTGTAATAAACTCTGCCAATGCCCTGCTCTGGATTGTTGATGTGCTCTCAAACTTCAAACCAAAACTGGATAACTCCAAAGCCCACTCCACTATTCTGCCAGTAGCCTCAGGGTTCCGGAGTATCCTTTGCAACGGGAAGCGAGTGACAACCATGATCTCATGGGCTTGGAAGTAGTGGCGCAGTTTCCTTGAGGCCATGATGAGGCCAAAGATCAACTTTTGCACGCCAGAGTACCTCGATCTAGCCCCTTGTAGCAGGGAGCTGACGAAGTACACTAGGCGTTGCACCACTTTCTTCCTTGCCGTGTCCATGGGCTTGTCTTCGCTGCCGTGCTTACCTCTGTCCTGATCCCTATCTGACTCTGCCGGTCTTTTCTCACTCTCTGTTTCATCCACTTCCTGATGCGCCACCAAGGCTGCACTAACCACTTGATTGGTTGCTGCCAAATATAACAGCAACGACTCTTGCGGTTTCAGAGCAACCAAGGTGGGCACAGAAGATAGGTAGGCCTTCATCTCTTGCAAAGCCGCATCTGCTTCTAGAGTCCACTTCATGGGCCCTGCCTTCTTCAAGATTTTGAAGAACGGCAAGGCGCGCTCGGCAGACTTGGAAATGAATCTGCTTAGCGCGGCAACGCACCCTGTCAGACACCTTACATCTTTGACCATCTTTGGTGCTTGGATCTGTTCGATGGCTTGGATCTTATCGGGGTTGGCTTCGATCCCCCGATGGGATACAAAGTACCCGAGCAGCTTGCCGGAGGGAACACCAAATACACACTTCTCCGGGTTGAGCTTCAAGTTGATCTTGAGCAAATTGGCAAATGTCTCCTCCAAATCCTGGATAAGGGTTGATCTGTCCTTGGTTTTGACCACAATATCATCCATATAAGCCTCAATGTTTCTGTGCATCTGTGGCCAAAAACCAATCTGGACTGCCCTTGCAAAAGTAGACCAGGCACTCTTTAATCCGAAAGGCATGCGGATAAAACAGTACGTACCACACGGCGTGATGAACGAGGTCTTCTCTTCGTCTTCCTTGGACATGAAGATTTGATGATACCCAGAATATGCATCCAAAAAGGAGAGCAAATCGCAGCCTGAAGTGGAGTCCACGATCTGGTCGATGCACGGCAAGGGAAATGGGTCTTTTAGGTAAGCCTTGTTGAGATCTGTGAAGTCTATGCAAAGTCTCCATTTCCCATTGGCCTTCCAGACAACCACTGGATTTGCTAACCATGTTGGATGCAGCACTCCTCTGACCAAACCAGCTGCCTCAAGTTTCTTGATCTCCTCTGTAATGAACTACTGCCTCTCCAAGGCCTGCTTCCGGACTTTCTGCTTGACAGGTCGGGCATGTGGGCAGACAGCAAGGTGGTGCTCGATTACTTCCCTGGGAACACCGGGGATATCAGATGGTTGCCAGGCAAACACATCGATATTCGCCCACAGGAAGGCAACAAGCGCGCTTTCCTATTTGTCATCGAGGGTGGCGCTGATGGTGAAAGTACCATCAATGCCAGCCAGCCCTGCCAGGACCTTCTTCACTTGTGGAGCAGCAACCTTGGATCTCTTGCTGTTGGAACTCTCCGGCAAGTCATCAACAGGCGCAGCGCACTCTGAAGAGGCGTGCTTCCCGAATTCCTTGCCGGAGCCCTTACTATCCTTCTTCTTCCCTCTGTTCTCCTTGGCGGGAACAGCTGCTGCCGCTGCCTCTGCCGCAACTGCGTCCCGGTACATCTTGTCCACACAAATGATTGCGTCTTTCTCATCCAACGGGACAGAAATGACTCCAACTAGCCCTGGCATCTTCAAGATGTTGTAGGCATAGTGGGATGCCGCCATGAACTTAGCCAGGGCTGGGCGTCCAAGGATTCCATTGTATGACAAGGGGAGGTCAACCACATCAAACACAATCTTTTCAGTCTGGTAGTTTAGCTCTCCCCCAAATGTCACAGGCAACATGATCTTTCCCTTAGGATGACTCCTGCCGGGATTAACTCCTTGAAACATGCCGGTGACTTTTAACTCATCCTCTGCTATCTGAAGCTTGCTGATAACCTTTGGGGAAATCTGATTCAACCCGGCCCCGCCGTCCACCAACATCTTCGTGACCTTGAGGTTGTGGATTGTTGGAGAGACCAACAACGGCAAACGTCCTACCACGGTAGTGCGGTCAGGATGATCCTCTTCGTCAAAAATGATGGGCGTGTGTGACCATTTGAGTGGTTTCTGAGCCCCTGGCGCTGGTTCCATGGCATTAACCACACGCGCCCACCGCTTGAGTTGGCGGTGAGAGGCGTGTAGAGATGCACCCCCGTCAATGCACAGGGAGTCAGTGGCCTTCTGGAACTCCTGCTCACTAGTTTCCTCTTCATCCCCTTCATCACTCTCATCATCGCAGGCTTCCTTCTCTCGATCCCTGGCGGATTTCCCTTTGTTCCGAAGAGGTCTGCCGGGGTGATTTACTTCACCGCCACAACCCTTACCGCCAGCAACATTCTGTCCCTTTTCCTTGTCACACTTCTCATATTCTGCTTTCTGTCTCTTGACAAGCTGTTCAACCTGATAACACTCTTGAAGGTCATGGCCCTTAGTCCGATGGATCTTGCAGTATGGCCCATCACCTTTCCCGGCCTTTTCGGTGGCCGCGGCCTCCCGGCAGTCAGAGCACACGGCAGCTTCCTTGCCGGGGGTTTCGGACTTAACCTTCTTGCCGGTACTAGGGATACCTGACCCTTCAACAGACATTACCGTCTTATCCTTGCGCTTCTTGCTCTTCTTCTGACTGGTGGACTCGTCATCATCCTCTGAATCACCATTAATGCAATCCTCCTCTTCGGGTAGTTTTCTTCCCTCCTCCATCAGAGCACACTTATCCACCAAGGTGTAAAGTTCCTTCACGGTCTTGGGCAACCATACATTCATCTTGGAATGAATCTTCCGGTTGCGCACATTGGACTGGAAGGCAGCTATCACAGCTACTGGATGGATATTTGGGATGTTTCTGTGGACTCTGCTAAATCTCTGCAAATACTTCCGGAGAGTCTCTCCTTCTTTCTGCTGAAGAAGCTGCAGATCGCTGGGCCAACCTGGTTCTTGGTGGCCGCCAGTGAAGGCGCCAATGAACTCATGGCACAAATTAGGCCATGACGAAATGGAGTTCTCTGGCAGGTGCATCAGCCAAGACCTCACATTGGACTTGAGAGCCAAAGGGAAGTAGTTGGCGAATACCTTCTCATCTCTTCCCCCGGCAGCTTGAACAGCGATGGTGTAGATGCTCCGAAACTCTGCCGGGCTCAGCCTCCCATCATACTTCTTGGGTATCTCCGGCTTTAACATGCGGACGGACAGCCAACGGACTTGCCGCAGCTCATGAGTAAAGGTAGGGCACCCAACCTCGAAAGGTAGGTACCCGCCGGTATTGAGTGCAGGCTTGTCGACGTCGGGACCGTCACACCCATTGGCCCGGTGGTGGGTGTCGCGGCGTTGCTCAATGACAACGCGCACGTCTCCCCTCTACCAATCCTCTGGGGCACGCTGCCGGCCTGGACGCACTTGAGGGTAAGAAGAGGCCTGCGTGGGCATGAGGCCCTCCGTGGCGCTCCTCTGTCATTTCTTCAGCTTGCGGTTGCATAATCGGACGCAGCACTCTGCTTGCGTTTCCTTCGTCGTGGTTCACAAGGGGAATGTGCTCTTGAAGGCCGGGAAGAAGGTGGAGGGCTTCCGGCACCGCTGGGTCTTCCTGGACACCAAGGGTCTCAACCGGCGGTTGGAGCTTCCGCGGAGCTGCCTGAGCGACTCGAGAGGTGGGGCCATGCAAAGCTCTCTGATCCCCGGGCGGAGCCCGTCTTGAAGAAGATATCTTCTGATATGGAGGCCAAGCGGTTGACGGGGGGAATGCTCATAAAGGAGTTCTTAACGCAGTGCCTGGCACCGCTCCAATCGCACACGAAGCCCATGTGGGAATTCCAGGGCGCGGAGGACGACATAAGGCTTCGCCCTGCCAGCCTGACAGGAGAGGAGCTGGATAAGGCCCTGGCCATCCTGCTCAACAACGATCCAGGGGACCTCCCCGAGGCTTATACCCCGCTATACCGCCGTGACGACAAGGGGGAACTGGTCACCACCATGCCCGCCTTCAACGAGCTGGGGCTCATGCCGTCCGAGCACCCCAACTCCCTCGTGCCGGTGTCCTCTGGCGACAGCGGTGGCGAAGAGGACTCGGAGGAGACTGAGGATGACGACCTAGAGAAAGTGTCCACTCCGTCACAGAGCGAGCTCCTCCGCAACCTTGAAGACGACGACGACACCGACGAGCCCCTGGCTGTGGACTCCCCGCGCTCTGCCAGGGTCCTCGGGAGGTCAGGGCCCACCCTACAGACCACACAAGCACCTGGTCGGGCGACCTCGAAGAAAGGCGCTGCTGCGCCCCCTCCGGAGGGCTCCGCAAGCTCCAGCAGGACGATCCAGATGTCGGTCCTGGCCCCGCCTGATCCACGGATAGGGGACAGGGCGACCACCACCGGGGCGGACGTGGCCCCACCGGCCGCGACCCCTTAGGGCGACCTCCCCACCTCTCCAGGTGGCAGCGCCGTGCTGGGGCCTGTCGAGGAGCACCCCGCTCGTCCCCTGGACGCGGCCAAGGCCATGCCGAAGAGGAGCGGGGGCATCCCCGCCACCGCCGAGAAGGAGAAGAAGAGGAAGTGGATCGCACCTGAGGAGGAAGTAACCTACCTTGCTCTTGGTCAAGCATAGATTGCATTTGTGCTCACAACACTCCCCTCTTGATGACCAGGAGTGGTGATGAGGCGAAGAAGAAGAAGGCGAGCACCGAGCCGAAGGAGCCCCCTATCCCGAGGGCGCCGCCGACCTTCGGGCGCAGCCGCGGCGGGCACGAGAGTGCATCGCGCCAGCCCGGCGCGGTCTCCGGGTGCTCAGGTGGCATCGTACTCGGGCTCACAGGCGTACCGCCTACCCCTGGCGCTTCGCCAATGCCGCTCGAGGAACTGACCACCGAGGACGCGGGGGTCCACGAGGCGACACTCCTTGTCGCGGCCGCGGTGACCCCAATGCTGGTGGAGGGGGCGACCCCTGAGGACGCGGTAATGCAGACTTAGGAGGAGCCAGCCCCTGTGGGCCTGCAGGCTGCGAAGTCGTCCACCCTCGTGGTGCCCGAGCGGAGCCTGGAGCCTCCAGTGCCCCAAGCCAGCCACACCGCTACTTCCTTGGCCACAGCACTAGTCGGCGTGCCTACGCCGCCCCCTCGCCAGGCCCTCGCGCTCACGAACTGTGGCCCCCTGATCTGGCCCGGAGCCTTGGATGAAGCTTACACCGCGCTTTGCCAGATCAGGGTTGATCTTCAAGACGCTGATAGGTGCCTCGCGAGGGAGCGCCTTGGGCTTGTCTCAGGGTGGCTCCAGGCCGACACAGCCACCAGGACGGCCTGGGGCCGGGCGGAGGCTGCTATCGCGGAGAGCAGGAAGGAGGCTGCTGAAGCCAAGGAGGCTCGCGACGCGGCACTAGCCAGCGCAGCATCTGCCGAGAAGCGTCGCAACAAGCTGGAGGCCAATTTGAAGGCCCTTTAGGAGGAGTAGGCTGCACACGCACAACAGCTCCACCAGCGGAAGGAAGACCTCAAGGCCCGCGAGGCGAAGCTCGCCGATCGCGACTCCAAGCTAACCAAGGTGACCGTTGATCAGGCCACGGAACGTGAGTGCCTAGCCAAGCTGAAGGAGGAGGTGGCTGAATCCTAGATGTCCCATGCCCAATGCATCTCTGAGGCGACAGCCCAGCTGGATGCCCGGGAGAAGACCCTCATGGCCGCCAAGAAGAAGGCGGTCGCGGAGCGCGACGCCTTCCCCTCCCTCGAGCTCAGGTCTCGTCAGGCATTACATTCCATCTATAGAGGAGGATTCAAGGAGCCACTGGCGACCCCTGAGGGTGGCTATACAGGACTCTCTTCCAAGCTTGTCGAAGCGCTCGAGGGTGCTGCCGCCGAGGTGGACTTCATCTTGGAGGAAGAGTGCCGCTCGCTCTTCTCCACGGCTGTGACACACGTCTTCAGCCACCTCTACCTCCAGGATCCAGGCTTCAACTTTGACGCGGTGATCCACCCGGTTGCTCCTGAGTCCTGCGTGCCCACTTCAGCTACCGTGAAGGGCCACGTGGATGCACTGCTGAAGAAGTTCACCTGCATTCCTGACATCGAGCCTTCGGCGGTGACGACAGAGGCAGCGATGTTGACGACGGGCTCCTCTTGACTTGGATAGGTGGTGGCAACGGCCATGGTGACAATGACCCTTCCTCCTAGGTTTTACCCTGCGATATTTATCATGCCTCGAGGAGGCATAACACTTTGCTTGAATTTGCAGAACATTTGGTGCTTGTAATAATTGTTTGAACTCCATGATTTCCCTTTCGCGCTTGGTTTCCTTCTTGTTTGCTTTTGTGCTCTGCGTCGGCAGGGCCCAGCCCCACGCATACCTCGACCGCCGTTGGGGCGTCCGGATCACCAGGATGACACCAAGGGGCGAGGGATACGTGACTAGTGAGGCCCCTGAGTCACGATGCTCAAGGGTCCCCCTTGATGTGTGAAAGGATCAAGAAGAGGTGTCTAGAGGGGGGGGGGTGATTAGGCCCTCAACAAGCAAAAGTAGCAGTTTTTAAGTTCTTCAAGTTGAGGTGGAGTTTTAGCACAAGTTTAAGCATTCACAATACATTTCAAGCAAGCATGATAAGAGTATGAGCAGCGGAAAGAGTAAAGCATGCTATTTGCAAGAAAGTAAAGGGATGGGATTGGAGTGTGCAAATGCAATGAAGACACGGAGATTTTTGGCATGGTTCCGATAGGTGGTGCTATCGTACGTCCATGTTGGTGGAGACTTCAACCCACGAAGGGTAACGGCTGCGCGAGTCCATGGAGGGCTCCATCCATGAAGGGTCCACGAAGAAGCAACCTTGTCTATCCCACCATGGCCATCGCCCACGAAGGACTTGCCTCACTCGGGTAGATCTTCACGAAGTAGGCGATCTCCTTGACCTTGCAAACTCCTTGGTTCAACTCCACAATCTTGTCAGAGGCTCCCAAGTGACACCTAACCAATCTAGGAGACACCACTCTCCAAAAGGTAATAAATGGTGTGTTGATGATGAACTCCTTGCTCTTGTGGTTCAAATGATAGTCTCCCCAACACTCAACTCTCTCTCTCTCAGATTTGGCTATGGTGGAAAGAAGGTTTGAGTGGAAAGCAACTTGGGGAAGGATTGGAATGTCTTGATCTCAACACATACGTAGGTGGTTCGCTCTCAGAAAATGAGTAGTGGAAGTGTACGCGAGTTCTGATGGCTCTCTCTTGAATAGAAAAGGGGGTGGAGGGGTATATATAGCCTCCACAGAAAATCCAACCGTTACACACATTTGACCCAACTCGGTCAGACCGAATAGAAGAACTTGGTGAGACCGATTTAGTTTAAAATATGAACGTTAGGATTCTCGGTGGGACCGACATGATCAACTCGGTGGGCTGATGTGCTAGGGTTAGAGCAAGACCCCATCTCGGTGTGACCGATTGCATGAACTCGGTGGGACCGATTTCAGCAATGAGTTAAACAGAGAGTTGGTCAGGCAAACTCGGTGTGACCGATTGCATATTTCGGTGAGACCGAAATAATTACAACAGGCAACAGAGAGTCTGCATTGCGAACTCGGTGGGACCAATCGCTCATTTCGGTAAGACCGAAACGTTACGAAGGGAAACAGAGAGTTTGCATTGCCATCTCAGTGAGACTGAGATCCTGATTGGTGAGACTGAATTGATTAGGGTTTCTGGAAGTGGCTATGTCAAAGAAACTCGGTGGCGCCGGATAGATCAAATCGGTGGGGCCGAGTTTGACTTTAGGTTTTGGACATATTTGGAAATGAGAAAGTGGTTGAGGGCTTTGGAGCATATCACTAAGCATTTTGAGCAAGTAGACCATTAAGCAACACCTCATCCCCTTTTAATAGTATTGGCTTTTCCTATGGACTCAATGTGATCTTGGATCACTAAAATAGAAATGAAGAGTCTTGAGATTTTGCCAATCTTTGTCCTTAGCTTCTTGAAGGGGTTCCACATCCTCTTGTCCATGCCATGCCATTGTTGAAGTTTTTGAAATATACTAGATAAAGATATTAGTCCAACAAGAGATATGTTGACATTAATTACCAAAATCACCCAGGGAGCACTTGTGCTTTCAATCTCCCCCTTTTTTGTAATTGATGACAACATACATCAAAGCTTTAGATAAGGATATGAAGAGTAACAAGTAAAGCTTTGGAAGGACATGTAACATGCATAACCTCCCCCTACATGTATGCAATCATGTAAAGATAGTATGTAAGATCATGTGAATACATAAGCATGTCAGAGCAAGCAATGAGTTACATGTATCTTGGCTATATGCATCAGAGCAAATGATGTATACATGAAGTGCACCTTTATGTTCATGAGTCCTTCTTGCAAACAATATGTACATCAGTAAGAGATCATCATGCACATGAGTGTGATGCATATACTTACCTTGTGGTCTTGGGCTGGCTTTGGAAGAGATGAGCTTGAGAAAACAAGGTTAGATAACACAAGAACATTCTAAATGAAGCAAGTTCAGGAGACCACAAGATTACCAAGACTGGGATGACATGTAAAGAGTAAGTACTTAGTACTTCATTTGGATATAGACATGTCCCCAAAGATAAAAGATATGCAATGAATTCCAAAGATTTTCTTCCCTTAGATAGGAACTCTTTCTCCCCCTGAATTTGATATTGGATAATGGGAGAAGGTAGGGTAAGAGAAAATCAGAGCAAGAAAAAAAAATAGAGCAAGAAAAGATACGAACTCACATTTAATAACATGTCTTTCCCCTCTTAAAGACATGTGACTTCTCTCCTCTATTGGTAATAAGCATCTGGAGAAGCAAGCTAAGATGTGCTTTCCCATGTGATAAGCTTTGATGTGCTCTCTCTCCCCCTTTGACATCAATTTCCAAGAAGGGTCCTTCTGGAGCATGAGTCAAATAGGTTTGGTCCTTGAAACACATTACAAAGCAGCATGTAGTATAAGATGCGAGTAGAGGATAAGAATCATTGAGTGGAGCTGGAGAAGAAATGACATATGCAATGGCAAAAAGTTTTCTCAGTAGTGAAATAGGTAACGCCGATCTATTTTCATCGGTGGCACCGGGTTGGCGGTGTCATAGATGATGCATATTGGTCAGACCGGGTTAGTCCTTGTCGGTTGTACCGATGAACTGTCTACAAGATATTGTAGTTCGGTCTAGCTGATGGGCAAGAATCGGTGTGGCCGAATTCAATACAGAGGAAAAGTCTTGTCAACACAGCTCACTTGGCAATTGAAATCTTACAAGGATTTGCAAGGAATTAACTGAAGAATTTGCAATGAATTAGATGTAGAAAAATACAGAGAAACATACAAAAAGAAAAGGATCTAGATGAAGTTTTTTTTGATAAGGGGAACAAACAAGTAAAAACTTATGCAAAACAAAGAAACACTAGACAACTTCATCTAGAAGGGGTCGGCAACAAAGTCACCTATGTTAGAGTATATTGACTGAGCAGTCAAGTGATGTCACTTGACCGTAGGTCATACTCATTGTTTAAGCTCAAAATGGGGTTACCATTTTTTGTTTAAGCTTTTTGATGTATTCACATCTTGGTGAGTTGCTTTGACCCATGTCTTTGAGTAAAGCTTCTCTAAGATGGAATAACATACCTTGAGTGGTGATGTTGATCTTGATCATGTAGTCGAACTTGTGTTGGATGCTCGGGGTTGATGTAGTTCATCAAGAGTTGAGAGCACCACTTATAGTTTGAGTTCATCTTCCTACATGGGTTAGTCTTGCAAGGAAGAGCACTTGTGTATCCAAGATGACAATCATGAAACTTGATTCCGAATGAAATCTGATATATAGAAATTGTCAAAGGATATGTTGTGTGAATCCACGCTTCCTTGTAATCAATAACCATATAGTAGAAACTTGGTGATGTAGGGATCGCTCAAGATGCGAGTGACTTGCAATCTCGTAGATTTGGGTTCATCCAAGTACCTACAAGGGTTAGATACCATGCAAGGGTACAAATATAGATCCAAGACATATGATCATCATCATAAGAGTAATATCAAGGATTAGTCAAAAGACAAGCTCATGCCTTGCATGTATCTGAATGGAGTTTCTACTCCAAGTTTGAGGCATCAATAATATTCAATTCACCTCTCAAATAGCAAAATACTTTCTCATCAAGTGGTTTGGTGAATATATCCGCCAATTGCTTATCGGTATGAACATGCTTAAGATTGATGTCTCCTTTAGCAACATGATCTCAAATGAAATGATGATGAACTTCAATATGCTTAGTTCGAGAATGTTGCACGGGATTGTGAGCAATCTTAATAGCACTTTCATTATCACATAGCAATGGAACATGCTTCACATGTATCCCATAATCCTTAAGAGTTTGGGTCATCCAAAGTAATTGAGCACGACATGATCCGGCGGCAATGTATTCCGCTTTGGCGGTGGATAAGGATACCGAGTTTTGTTTCTTCGAGGACCAAGACACAAGAGATCTACCAAGAAATTGACAAGTTCCCGAAGTGGACTTTCTATCAACCTTGTCACCGGCATAGTCCGAATCGGAGTAGCCAACAAGATCAAAAGAGGACCTCTTAGGATACCAAATGCCAAAGTTTAGTGTATGGATTAAGTATCTCACTATCCTTTTCACAGCCTTAAGATGACACTCTTTAGGGGCCGCTTGATATCGTGCACAAATGCACACACTTAGCATAATATCGGGATGGGAGGCACATAGATATAACAATGAACCAATCATAGAGCGTAAACCTTTTGGTCAACCGGTTTGCCATCCTTAGTCAAATCAAGATGTCCACTAGTAGGCATGGGTGTTTTCATACCTTTGCGCTCTTGCATATTGAACTTATTGAACAAGTCCTTGGTATACTTTGTTCGAGAAACAAAGGTACCCTCCTTAGTTTGCTTGATTTGCAAACCAAGAAAGAATTTGAGTTCACTCATTATAGACATCTCAAACTTCTTCAACATTAGCCTTCCAAACTTTTCACTAAAATGGGGGTTAGTCGAACCAAATATGATATCATCTACATAAATTTGGCACACAAATAATTCACCATTAACCCTTTTAGTAAAAAGTGTAGAATCAATTTTTCCAATCTCGAAGCCTTTTTCAATAAGAAACTTAGTCAAGCATTTATACCATGCTCTAGGAGCTTGTTTGAGACCATGAAGTGCTTTGTGAAGTTTGTAAACATGATTAGGTTTCTTGGGATTAACAAAGCCGGGAGGTTGTTTAACATAGACTTCCTCCTCAATTTCTCCATTAAGAAAGGCACTTTTAATGTCCATTTGGTATAGAGTGATATCATGGTGATTGGCATAAGCAAGTAAGATGCATATGGACTCAAGTCTAGCAACGGGGGCATATGTCTCACCATAGTCCATACCTTCGACTTGAGTGTAACCTTGGGCGACGAGACGGGCCTTGTTGCGTACAACTTTTCCATCTTCATCTTGCTTATTCCGAAACACCCATTTGGTTCCAATGACATTGTGCTTTTCATCGGGCTTTTCAACAAGCGTCCATACTTGATTCCTCTCGAAATTGAGTAGCTCTTCGTGCATAGTGTTCACCCAATCCGGATCATCAAGAGCTTCTTCAACCTTCATAGGTTCAATGTTAGAAATGAATGAGTAATGTTCACAAAAGTTAGCTAAGCGAGACTTAGAGCGAGTAATTCTCCTGGTTTGAATATCATCAAAGATTTGTTCGACGGGATGATCTCTTGAGACTCTTGCTCCAACTCGTGAGAGCTTTTGTTTGGGTCGGGGTGGAACATCCTCTTCATTGCCTTGTTCTTCCTCTTGTCTATCTTCATTGTTGTTGGCGTTGATGTTCTCTTGTGGAGGTGGAGAAAGAGGTCGGTGAGGTTCATCTTGTTGTACTTCCTCGTCTCCTTCATCTTGACTTGTTCCACTTGTGGATGCCCCCAAGTCAACTTGTGGTTCACCTTGGCGTGAAGTTGAGGCTTCCACTTGAACGGACGAGGTACTCTCCTTCACCTTCGTTGGGCGAATCTTGCCAATAGACAAGTCTTGAATCACTTCCGAAGGGTCTATGTCTCCTACATCAATTGGCAATTGCTCTACTTGGAGCCGTTAGATTCATCAAACTTCACATCTATCGTCTCTTCAACCTTTCGGCTGAAATTGTTGTAGACACGGTAAGTGTGAGAGTTTGAGCCATAACCAAGTACAAACCTTCATGAGATTTAGGGGCAAATTTCGAACGACGATGTTTATCAAGAATGTAGCACTTTGAGCCAAATACTCGAAAGTATCCAACTTGGGGTTTGTTACTGGTGAGAAGCTCATATGCCGTCTTGCCGAGAAGTTTGTGAAGATACAATCGATTTGTGGCATGACAAGCTATCTCAACCGCTTCCGCCCAAAAGTGTTTTGGCATCTTGTATTCATCAAGCATCGTTCTCGCCATCTCAATGAGTGTCCGGTTCTTCCTCTCAACAACTCCATTTTGTTGAGGTGTGCACATAGCCGAGAACTCATGTGAAATCCCTTCTTCATCAAGAAAGGTATCCACATTGGCTTTCTTGAACTCCGTTCCGTTGTCGCTGCGAACCTTCTTGATTTTTACTTCAAATTGATTTTGGGCCTTCCTGCGAAGTTCTTGAAGATCTTTTGGACCTACGATTTATCATCAAGAAAGAACACCCATGTAAATCTGGAAAAATCATCAACAATGACTAAACCAAACGAGTTACCACCGAGACTCTTGTAAGCGTTGGGACCAAAAAGATCCATATGAAGTAGCTCAAGCGGTCTTCTCATGGTCATGATGTTCTCCAACTTGTTTTCCTGCTTGACAAGCACTGCAAAGTCTATCCTTGTCAAATATAACATGTTTAACACCAAGGATATGATCACCTTTAATAAGCTTATCAAGATTTCGCATGCCCACGTGACCTAACCTTCTATGCCACAACCAACCTTTGGAAGGTTTAACAATTAAGCAAGTTCTAGGTTGAGCTCTTTTAGTGAAGTCAACAATGTATAGATCACCTCTACGTATACCGGTAAAGACCATACTATGATTATCTCTTCGAAACACTTGGCAGTCTACTTCAGTGAATAGAACACTGAGACCGAAATCGGCTAGTCTAGATACAAAAAGTAGATTGTAGCCAAGAGATTCAATGAGCATAACATTTTGGATGGAGCTGTCATGTGAGATGGCCACCTTACCAAGGCCAACCACCTTACCCTTTGAGTTATCACCAGAAGTGACATACTTTCGAGGGCCGTCGTTTTCAGCAAGCTCATGAAACATATCCTTATCTCCGGTCATGTGATCGGTACATCCACTATCAAGAACCCATTCCTTTCCTCCAGCCATGTAACCATGAAGGTTAGCCATAAGACCAAAGTGTCTCATAGACTCATCAAGATCAAAGTCAGTATCATCATCCTCGTCATAATATCCATGTTCAACATCATCATCATATGAATGATCATTACCTAGAGAAGGTAACTCATTAGATTTATAACCATGACAATGTTCATCTTTATGAATTCTAATGACTTGAGAGATGATGTCACTAATGATTCCAACATCTCCTTTGGCATGCATGAGGTCACGAAGCTCAAATAGACAATCACCAAACTTAGGATCACTAGAATTCATCTTATTTAAAGCAATGGACTTTTGAAGAATATCATCTAGATTTTTCAAGGAATAGTTTGGAAAGCGTTTCTCGAGGTATCTCCATATAGTGTAAGCACATTCAAGTGTAGGCAAGCACACAATCAAGTTTCTAGGCAATCCTCTAATGATAAGATTAACAGTTCTAAGATTGCAGATCATGTCAAGAGACTCATTGGGGGTAGGATGCAAAGGATCAATAGGAGGTGCACAAGGGCAAGTAATATACTTGTTCAAATTAAATTCATTGAAAATCACAAGCATCTCATTTTTCCAAGCATGATAGAACTCTCCATCAAGTATAGGTACTCTGTGTCTAATACTCCCAATCATAGACTCATCCATCTTCCTCCAATGGTGATTAAACCAAAGCAATGGAGACCAATGCTCTGATACCAATTGAAAGGATCGAGAAGAGGTGTCTAGAGGGGGGGTGATTAGACCCTCAACAAGCAAAAGTAGTAGTTTTTAAGTTCTTCAAGTTGAGGTGGAGTTTTAGCACAAGTTTAAGCATTCACAATACATTTCAAGCAAGCATGATAAGAGTATGAGCAGCGGAAAGAGTAAATCATGCTATTTGCAAGAAAGTAAAGGGATGGGATTGGAGTGTGCAAACACAATGAAGACACGGAGATTTTTGGCGTGGTTCCGATTGGTGGTGCTATCGTACGTCCACGTTGGTGGAGACTTCAACCCACGAAGGGTAACGGCTGCGCGAGTCCACGGAGGGCTCCACCCACGAAGGGTCCATGAAGAAGCAACCTTGTCTATCCCACCATGGCCATCGCCCACGAAGGACTTGCCTCACTCGGGTAGATCTTCATGAAGTAGGCGATCTCCTTGCCCTTACAAACTCCTTGGTTCAACTCCACAATCTTGTCGGAGGCTCCCAAGTGACACCTAACCAATCTAGGAGACACCACTCTCCAAATGGTAATAAATGGTGTGTTGATGATGAACTCCTTGCTCTTGTGCTTCAAATGATAGTCTCCCCAACACTCAACTCTCTCTCTAAGATTTGGCTACGGTGGAAAGAAGGTTTGAGTGGAAAGCAACTTGGGGAAGGCTAGAGATCAAGATTCTTGTGGTAGGATTGGAATGTCTTGATCTCAACACATGTGTAGGTGGTTCTCTCTCAGAAAATGAGTAGTGGAAGTGTAGGCGCATTCTGATGGCTCTCTATTGAATACAGAAGGGGGTGGAGGGGTATATATAGCCTCCACACAAAATCCAACCGTTACACACATTTGACCCAACTCGGTCAGACCGAATAGAAGAACTCGGTGAGACCGATTTGGTTCAAAAATGTGAACGTTAGGATTCTCGGTGGGACCGACATGATCAACTCGGTGGGACTGATGTGCTAGGGTTAGGGCAATACCTCATCTCGGTGTGACCGATTGCATGAACTCGGTGGGACCGATTTCAGCAATGAGTTAAACAGAGAGTTGGTCAGGCAAACTCGGTTTGATCGATTGCATATTTCGGTGAGACCGAAATAATTACAACAGGCAACAGACAGTTTGCATTGCGAACTCGGTGGGACTAATCGCTCATTTCGGTAAGACCGAAATGTTTCGAAGGGAAACAGAGAGTTTGCATTGCCATCTCGGTGAGATCGAGATCCCGATCGTTGAGACCGAATTGATTAGGGTTTCTGGAAGTGGCTATGTCAAAGAAACTCGGTGGCGCCGGATAGATCAAATCGGTGGGGCCGAGTTTGACTTTAGGTTTTGGACATATTTGGAAATGAGAAAGTGGTTGAGGGCTTTGGAGCATATCACTAAGCATTTTGAGCAAGTAGGCCATTAAGCAACACCTCATCCCCTTTTAATAGTATTGGCTTTTCCTATGGACTTAATGTGATCTTGGATCACTAAAATAGAAATGAAGAGTCTTGAGATTTTGCCAATCTTTGTCCTTAGCATCTTGAAGGGGTTCCACCAGCGCGGAGCATGGGGCTTCCACTTGGGCGTGGGCATAGTTGCTGCTCGACCGTGTCGTCCGCCAGCGCGGAGCATGGGGCTTCCACTTGGCCGTGGGCATAGTCATTGCTCGTCCGTGTCGTCCGCCAGCGCGGAGCATGGGGCTTCCACTTGGCGTGGGATGGGAGCTCTGTGTTAGAGTCTCCGGGCGTGTACAACCCTATTTCGTTAGTACGCGTGACTGACACGGTAGAACTAGAGGAGGTGTATTTGGGCACCCGTGAGCCAGCATGGGACTCACGAGGCCCTACCTCAAGGCGGGTTGCTCCTGGATCTTCTAGCACGGGGCGCGCTTACAAAACCTGTGTGGTGGGGCGACCTGTGCTGAATGAACCTCTAGAGGCCATCGCATGAGAAGGCCGAACACCAAGGACCCCAGGAGGTGACGTGAACGGGACTGGCCCTCCAGACAGAGCTCAGTCGCTTGGGTTTATCGATGCTGCAGGGACGGACCCGAGCACAGACGCCATGCCCAGTCTTCTCATGCAACAATCCAAAGGAAAGACATCCGGCGCACGGCTCCCTCGACGGCGAAGCGCCGAACTGCGGTTGAACGAACCAAGCGGCGCGCCCTGATTCACCCACGCTCGATTAGCTCATGCGAGAACAAAGCAACAAGGACCCCGAGAGGTGACGTGCACATGACTGGCCCGCGAGATAGAGCTCGGTCGCTTGGATTTATCGACACTGCAGGGACGGACCCGAGCACAGACGCCGTGCTAGCCCTTAATCATGAGGCGGTTGAGGGCGGGGTTGTGAAGGCGTAGCGACATTAATGGTGGCGAAGCACCGGGCACGCAGGTTGGAATACTTCGGGAATTCATAAAAGGCAAAGCCAGTTCTGATACATGCGCAAAATGATACAGCCGTAGGGGCGGGCCCTGACAGCTTGAGGATAATGCAGCCCAAGGGGCGCCCTCAACTGAACAAACCAAAAAGTCACCAGGCACCAGCATTGAAGAAGCGTCGAGGTAGCTGAGGATGTGTGTCGTGAAGATTGCTCCTCATGAGCTGGGCGGCTCCGGAGGCCTGGGAGGCCCGCGAGGCCCAGGGGGCTCGCGAGGATCCGTGACCTCCTAAGACGCGACCGCCGAGCGCCTGGCCTCGTGAGACTCCATAGCACGCTGCGCCGGGCGCTGGTATGAGGTGCCCATGTTCAGCAGGACGAACGGCATGTAGACGTAGTTGTAGGGGTAGCCCCCACTCCGGGCGACACGTGACGGCCAGAAGAGATCTTGGGAAGCGGCCCTGTTGAGGCCCGGTATGTTGACGCACACACGCAGCTCGCCACCCGCATCGGGGGCTGCTGCTGCACTGGGTGGTGCGGGGCGACGCTCGCCTGAAGCTCCTCGATCGCCCTGGATGAATTCCCGCATCCCTGGCGCCTCGCGCCTCGCTCCTTGCTTTTGGGGGTGCGCATCGAGGCACACCTCCAAGTGGTGCCTGAGCACCTCCCTCGTCGCACTGGTCAGGTCGGAAGCTCTCTCCAGACAGAAGCCCCGAGCCCTTCCCGAGGGAAGCGCCGGGTGCGCCTTCCTATGCGGGAGGGAGAGGCGGCCCCCATAGCAAGTGCGGTGCCTGAGGCACCGCCAGAGGGCTTCTTGGTCTCTGGAGGACCCTTGGGGAGGAGATGCTTCTTCTTCACAGGGGTGGCCTCAGGAGGCAGGACGCCACCCTCATCATCAGAGTTCTCGGTCACAGCGGCACGGTAGGCATGCTCATGGGAACAGACCACATCCTTCTCATCACAGGCAACCATGATGATGCCGCTGCACCCTGGTATCTTGAGGACGTTGTAGCCGTGGTGGGTCACCGCCATGAACTTGGCGAGGGCAGGGTACCCGAGGATGGCGTTGTACGGGAGGCCGATGTGGGTGACATCGAAGTCAATGAGCTCGGTGTGGTAGTTGTCATGCTTGCCGAAGGTGACGGGAAGGCGCACCTGCCCCAGGGGTGTGGTGGAGCCATCGGTCACTCCTGAGAAGGGCTTGGTGGGCAGGAGCTGGTCATAAGGCACTTGGAGCTTGTCGAATGTTTCCACAGAGAGGACATTGAGCCCAGTGGCACCGTTGATGAGGGTCTTGGTAACGAGGACGTTGCTGATGGTGGGCGTGCAGAGCATGGGAAGCGCGCCTGCAGCGGCCGAACACTTGAGGTGGTCCTTGGAATCGAAAGTAATCACGTACTGCGACCACCTGAGGGGATGCACGGCCTCATGCTTCAGGAGGGCCGCGTTCACCTCACGAGAGAACTGCTTGAAGATGCGGTTTGAAGTAGGGGCCTAGGCACCACCCAGGATGCAAGCAATCGCACGGGGTTCCTGGAAGCCCCCAACCCCATCATCCTGTCGGTTGTCGTCATTTCTCCTTAGCGGCGGCAGCAGAGGGAGGCTGGCATTGCCCTGGGGACGGTCCTCACGAGGCTGGTCACGCCAGGGGCCGTCGTGAGGCTGATCCCGCCAGCGGTCCTCGCGAGGCTGGTCGCGCCAGTCCTGGCGAGGGTCGCGGTTGTCCCAGCGGCCTCCACCGCGGCCTCCTCCACGACCGTAGCCATGGTCACCGTGCTTGGGGTGGCGGCCGAGGCGCCCGTCATGGAGCGCTCTGAGCTCCTGTCAGTCGTTGGTGTTGTGGCTGTGTACGTTGTGGAAGACGCAGAACAGGCGGTTGCCCCTGGGAGGCTCATCATGGGCACGACCATGCTTCATCTCAGGCTCCGCTGCCAGCACGGCGGGGCCCTTGCGCTCTGCCTCCTTAACCCTGTCCTTCTTGTCTGCGAGGTCAGCCTCCGGAAGCTCGAGGAGGGAGAGGCGGCCCTCTTCGACCCTCGCACACTTGTTCGCCAGGTTGAACATCTCTAGGGCCGAGCACAAGTTGTCGTGGATGGCAAGCTCCTCTTTCGTCTTGACATCACTGACGCCATCGGTGAACGGCGAGATGATGGCCTCGTCCGACGCCTTCGGGATCTTGAGGCGAACATTCGTGAAGCGCTGTATGTACTTGTGCAGAGTCTCGCCTGGCTGCTGCTTCACGCGCCGCAGGTCGTTCACTGTAGGGGCGCAGTCACGAGTGCCTTGGAAGTTGGTGATGAAGCGCTCGCGAAGCTCGTCCCAGGAGGAAATCGATCCCTCCGGGAGGTGAAGGAGCCAGGAGCACACGCCATCCTTGAGGGCCATGGGGAACCAGTTCGCCATGACCTTGTCGTCACCATTCACCGCCTCGATGCTCAGCGAGTAGAGCTGGAGGAATTCTGTAGGGTCGGGGGTGCCGTCGTAGCGTGGGGGCAGATTCGGCTTGAACTTGCCGGGCCAGACGATGCGGCGCAGCTCAGGGGTGAACGCGTGGCAGCCTGCCGCACTCACGGGCATGGCACGCGCATGGGGGGCTCAGTCTTGACATCCGTGCGCTGCTACCTCCAGTGGCGCGTGGTCCTTATGCTGGCGCGGTGGTGCAGGGAGCGCGTGGGCGTTGCCTTGTGGCCGCTGCACCACCTGACAGCTTGCCTCATCCCGTGCCGGCGCCGGCGCCCCACGCGGCGGCTCACGCTGGGGCGCGTCGCGCCTGGGCTTAGGGTCGGCGCCGCACAGAGGATGAGGAGGAGGTGCGGCATGGGCCGCGTCGCTCGCCCTGGATGGCGGGGGATGAAGCAAGTGGGAGAGCGCCGGGGCCTCGCCAGCAGCGTTGACGAGCTCGGTGATGCGGCCGAGCCAAGCGTCGTAGCCCTCATCAACGGGATGGTAACACAGCAGCTCGCACGCCATGAGCAGTGCAGCCTGCGCGTTCGGCGGCCCTTGGCGAGCGTGGGAGGACGACGCCGTGGCGGGAGTGAGAGAAGGAGTGGCGGTGCGGCCATCGCGCTGCATGGAGGGTGGCAGCGATGAGTCCTGCTGCTCGTGAGCAGCGGGGTCAGTGGTAGCATTAGCCACGGGAGAGGCAGAGCAGCGTGGGACGCCGCAGCCCACGGGCGCCGTCTAAGCGATACGAGTGGCCCGGCGGTTGACGCGGACTCGGCGAGCATCAGCCATTGGCACGGTGGAGCGGGAACAGAATGTGGTTGATGAAGAGGTGGAGATCGACATGCCCCTACCTGGCACGCCAAATGTCGGATTCAGGGCTCCGCAGACCCGAGAAGGTTCGAACTCAGGGGCGTGAATGAAGGATCTTGCTCTCCTACAACGCTAGCTCGCCATGCCCATGACCTGATCTCGACGAGTATGCTGGATCGTGCGGAAGGGAACAACATAGAGATTTACCCAGGTTCGGGCCACCTTGCGGTGTAAAACCCTACTCCTGCTTTTGGTGGATTGGCCTCGCGAGGAGGTAGAGGATGAACTAGTACAGCGGATGAGCTACCTCGCGAGGGCTCGAGTTGTGAGGGTGGACTGGTTAAGGGTCCGATTCGGGATCCCTTATACGGTGATGGCTAGCCCATATTTGTAGTGGCCTTGGTCCTCCTCCCTCATAGCTTAGGCGGTAAGGGATTCCACAACGGCCAATTTGAAGGGGGACAAGGAGTACATCTTATCCTAACGAAAGGTGGTCTTCGCCTGCAAAGCTTCTGGCCATGACGCAGTTGTGGGCTCGACGATGACATCTGGCCTGCCGAGCTCATGGTCTTGGTCTCATAGCACCAGAAAGGAAAACTTTGGGGCCTTCCTTGGGAACCTGTGCCTGCCCTTGCTACCTTAGCACCGAAGAGGAAACTGTCCCCTCTGCGCCCGCTGGCGCCCGCCTGGCCTTGGTCGTCATAGCTCACATCATCATGGCCTCACGAGGTGGGAGGCTTGCATAGAGATCTCCGCCCCTCGAGAGGCAGCCTGGGGAGGCCGCTCCTCTGGGTGTCTTTGTGTCGTTTGTGTCGGGGTGCGACACCTATGGGATCCCGAGAGACCCCTTTACGATTCGGCGGGGGGAGAGGTATACGCAAAGAGCAGAACCAGTGATCGACGCGGGAAGTTTTTACCCAGGTTCGGGCCGCTGATCAGCGTAAAACCCTACTCCTGCTTTGTGTTCTTATTGATGTTCTTGAGCCCAGCCTTCAGGAGCGCTCACAGTGAACAGTACGTTCAAAGAGCAGCTACGCATGCAGAATTGGCCAGAAGTCCTCCTCCTCTGTAGCAGTTGCCTTGGGCCTCCTTTTACATGCTCAAAGGGGTCTCCACAGTGGCAAAATGTACATACATTGAGGTGTAAAGTAGCAACAAGGTATCATACCTAACCCCTGACGGATTAGGACAAGCGCATTTAATGCACCGTGACGTGTCCGTTTAGGTGTCCTCACTTTCTTGGGGATGGAAAAAGGGGCCATCCCATCAGCACCGCTTAAGCTCTCCTCCACTGGCGCGTTGCCACGCATCCAGAGAAGGACCCAGAATGTCAGGTTTTGTCGTTGTGCTGGAGTAGTGGTACAGTGGCAGAATCTCGCCGGGCGCCGAAACTTGCCGGGCACCAAGCCTTGCCGGGCGCCAAGCCTTGCCGGACGCCAAGCCTTGCCGAGCGCCAAGCCTTGCCGGGCGCCAAGCCTTGCTGGGATTATCTTGCCGGGGCTCATCAGCAAGAATCTTGCCGGGGCTCACCAGCAAAGAATCTTGCTGGGGCTCACCAGCAAGAATCTTGCCGGGCCTCACCAGCAAGAATCTTGCCGGGGCTCACCAGCAAGAATCTTGCCGAGGCTCATCAGCAAGAATCTTGCCGGGGCTTCGGCCTTTGGTCTTCTGCCTTCCAATTATTGACTCGAATGCTTTTTGGATAGTCTTGTGCTTGTTCCCAGTTGTCTTCTCCCAGGAAGGCTCGCTCCCCTGCCACGCCTTTCAAGCCTGGGGGGCTACAACTCGCCGGTGCGTGTCCAGGGGTAATGAACACCCCCTGTTCACTACACCGACAGGAGCCCCCGGGCCTGGGCCGGACAAACGCGCACAGTGTTTGTCTGGCTAGGCCCAAAAACATGCACCGGTACACGCGCGGCGAGAAGTAACCATTACTCTTGACTTTTAACTGCATGCTGGTGATGACGTAAGAGAGCTTGCGGTTTGCCGGGCCTTGGGCTTGCCGGCAGCGTGGGCAGACAGAGCAGGACGGCAACGGGAGTCGTGTGCCCGAAAGGAAGTGCCACACTGTGCGACGAGGAGCCAGTCCCCGAGCTTTCCCCATATAGGGTACTGCGGGTGCGGTGCTCGATCCATATAGTCACCCCTGCTGCCGCAGCCATCTACCGTGAATGTCTCACTGCCGTCTTGCCGGCCTGTTGCTGCAATGGTGCATATAAAGAAGCAATTTATCTTAGTTAAATCAATCTTTATGCATGCAATGCATGTTACTTTATGCTGAATGAATGAATGCTTCCCCCTTGATTAATTCAATCCTTGCACTTATTTTAGTCCCTACGCTGTCTGGAAACCTTGCCGGTGCGCACGTTTGCGGCGAGCGCTAGATGCGGGTCTTTAGCAGCCTGCTGGAAGTGCCGCCGCCGGCAAGGCGACTTGCCGGGCTAGAACGCAGCTGCTAAGCTTGCCGAGCGGACTCGAGGCAAAGCTAGAGTGCGGGCTAACCACGACAAGGTTTCTCCGCATGCAGGTTGATGTACAAGGACAAAGAATTAATCAAGGCGACCGACGCTCGCCGGAAAGCTTTCCGGTGCGCATGCTCTAGTCGACAGTGCTTGAGGAACGGGTCCTAAGCAACTTGCCAGGAACGCCGCCTCCCAGAAAGGTTTACCTCCTCGGTGCTTATGCAGCCACCTAAATTGTCGAGCAGACTCGAGACAACTAGGGGCGCAATTAGCCCCGGGAGGGCTCCTTCGCGTGTAGGTATAAGAAGCAAGTGAGGATAGCAAAATGAATGTAATAAATCTTGGCAACTTAGCTTTTCTTGCGAGGGCGCTGCCAGCCCCCGAGCTTATTTTTAGCTCAAAGGGTGGTTGTCGGGAAACTTTTGACTTTACCGGAGAACTTTGATATTCTCGACGCTAGCTTCCGGCAAGGAGTTGCCGGGAAAGCTCATGACGGAGGACTTCGTCGTTCTCGACGCTGGCTTCCGGCAAGCTTGTTGCCAGGAAGGCTTATGGCAGAGAACTTCATCGTTCTCGACGTCAAGAAGATTGGTCCAGAGGACGCTGCCAGCCCCCGGGCCACAACTGTGTTTAAATACGACAAGTTAATTAGCATCTTAAAAGCATTTTAACTTGTGCGTAACTTTATTTAGAGCTCTTCTCCACATGTTTTTGTTTTTGCACAGTTGTCCCCTACGCTTGCCGGAATGCATCTCGATCGTGCACGTCCTAGTCAATGGCGCTTAGGAATGGATCCTAGTTAGCAGCCTATCGAGGACGCCGCCTCCTCGAGAGCTTCACACTCCAAGAACAAACGCGGCTGCACAGGTGTTGCTAGGCAGACCCGAACAACCCGGAGCGCAGAATGTCTCAAGAGTGCTCCTTTGCGCACAGGTTATGTGCAAAGAACATCATCATGGATAAAATCAAATCAGCAAAAAGCATTAAAGTTTTAGAACTTAGCTTTCTGTATGTGGAGCGGAGTCGCCATGGATGATGAAGCTGACGCGCCGACCGCTGGATCAGGTTCGCGCAACCTCGATCCCCCTACCTGGCGCGTCAAAGATGTCGGGGTGCGACACCTATGGGATCCCGAGAGACCCCTTTACGATTCAGCGGGGGGAGAGGTATACGCAAAGAGCAGAACCAGTGATCGACGCGGGAAGTTTTTACCCAGGTTCGGGCCGCTGATCAGCGTAAAACCCTACTCCTGCTTTGTGTTCTTATTGATGTTCTTGAGCCCAGCCTTCAGGAGCGCTCGCAATGAACAGTACGTTCAAAGAGCAGCTACGCATGCAGAATGGGCCAGAAGTCCTCCTCCTCTGTAGCAGTTGCCTTGGGCCTCCTTTTATATGCTCAAAGGGGTCTCCACAGTGGCAGAATGTACATACATTGAGGTGTAAAGTAGCTACAGGGTATCATACCTAACCCCTGACGGATTAGGACAAGCGCATTTAATGCACCGTGAGGTGTCCGTTTAGGTGTCCTCACTTTCTTGGGGATGGAAAAAGGGGCCATCCCATCAGCACCGCTTAAGCTCTCCTCCACTGGCGCGTTGCCACGCATCCAGAGAAGGACCCAGAATGTCAGGTTTTGTCGTTGTGCTGGAGTAGTGGTACAGTGGCAGAATCTCGCTGGGCGCCGAAACTTGCCGGGCACCAAGCCTTGCCGGGCGCCAAGCCTTGCCGGACGCCAAGCCTTGCCGGGCGCCAAGCCTTGCCGGGATTATCTTGCCGGGGCTCATCAGTAAGAATCTTGCCGGGGCTCACCAGCAAAGAATCTTGCCGGGGCTCACCAGTAAGAATCTTGCTGGGCCTCACCAGCAAGAATCTTGCTGGGGCTCACCAGCAAGAATCTTGCCGAGGCTCATCAGCAAGAATCTTGCCGGGGCTTCGGCCTTTGGTCTTCTGCCTTCCAATTATTGACTCGAATGGTTTTTGGATAGTCTTGTGCTTGTTCCCAGTTGTCTTCTCCCAGGAAGGCTCGCTCCCCTGCCACGCCTTTCCCGCCTGGGGGGCTGCAACTCGCCGGTGCGTGTCCAGGGGTAATGAACACCCCCTGTTCACTACACCGACAGTTTGCCTCGCGAGGCCAGGGCCCTCGCGAGGGTCTTGTCGTGGGGGTGTTGTAGCTGGGCTGTACAAGGCCGTCGATGGGCCCACGCGCTGGGCCGCAGGCAGGCAGATCTGGGTACCCACGATCCCATAACGCCGACAACGTTCGAGACAAGTAGACCAACTCCTGCCTGCATCTACTACTATTACTCCACGCATTCACCGCTATGCAGCATGCATCTAGAGTATTAAGTTAATAAAGAACAGAGTAACACCTTAAGCAAGATGACATGATGTAGACAAATTGATCCCAATTAATATGAATAAACCCCATCTTTTTATCCTTAATGGCAACGATACAAGTACATGTCTTGTCCCTTTCTTTCACTAGGATTGAGCAACGCAAGATCGAACCCATCACAAAGCACCTCTCCCATTGCAAGATATATCAATCTAGTTGGCCAAACCAAACGGATAGATCAGAGAGAAATACAAAGCTATGATTGCTTGTATCTGCGTTGGTATTTCCTCGAAGAGGAGAGGATGATGCAGCACAGCAATAGTACGCATTTCCCTCAGTTGTGAAACTAAGGTTATCAATCAGCAAGAGAACCAAGCAACACTATGTAAACAGCACCTACACACAAACAACAACAACTTGCAACCCAACGCGTAAGAGGGGTTGTCAATCCCTCCTCAGTATTGTAATATATTAAATTGTATGAGATTTGATAAATAGATCTAACTAAAACACAAAATAAAATAAATAAAAGAGAAATAGAGCAAGGTATTTTTAGTTTTATATGATAGGAAAATAGACCCGGGGCCCGTACACTATTGCAGGAAGCTGCTAACGCGACACTACAATCAGAGACCCTTCGATGAAACTGTGTGTGATGCATTAATCGCAAACGGTGATGTAAAAAAACTACCAAAAAGATGCAAAACGTTTGTGATGAAGGATACATCAAACACAGTTCAGATTTTAGTTGCGTGTGCGATGCAGGGCATACGGTTGATCCATACGAACTGTTTGCGATGAGACAGAACTACAGAAACGGGCAGCCATATCAAGGTGTGTGCGATATACGGCATATAGTTTGCTCTGATGAACCGTTTGTGGTGATCGAGTTGAACGCAAATGATTCGGCGTAACAAGATGTGTGTGATACCCGGCAAATAGGTCGGTAATTAGAATTGTGTGCGATCATTATAGACAGCCCATACGGTCTTTTTTTGTGAATTGTGTGCTCGTCAGGGCACACAATTCAAGAAACCAACCTGTGGGCAATAATGTAAAAGATCTCTGTTGAATACGTATTACTAACTGTCTGCGATGAGATTTACAGGGGAAACAGAGATAACGAATTAATATGAGTGAACGGAAACAGAGATATATACAGTCTGCTTAATTTAGTCCTTCTTCTTGTTGTTGTTGTTGTTGGATGGCCCCGCGACATCGTCTCGGCGAGGACGCTTCTTGCCGCTGACTGTTGGCTTTTCATCACCGCCGCCATCGTCATTGTCGTTGTTGTCGTCGTCGTTGTCCTCCCCGTTCAACCATTCCTCCTCCTCATCATCGCCGTGCTCTTCTTCGTCCTCTGACGGCTCCTCGTCCGTCTGGTTGTCGTCTGACGACTCCGGAGGTGGCGTCCCTTCCATGATCCGGATATAATCGAGGTCTGGGCTCGACACCGGACTTTATGGAAGACGAGCGAGATGATTCTGATGTTGACCTATCATCGGGTGCCAGACTACTGGCGGAAGTGTTGTCCTCGCTGTCGCTCGACATGGCTGCAGTCATATAAAAACCGCGAGAAAGCGAGATTGCAGAGTGTGTGCAAGTGTGTAGCGCGGCCTGCCGGGGACGATGAAGATGGTGGACACTTAAGCGGGGTATGCAGAGAAGAGGAATGCCAATTGAAGCGGGGGTTGACGTATTATCTAACCGCTGATATAATCAACCGCAATTATTTGTACCCAGTCGCTCCAAATTCCCAGGGTTGCGCAGTTCTCAATATGATAATTAATTACGCACACGCGTTGGAGCATCCAAATATGAAACAAGCATTTTTCGTAGTACTTCTACTCCCTCCGTACCGGTGACCTAGGTGGGGAAAAAACGAGAAAACTTGATGATGATTTGGTAATCAATACCATTGCATGCAGAGAATTGACCATTGCATGCATGTTATGCTAAGTAGTCTGAAGTCATTGAATGCATACTAGCCGCATGACTCCTATTGGCTGATTTCTTTTTTCAGGACAAAAACAAGGAACGAGTTTTGGGATTATTTGGTTTTCGTAATGTGACTTATGCACCGGTACCGGTACGAACGGAGTAGGACAGTTGGCAAGCAATACATTGAGCTCTTCTTATTGATGAAGCCAGTAATAATAAAACTACAAAGGAAAAGAAAAAAAGACAAAGGAAAATATCTGCATGAATCTTCGCGTAACATCAATGGCATAGGACCTAGATGTGCATTACTTAGAGCACATCTAGATGTGCTTTAGCAATACTGTCAAACAAAACCCTAATCATCATTGCAAACAACGCATAGAACATGGCTAATGCGACAACCACAACTACACATGCTAGTTCCTTCTTGTTTCTTGCTTTCATCTGTTGCCTGTGATTGATTCTTTCTTGCTTCATCGTACTGATTGTACATTCCAGATCAACGAGTTTCTTCTTCAGCTTTACGTTATCTTCTGCGAGCTTGGTGATAACACTCCGAGCCCTGCCATGCCATGCTTCATCCAGCTAGTTAACAAAGGCACAAGCCTCATATACCTGCCAATGTTAAATAGTATTCAGGATGAGCGGTGGCATTAACTCAAGTAAAATGATGAACTTAATTAGCACTAACCTCTAAGGGGCAACTGAGAAATCGTCTGCCAATGTCGAATCCCTCCGTGCATACACGTCGAGCGGGAGTGTGCCCGTGCACACAACTCAGCTTTTGGTACTTCTCGGTGGCGCAAAACTCGGAGTCGAACTCGTATTGTGGGAGTCTGGAATCATGCTCCGGATCCGGCAGCAGATCACTTTCCTGGGGGGGGGGGGTGGTCATTCAGGACGGATTCAGCAGGGAGCTACTTTGGACATGGTAAAAAAGATTGGGATAGATTGGAACCTGACAGGACGATTCGGATCCGTAGTACACCTGCCTTATGGTGACCTTAGGCAAGTGCTCGGCGGCGACCGACGTCGTGGTGGCGCTGCCGAGAGCGGCGATACGAGCAAGAGCAGGCGCACCAAAACCATCAGCACCACTCGTCTGCATTCCCCCAATGTCATTGCCACGCGAGGGAATTTGGAGGCTATCTAGGGATTTGGGGGAAATGGGGAAACTTTGGGGATAAGCTAATGGTCGGGAACTACTTATCACACTATATGTTGTATACGGCACACTGTTTATATATGTCATTTGTGTTAGGTATTACAACTTCACACACGGATTTCCGCACCAAACCGTGTGAGAAGACAACTTGGTGAGACACGGTTGCCGTGACATAACCGTATGTGATGTACTGCCCAGTACATATAATTGAGTTACAGTAATACTGTGTAAACAGCCGCTCTGCATATATCCATCAAAAAATAAAACAGCCGCTCTGCAGATAGAGATGGCAGCGGCAGCGGCCGAGGTAGCGGCTACCGGATAAGAGGTCAATCATCGGTCAGTGGGCAGTGGCGGCGTCATAGGAGGTCAATCCTTGGTCTGCGGCGGGAGATAGGAGGAGCTCAACCATAGAGGTCGGCGGCGGCATGATTGGAGCACATCCATCGCGGTCGATGGCGGGATAGTGGAGGTCGAACTTCAGGCGGTAGACGCACTAAGCTTCGTTCCTCGACTCTGCTGTCTCGGCATGCCGCCGCATTGCGCTTCTCTGTCTGCTGGGTGGAGGTCGCCGCGTGGCTAATTAATTAAGGTATTCTTTTCGTGAGTGGCTTAATTAAGGTATTCAATTCCTAAGGGTAGTGCTGTAGTACTCTGTGTGTAAATTGAATGGCCATTAATTTTTGTCATTGCACGTCTGGATAACAATATGGAGCACACTCAGTAATTATGAAAATAAAACCTTATGATTTATGCACACATCTTTGGGCATCAGTTATTCCATGTATTAATGTTGTTGTTTTGTTTTTAATTACCCTCCGTGTGGTGCAGATGGAACGATCTGAATGGATGAAGAATCGGAGAAGCTCAGATTTTATGAGTGGCGTGGCGGAGTTCATGAATTTGGCTGAAAGTACAAAGAAGAGAATTGGTGACGAGGATTACATCTTGTGTCCATGTAGTCATTGTGCCAATACAGAGTCACATGAAGTTGCAGAAGTTGAGTGGCACTTACTCTCTCGGGGATTCATGGATGGATATACACATTGGTCCAGACACGGTGAAGAGCAGGTCATGGATGAATATACACAGGGCTACGAGATGCCAAACCCCGGTCAGTGTCACATGGATGTTGAATCTAACATCAGGGCAGAGGCGTCAAGCTACCAATGGAACACCAGAAAGCCGAAACGCCCATTGGAAAACCAAGACGACAACGCAGACGATGAAGACGACAATCTTGATATGCCATATTTTGCTGCTATGATTGCAGATTTCAAGGTCCCAAAAAAGGATATGATTGGGTACAACGATCTGCCAACCATTGCTGCAGACTCCAAGAAAGAATTGTATCCAGGTTGCAAAAAGAAATATTCCAAGTTGAGTGCCACCCTGGCGCTTCTCAGATTTAAAGCAGCAAATGGTCTATCAAACAAGGGCTTCACAGAGTTGTTAGGTCTTTTGAAAGAAATTCTTCTAGAAGATAATGTGCTCCCCAGAAGCACGAACAAAGCGAAGAAAATTGTTTGCCCATTGGAACTTGAAATACAGAAGATACACGCTTGTGTGAAAGATTGTATATTGTACCGTGGTGAGTACAAAGATTTGCGTGCATGTCCCACATGCAAGCATGCATGATACAAGCACAGGAGAGCAAAGGACAAGTACAAATTGGACGATGAGATCAAGACAGGAATCCCATTCAAGGTTGTTTGGTACTTGCCTTTAATTCCAAGGTTGAGGCGTTTGTTTGCAAACCCTAGAGAGGCAAAGAGGTTGCGGTGGCATCATGATGAGCGAACTGCGGATAAATATATGAGGCACCCGAAAGATGGGGCTCAGTGGGAATTAATCGACAACAAGTTTGAAGACTTTGCCAAGGATCCTAGAAGTATAAGGCTCGGGGAGTGTACTAACGGGATGAATCCTTTTGGCGATATGAGCACCAATCACAGCACATGGCCGGTGCTTCTATGCATATATAACCTAGCTCCTTGGTTGTGTATGAAGAAAAAATACATTATAATGTCAATGTTTATCCAAGGCCCAAAGCAACCTAGAAATGACATCAACATTTACTTTCAGCTACTGGTAGAAGAACCACTGACAGTGTGGGTAGATGGGCTTGCTGTAAAATGTTATGATGCTTACAAAAAGGAGATTTTCGATCAACATGCGATGCTGCTGCACACCATTCATGATATGCCGGCATTAGGTAACACATCGGGGCAGAAAACAAAGGGAGATGTAGGGTGTGTCACATGCATGGATAGGACAGCTAGCAGATTTCTTCACAACTCGCGCAAAACTGTGTATTTGCGTCATCGTAGGTTCTTACGGAGAAATCACCCATACCGAAAGATGAAAACTGAATTTGATGGTACGGCAGAGGTAGGTGTGGGCCCAAGACCCTATGCTAGAGAGGTGGTCCACAACATGTCTAAACAAATTAATATTGTGCTTGGCAAGAAGCACGCTTTGACGGTGAAACAAACACCCAAGGGTCAAGTGTTTAAGAAGAAATCGGTGTTCTGGAAATTACCTTACTGGGAGATTCTACGTGTACGTCACTGCATCGATGTCATGCACGTAGAGAAGAACATATGTGAAAGCATCCTTGGTACTCTGCTCAAGATTAAAGGTAAAACAAAGGATGGTGATAGTGCACGGCTCAATATGCCTGCTGATCAATCAAAACACAAGAGTGAAGCAGAAGATGATAACAAATTCATCCATGCTCGCCAGAGTTACAATTTCAGTACAAAAGAAGCAACAGGGTTCTTCACCTATTTGTTGTCAGTTAAGACACCCTCTTCCTACTCCGCAAACATCAGAAGTCTCGTGGATGTGAGCTCAGGTAAAATGAAGTCACATGATTGCCACGTAATGTTGACACAAATCCTCCCGGTGGCCATCAGGAACAAAGATATAAGAAACACACTCATTGAGCTCTGTGATTTCTTCAACCAACTATGGCAGAAAGTTGTAGATCCTGAAGAGTTGGATCATATGCAAGAGGATATTGCAAGAATATTGTCCAACCTAGAGATGTTTTTCCCACTGTCATTCTTTGATGTCATGGTCCATCTCACTGTGCACCTTGTCGACGAGATAAAGTATTGTGGTCTTGTGTTTCTTCGCAACATGTATCTCTTCGAGCGGTTCATGGGAATACTGAAGTGCTATTGTTGGAACCGAAACCATCCAGAGGCAAGCATCCTACAAGGTTATACTGCAGAGGAGGTGGTCGAGTTTTTCACCGAATACATGAAACAAAGACCTATAGGTTTGCCCCTCCCTCGCCACAAGGGAAGGCTAAAAGGTAAGCCGGTCCTTGCTGGCATGCAAAAGGCTGCACCCAGAGAATTGGCAGAGAATGCCCATTTGACGATACTACTTAACAGCCCAGTTCTCAGCGCTTATGCCGAAGAACACTTGGTGGAGATACGCCAAAGCTTCTTACCAATGATTTATCCATTAGATGCGGAGATGAAGGAGCACACTAAGAACTACGCCGAATGGCTGAAGAATCGTTTGGCACAAGGATCAATGGATGACATTGCTACGTGGTTGGCACAAAAGCCATCACCTACGGTGTTGACGTACCAAGCATATGACATAAATGTATACACGTTCTACACTAAGGAACGTGATGAGAAGGCCTCATATCAGAACAACTCTGTTCGAATAGAATGCATGACTGTAGATGAAGCTGATAAAAGGGTATACTATGGAACCATCAAAGAGATTTGGGAGCTTAACTATGTGAAAGTTAAGTTGGCGTTATTCAGGTGCACATGGATCCCTCTTAGTTGGGTAAAGGTTGATGATTACAGGAAGACCTGTGTTAACAGGACAGCGATGGCATATCACGTGGACCCGCTCATTCTTGGCAGCGATGCTACCCAGATTTTCTATGCGGAAGACCCCTTGCATAAGAACTGCCATGTAGTGATGCATGGGAAGAGGAGGGTACTGGGTGTCGAGGATGTTGCCGATGAGGACGAGTATGATGAATTTGCTGAGTTGCCAGCCAAGGGATCACGCACCCCTCAAACAGAGAAGCGTAAAATCATCAGAAAACCCAAGTTCATTCGGGGTCAACGTAATGATCCCAGTTCCCCCATGTACATGGGAATTAAGCCGTAAGACTAGTTTTTATGCCTACCCTTCAACTTAATTCGTTCAATTTAGAACTGTCGCGTGTACTGAATTTGTGAGTTATGCCCGGTTTTCTATTGATGTAAGAACCGTTAATATGTTGACCTTGATATGCTGTCAGCTCAGGCAATGAATTTGAACTGTTTATTATTAATATTATTATACCATAGAGGTAGCACACTCAATTGATCTCACTCCAGTATGTATGAACAGAAGATATGCAATCTGGTTTGCGAATAGCACACGGTTCGTTCATGAAAGCTGTGTGCCGACCAAACCGCGTGTGCGATCTGAGTCGTGCGTTCTGATTGGCAATAACCCAAACCCCACAGATCATACGTCTACACCATTGGATGCTCCCAGATCGAACAACAATCCTCATCCCTTTCGACAGCAAATGCAGTTCTGGTTGTAATTTTATTAATATGCACAAAATGCACGTTAAATTCCAAAAATGTCTTGAATATAGCAAAGGATACCTGAAATGCGCCAGCAAATCAAACCCATGGTATAATGGTGATTGCGTATCGTGGAAATTTTTATGAGGCCAAACAATGAAGTCACCGGCCACTGGAGTTTGAATTGACACGTCTCCTTTTGGAAACCATGATCCTTCTTGCGAGATGCTCCGGTTTGGAAGGAGCGATCATCAAAACTTGTGCCAAACTTTACCAAATTTTTTCCACGGGGTCGTGAGAGCACGCCACGGGCACACACCGATTTTGATGATGTCTGGACTCCATCTGAATTTCCTGTAATTAAAATACCAACTAGGCCTACGCCGGTGGCCGCACCTTGCGGCCGAAATGTTTGAAACTTCTCACCGATTCTCGGTCAACGGATGAAAACTCGTAAAGCGATGCACAAATGATTTGTACACCTTCTTTGCTAACTAATACCCACATGTAGTTGTAGTAGGGTTTTGACTTTATATGCACTAAATGCAAGGTAAGTGCAAAAAAAATGACTTAAATATAGCAGACGAGACCTGAAATGGGCTAGAAAATCAAACCAAGGGTATATCCGTGATTGTTTACCATGATTTTTTTCTCGAGGCGGAACGATGTAGTCACCGACGATTTGGAGTCCGAAGTGCCGCGACTCCTTTCGGAAACTATGATCCTTCTTGTGAGATGCTCTGGTTTGGAAGGAGCGATCATCAAAACTTGTGCCAAACTTTACCAAATTTTTTCCACGGGGTCGTGAGAGCACGCCACGGGCACACACCTATTTTTATGATGTCCAGAATCCATCTGAATTACCTATAATTTAAATACCAACTAGGCCTACGCCGATGGCCGCACCTCACGGCCGAAATGTTTGAAACTTCTCCCCGCTTCTCAGACAATGGACGAAAACTTGCAAAGCGACGCACAAATGATTTGTACACCTTCTTTGCTAACTAACACACACATGTAGTTGTAGTAGGGTTTTGACTTTATATGCACTAAATGCAAGGTAAGTGCAAAAAAATGACTTCAATATAGCAGACGAGACCCGAAATGGGCTAGAAAATCAAACCAAGGGTATATCCGTGATTGTTTACTGTGATTTTTTTTTCGAGGCGGAACGATGTAGTCATTGACGATTTGGAGTCCGAAGTGCCACGTCTCCTTTTGGAAACTATGATCTGTCGGGGTACACAAACAGGGGTGTATGTTTCCCCTGACTTGTGCACGGACGAAGGGCCTCCTCCCCGACAACCAAGGCCAAGCCAGAGGAGTAGCTCTTAATGAAACCAAAGAGCAGATCAAGAATACCAAGAATAAGCAAGACAGAAGAATATCACCTTGGGAAGTCCTCCCTTGCCGGGTAGGAGAACCTGGCCGGGTCGAGGCCGCCCCAGGGGTAAGTCCAAGATTTCCTCGGCAAGCTTGCCGGGTCTGCCAGGGGCAGGGCTCCCCACCAAGGCACCATCGCTCCACCGCACAGCGACCAAGTCACTTATCAGTGCGGTGTTGAGCCCCCAAGTGATTAAGTGGGCTCTACTAAGCACGTGGCGGCCCCATTGGAAGACAAGATTTATCCAAGTGACACCAGTCCAGAGGCGTGTCAAGATGATAAGCAAGAGATGATTAAGCGGCTCGGCAGGCCTGCCGGGTTTCGCCCTCAGCATGACACCTAGCAGTGCATTTAATGCACTTTGTCCTAACTGCCAGAGTTAGGTATGATAGCACTGTTGGCTATCTAATCAGTAGATAAAGACTATTTTGCCATTGTGGTTACCCCTTAAGCTATAAAAGGAGGTCTAAGGCGACCTAGCAAAGGATTCGGACCCTCACACACTTGTACGTGTGTAGCTACTCTCCCCGAGGCAACCTTGCCGGGCTTGGGCGCTGCGTGCTCATTGTGTTCTTCCACTCAATCCACCAAAGCAGGAGTAGGGTTTTACGCCTCACGGCGGCCCAAACCTGGCTAAAAACCATCAGCGTCACCACCGTCGTGTTGTTTTCATGGCTTCTGCTCTTTGTGCAACTTGACCTCCCCCTTGCCGAACCACAAAGGGGCTGATGGCCCCATAGGTGATCGTGATCTCCCATGACATCTTTGGCGTGCCAGGTAGGGGAGTGGTGCTTGCGTGAACCTGAAGTTGTGAACAGCACGTCAAGCATCATCATCATCATCATCATCATCATTTTTATCGACACGCTCTTCGTCAACAGCTTCGAAGAAGAAGAACAACGCCATTCCCTAGCCTCGTCCTACCTAGATCCTGCCATTCGTCTCCGCCGCAGCTGCGACGGAGACGGGGGTAGAGGACGATGGCGATGCGGCGACCACGGGCGGCACGGATGGCGTGGCCACCATGCTACCCAAGGCTAGAAAAAGAAGCGAGGGGTGTGGCAACATCATCCTCCTCGTGAGCTCCTATCAAACACATCCGATGCCGAAGGGTATCATTTGGACAGACAGGAAGAATGGTGCGTGGTCGTCCTCCTCCCCCTCCCTTCTCACTTGTCAATGATCGAGCCATGCAGTGGTGGCGCCACCAACGTCGATGAGCCCGCGTGGAGCTCGGTCCCGCATTTATCTCACCAAGGGAAAATCTTGGGTGGAGCGCTGGTGCGAATCCATTGGTTGGCGCCCCGACAAGCGTGCTCCGGCAAGGCCTTTCGCGCCAATGTAGCCTTCACGCTCGCTGCCATGAAATCATTGACAGTACAAGGAAAGGAGAGAGAGGCCGATCCTTCCTTCTTTTCTACCATATGTCATCAGTCGCAAACATTTTATTAAGTTCCTCCAGCCCTTGCCGGGGCTGGATGCGTGACTAATGGACTGCCTAGTCTCTCCCTTGTGCTCCTTTCCCGTTTGTTATCTTTGCAGAATAAAACGGATACGCGAGCACGATCCCTCTAAAGGTACACAAATTGGAGGAGCAGTTGAGAAGATATTACGCGTGACCAAATGCATGCCCCCCCCAAAGAAGGGGGCGCAAACGAAAGATAAGTAACATGATTATTAACTTTTCCTCAAAGCTTGCGCTTGCTTATCCCTCGGACAACCAAGGTTTTCGTATGACTAGTCTATCATGTGATGGCACCTTGCTGTATTTGTCTGTGCCCCCACTTTGTTTCGAGCCTGCTCAACGAAGTGGGCGGCAGCGTCAAGGACTGCTAAGGGAAAACCCTGCCGGCGGCATTTCCTCGCCAGCTGAATGCTAAGGACCCATTCCTCACAGCAATCGCGGCAGCATGCTACTGGTAGGCAACCAAAATACGCAAAAGAAACTAACCATACAAAAATCAATGGGTAAACGCAACAGGGATAGCATGCATTAACACAATTAAACATCATTTCGACGAACGTCAAAGCAAGAACAGTACGAGGCCTAAGCACAAGACACATATTATGTTTTGTTACAGGGCACCACGGCAATAAAAGTAGCTCAAGGCTAAGCTTGGCGATCTCCGGGAACCCTTGTGATGGAGAGAAACTTGTCGGCAAGGGGGGCGGCCTTCTCCATGGCAGCAGAAGTATCAACATCCGGCGGCAGCCTCTTGAAGCCATTGGCGAGGTCGAGGTTTGGGTGGCGGAAAGCAAGGTTGCTCAGAACCATGAAGAGGGCATCACAGGCAAGCTTCCGGGACTCAGTAGTAAAGCATTCAGCTCTGTCGTCCTCGTACATCTTCAGCCCTTCAATCAAACCTTCAAAGAAAAGCGTCAACTTGACACTTGGAACTTCGTGGTTGTTGATGGAAAAAGCCCAGCTCTTCATGTCCATCTTCGAGATCTGGGCAGTGAGGCGCTCGGCGATGTCAACCAAGTTTTTGATCCAGAGGTCGTGCTGTTCAATCTGGTTTTGCAATTTGTCCTCCGCGTCTTTTTGGAAGGCTCTTGCATTATCCAGGCCCTTCATCGGCAACTTCTCGTGAACTTCGACAGACTCGATTTCGCTCTCCAAAGTGCCAAGCCTTGCCTTAATGTCAGCAATGGTGTCGTTGGTAGTGCCGAGGTCCTGGCTCTTGGAGGAAAGCTACGATTGCACCTCCTTCAGGAGGGTCTCTGCTTTCTGGGCTTCTTCTTTGAGAGCCATGATTTCCTTGGTGCTCCAGGCAAGGTCCTCCGTCAGTTTGGCCACTTGTTGATCAAGACTAGTCTTGGCGGCAGACGCGGTAGCTATCTCGTTAGTAACCTTCTTCAGGTGAGTAGATGATTCGAGATTAAGCGTGTCAAGCACTGCTTTGTGCTTGTCCTCCAGGTCCTTGGTGCATTGTTGGACGAGGTCCTCAAGTTCCTCATCCTTGCCACGGAGGGTGTTTTTGAGGTTTCCTTCCCGGGCAGAGATTTCCTTCTCCATGGCGTTCAGCAGCACTTCGCGCTCCGTCAAGCGGACCTCCTGGGAAGTGATATCCTCCTTGGTCATGGCCAACACCTCCTCTTGCCGCATAAGGGAGAGGGACTGCTTCTTGTACCATTCACGCATCTCGTTGCCCTTGTCCGCCAGCCTCTTGCCCATAAGATTAGCAGAATCGCACTGTTCCTTGACTGCCTGCGCTTTGAGATTATACCTGTGTTGGATGTCTTTGAGCCCGGCAGCCCTGGATTCCAGAAAAGCCAAGTCCTTGGCACTGTCAGCAGGGTCACCAGCCTCTTCAACTCTCTGAGGTAGTGGTCTAAGTATGCGTCTGATTTCCTCATCAAAATCCGCACCCATTGTAACAGATGAGCCTGGAGCGGCTGGCCCGGACTGAGCAATGACCAACGCCAGCTTGCTTAAGGATGGCTGGGGAGCTGCGACATGTGTGCTGAGCAAGGGGAAAGGTCTCATGGATTGAAGAGGGGTTTTCTCCTCAATAACTGCGTCCTGGCCAGATGTGCTGCCGGGGGTTTCCTCTGTTCCTTCAGGACATTCTTAAATGGTCCCGGCAGTCTGATCTTGACCTTCCGCTGTAGCAATCCTGGTGGCCTCCGCGGCGGCATCCTTTCCAATGTTGGCCACCTCCTCCAAGAGCTCCGGTTCGACAATTGACGGGGCTGCGGGAAAATACAATAAAAAATGGTGGTCAGATACCAGGAGTTGGTAAGCTAGAGACAAGAAAGCAAAGCAATTTAGAGCAAGAGAAACAAGAGTAAGTGGATTACCCGGTGGAGTTTGTTGCGAAGGAGTATCGGTTGCCCCAGCAACGTCAGCTGCCGGCGTCTGATCCATGACCACTCCCTCCGCGGCCATGGTCTTAGTATGGGCAGATCCCTCGGTAGAGGTCCTTGTCGGTGATCTCTCTGATTGGGCTTTGGTTGGGGCAGCCCCTCCTTGGTGGGCCCCGCTTTGATGAACCTCCTTTCCTCCCTTGGCGGAGGGCGAAGCACGTTCTTCCGCATCCCTCCGGGCGGGCGAAACTTGTCCCACGCCTTCACGCAGAGGGCTGGCCTGGGGCTGGGCACAGGATCTTCTCTCCTATCCCCCGCCAGACCCGTGCTTACTGAGGGCCTCGGTGTTGCCGTGAGCTTGGCTCGCTTGGCGAGGGGTTCTTCATCTCTGTCGAAGACAGCAAAACAAGATTAGATCAACAAGTTGTCAAAGACGAAGTACCTCAACAGTGAAGAGATTAGTTGTTCTCCATACTCTGGGTCTATGAGCATGGAGCCCAGTGCGTACCCCGCGGGTGGCGGGGTCGCCCTGCCCCTCTTCAGGGTCGGAGGAGCGGAGCTCCCCGGCAGCTTTGAGCTAGCTGGCAGAGCCGAGGTCCCTGGTGGGATTGAGTCGTGCGAAGAGGATAGGCTCGACTGTGGGCTGGGATCGACCCCAGTGACGGCACGTCGCTTGGCAGGAGGAGTCTTGGCCTCCGCCAGGCGAAAGGGATTGGCGGTGTGTCACCTCTAGGTTAGTGACCCTGGAGGTGGTCTTCATCACCCCCTTCGCGACCGTTGAGGAGGTCGAAGCCGCTGGCTTCCTGCTGGCCCGCTTGTGGGGGTGATAGTCTGGATCTGGCTCTGGAGCTTGGGGGCCTGCCGCGAGCCATTCCTCCTGTGGCTGCTCTACCTCTTCGGCTTCCCTTTCTCCTTGGGCATCTGCTACCGTGGTGAGAATGCCAACCCCGGCAGGGTCGAGTGCGACAGCCACCTCCGCGGCGTGCCCCTCGCTCCCCTAGTCTGAGGAACCTTCGCCTTCCGCTTCCTCCTCCTCCTCCTTCTCCTCTTCTCCGGGCCTCGCCTTCCCGGCAGCCCGGAGAGCTTTGTCCTCCTCAATCGGCTTCTTGATGAACTCTGCCTCCGCCTTGGAGGTGTGCTTGACCATATCTTTCTCCACCCTGGAAGCCCTTTCTTCTAGGCCGGAGACCCACTCCATCTCTACATCAAGTTCGGGCAACTTCCAATCACCCGCAACTCCGTAAGCATTGCAATCGGGCATCCAATTCAGAATCTGGTCCCGTGCAGAGTTGTTATGCAGTGGGATGACCTTTGTCAGCAAATGGAATGGCCCAAGGCTGCCAAATAGCTATTCGCACAGCCAGCCATGGCCGTATATCGACAAGTTGTTGATGAGGCCCGGGTACAAATGCATTCTGTTGGCACCATCACCGTATTCCCAAGCAAATCTATCCTTTTTCTGCAGCGGTGCAATGCGGCACCAAAGGAAGTTGGCCCCCAGCTGCTCGATGGTTAGCCCGGTAGCCTTGAGGCGCACGATTCGATTCAGCGCAGGGCGAAGCTTATCATCAGTGAGGCCTACCTTGCTCCATTCGCTGCCACGCACAACGCATTCCGTCCGTGCCGCACAGAACCCTGGGGCGTCTTCGTCCTGGATCCAGGACCAGTCCGCCCTCCACTCCTCCCATCTGCTACGCTGCTGGCTAGAGAGATAAGTTGATTCATCCTTCTTGCCCCGGGGGATCCAACTTATGTTCCCCGAACGGTGAGTCTTGTCTTCCACCCGCGGGATGAAGAAGTGCCTGAACAAATCCACATTGGGGGTAACTCCGATGAAATTCTCGCACAGATGGGCAAAGATTGTCATGCATGCCACGACATTGGGCATGAAATACAGGAGATGGAATTCGTACACCACCATCATGGCTTCGTAGAAATCTGAGAAGGGGGAAGTGAGGCCACAGAGAAAGTACGTGCAGAAGAAGTGGTATGAGTTCGGTGGAACCTCTTTTTCCCTCCGGCAAGACCACGGGCGCTCCATGCCCCTTCAGAACTGCCCTCCCCCACATATACACATACCTCGTAGTCAGGGCTTTGCTGTCCAGGTTCGACGGGAAGAAAACCACATCTTCCCGCCGCTTCCTGTCCAGCTCCTCTGCCCTTTTCTTCTTCCCCTCCGCCGCAGTGTCTCGGGTGGTGGTCGCCCGCTTCCCCCTCGCAGCGGCGGCTTTCTTTCCCATCCTTTGAGGTCGCAGGGCGGATGGGAGATCGCGCAGGGTGTTGAAGGCGGATGCCGGCATGGGAGCGGTTGCTTGGCTTGAGGAAGAAGATGATGGGAGAAGAGACAGATGCGAATAAGCAGCGCCCCTTTGCGTTGCCCTTTTTATTGGGAACTGACGCGGGGCTGGCTCTTCACCATCTTTTCTCAGGAAGTTACTATTTTACAAAGCGCATTACCCATTAAACTGCTGCTGTCCCACGCCCCCACTACCTGTGGTAATTGCATGGAGTGGACGTTGGATTAACTGTTCATCATGACAACCGCTGCATGTGCAGCACTTCTTCGACGTGTGTCCGTGCACTGTTTGGGGCCTAACCCAACATGCCCAGTGACACGTATGGCTCAGGCCCGGGGGCTTCTATCGGGGTACACAAATAGGGGTGTATGTTTCCCCTGACTTGTGCACGGACGAAGGGCCTCCTCCCCGGCAACCAAGGCCAAGCCAGAGGAGTAGCTCTTAATGAAACCAAAGAGCAGATCAAGAAGACCAAGAATAAGCAAGACAGAAGAATATCACCTTGGGAAGGCCTCCCTTGCCGGGCAGGAGAACCTAGCCGGGTCGAGGCCGCCCCAGGGGTAAGTCCAAAATTTCCTCGGCAAGCTTGCCGGGTCTGCCAAGGGCAGGGCTCTCCGCCAAGGCACCACCGCTCCACTTCACAGCGACGCAAGTCACTTATCTGTGCGGTGTCGAGCCCCCAAGTGATTAAGTGGCCTCTGCTAAGCACGTGGCGGCCCATTGGAAGACAAGATTTATCCAAGTGAGACCCGTCCAGAGGCGTGTCAAGATGATAAGCAAGAGATGATTAAGTGGCTCGGCAGGCCTGCCGGGTTTCGCCCTCAGCATGACACCTAGCAGTGCATTTAATGCACTTTGTCCTAACTGCTAGAGTTAGGTATGATAGCACTGTTGGCTATCTAATCAGTAGATAAAGGCTGTTTTGCCGTTGTGGTTACCCCTTAAGCTATAAAAGGAGGTCCAAGGCGACCTAGCAAAGGATTCGGACCCTCACACACTTGTACGCACATAGCTACTCTCCCTGAGGCAACCTTGCTGGGCTTGGGTGCTGCGTGCTCAGTGTGTTCTTCCACTCAATCCACCAAAGTAGGAGTAGGGTTTTACGCCTCACGGCGGCCCGAACCTGGGTAAAAACCATCAGCGTCACCACCGTCATGTTGTTTTCATGGCTTCTGCTCTTCGTGCAACTTGACCTCCCCCTTGCCGAACCACAAAGGGGCTGATGGCCCCATAGGTGATCGTGATCTCCCACGACATGATCCTTCTTGCGAGATGCTCCGGTTTGGAAGGTGCGAGCACCAAAACTTGTGCCAAACTTTACCAATTTTTTTCCATGGGATCGTGAGAGCACGCCACGGTGACACAATGATTTTCGTTATTTCTGGACTCTATATGCATTTCGTGTAATTAAAATACCAACAAGGCCTACGCATCTGGCCGCACCCTACGGCCGAACCGTTTCAAGTTTTTTCCCGTTTCCCGGCAATGAATGAAAAATCGCAAAGCGACACACAAATGATCTTGCTAACACCCACGTGTAGTTGCGACTATATATATATATATATATATATAGGGTGGGACTATTCTGCAACCCCCCTCTAGAGTTCCTAAATAAGCTTATTTAGGAACCACCCTCCTAATCTGTTTCTTTTTCCGAAGGGGGCGAGCGAGGGAGCGAGCAGCGCGGGAGCACCGCGAGGGAGCGAGCGAGCTCGGGTCCACCGCCCGCTGCAGCACGCCTCCCACCTCCCCCGCACCAGCGTCGCCCCTGGTTCCATTCCCCGCGCGCGATGCATACCTCGGCCTACCCTGCTACCTTCTTCCTCCACACGCGGGCACCACATCCCATGATGCCTCCTTCTCCGAGCACCACGACCCCGAGCCCAGCCAGTGAGCTTCGTCGCGAGCACAAGATCTAGCCGCCAGAACTGGCCTGCAGCGCCTTGTCAACACGCGGCCACAGCCCTCCCTACACGGTGTTGTCCTCGCCCCACCACTACCTTCCACTACCACGTGCCTAGCAACCGGCGCCCCAGATCCACATCGCCTTCACCATCCTTGACTCGCGCGACCACTGGATCTGAGCTTCGCTGGCCATCAACTTCGTCCAGCCAGAGAGCAACTACAGCATTGCTTGGCCGCTATCGGCCTCCCCGCCTGCATCGACACCCTCCTCGCACACATCTCGCTGATTGATGTGCAGGGAGGCCTGAGGTCCTTGCACATCCCGACGTCTCTCTGCGCCCCCTGATCAAAGTGATGCTACTAACTGTTGGTGTTGCTGGTTGTTAATTGCTGAAACAATAGTTCTGCCTCTATGAATTCTTCCTGCTAGTGGTGTTTCAAGTGCTATTGTATTCATTTCAATTCTGATGGAAATTTTGTTTTCAGTTATTGGTTGTATAACTCATGTACTGTAGCAGTTAACTTCTGTTACTTGTATGGCTCCTGCAAGATTCCTCTAGCGACGGTCGCATCATTCAGTTAGCTATTAGCATTTCTTCAGTTAGCTAATGCCATTTCTTCAGTTAGCTATTAGCATCATTGTAGTCAGCTTGGCAGGGGGAATTATGCGGGAAAATGCAAATAAAAAATGATCAAAGACAGTTAATTGTCTGATAATTGTGTTGCCAACGGTATGCCAATTCTATTGCTAACTGCTCCCAAAAAATGAGAGTCACCTTGCAAAAACTGTATATAAAAAAGAGTTAGCTTATCAGAGTCGGGCAGTTAATTATTTCACTCTCGACGGTTAGCGTGATTCGGGCAAAAAAGGAATAAAAAAGAAAAATAGTTACAATTTCGGCAGTTAGTTTACTCGCCGAAACACAGTTAGCTATTCAGTCCTGACAATTAGCGTGACCCGGGAAAAAAGAATGAAAGAAAAAATTGTAGTACATTCAGTCTCGGCAATTAACTTGGGGCTAACTGCCGTGATTCCTGGCAGTTAACTACTTCACTCCTGGCGGTTAACTTGACCCGACGATAAAAGTATAGAAGGAAAAAAACAATTTCCAGTCTCAGCAGTTAGCTTGTCAGCATAAGTCAGTTATCTATTCCACGCGAGCAGTTAGCATGTATTGTAGCAGCTCGGGCAAAAAAGTCGAAAATGATGTTAGTTTTTTGAAAACTGCTCTTAAATCGTAGCAAATCTGAAAACGTGCTATATATGCCAAAGTTCGGGCTAATCGGTACCTTTCTAACGATATATCATACGCATCATTCCGACAAAAGCTTTGAAAATTCCTTTCACAAAAACATTGAAAATTTGTTTGATGGATTTTCAGTTTTTTGAATTTTGTTTAAAAACCGGATCGATTTTGGGAAAATGATCAACGTGAGTTTTTTGCTCCTTCTCAATAGCTATCCAACGGTATATTCATTTGCATCAATCCGATTAATGGTTCAATAATTACGACCCAAAAACAGTACAAAAAAATGATGCCAGAAAAATTTCGCCCGGCAGTTAACTACTATAGTTCGCACAGTTAGCTGTCTGTTCTCGTGCAGTTAGGAACGGTTCCTGAATAGCTTATTCAGGAATGGGTTGCAGAATAGTTGGGATGTATATATATGCAAAAAATGACTCAAATATAGCAAACGAGATCTCAAATGCACCAGAAAATCGAACCATAGGGTACAATGGTGATTTCTTACCGTGGAAAAAATTCAAGGCGAAACGATGAACTCATGTTTTCATTCAAACGAAAATATGTTGTTAGTTCATGTAAATGTTTTCAAATAGCACATGGTTCACTCACGAAAGCCGCGTGCCTACTAAACCATGGCCGATGCCGCGCGCGTGATCTGAGTCGTGAGTTCTGATTGGCCAGAACCCAAACCCCACGGATCCTACATCTGCACCGTTGGATGCTCCCTGATCGAACGACAATCCTCATCCCTTTCGACAGCACATGCAGTTCTGGTTGTGATTTTATTTATATCCACAAAATGCACGTTAAATTCAAAAAATATCTTAAATATAGCAAACGATACCTGAAATGCGCCAGAAAATCAAACCCGTGGTATAATGGTGATTGCGTATCGTGAAATTTTTTATGAGGCCAAATGATGAAGTCACCGGCCACTGGAGTTTGAATTGACACATCTCCGTTTGGAAACCATGATCCTTCTTGTGAGATGCTCCGGTTTCCAAGGAGTGATCATCAAAACTTGTGCCAAACTTCCCCAAATTTTTTCCACGGGGTCGTGAGAGCACGCCACGGGCGCACGCCGATTTTGATGATGTCTGGACTCCATCTGAATTTCCTGTAATTAAAATACCAACTAGGCCTACGCCGGTGGCCGCACCTCACAGCCGAAAATGTTTGAAACTTCTCTCCGCTTCTCGGACAATGGATGAAAACTCTCAAAGCGACACACAAATGATTCGTACACCTTCTTTGCTAACTAACACCCACATTTAGTTGTAGTACGGTTTTTATTTTATATGCACTAAATGCAAGGTAAATGCAAAAAATAACTTAAATATAGCAGACGAGACCTGAAATGGGCCAGAAAATCTAACCTAGGGTATATCCGTGATTGTTTACCGTGAAAAAAAATTCGAGGCGGAACAATGTAGTCACCGACGATTGGAGTCCGAAGTGCCACGTCTCCTTTTGGAAACTATGATCCTTCTTGTGCCAAACTTTACCAAATTTTTTCCATGTGATCCTGAGAGCACGCCACGGCGACACACCAATTTTCGTTATTTCCGGACTCTATATGCATTTCCTATAATTAAAATACCAACAAGGCCTACACCTCTGGCCGCACCCTACGGCCAAACTGTTTGAAGTTTTTTCCTGTTTCTCGGACAATGAATGAAAACTCGCAATGCGACACACAAATGATCTTGCTAACACCCACGTGTAGTTGCGACTATATATATGCATGGTAAATGCAAAAAATGACTAAAATATAGCAAACGAGATCTCAAATGCACCAGAAAATCGAACCATAGGGTACAATGGTGATTGCTTACCGTGAAAAAAAAATTGGAGGCAAAACAATGAACTCATGTTTTCATTCAAACGAAAATATGCTGTTAGTTCATGTAAATGTTTTCAAATAGCACACAATTCACTCACGAAAGCCGTGTGCCTACCAAACCGTGGCTGATGCCCCCTGCTGCACGTGCGATCTGAGTCATGCGTTCTGATTGGCCGGAAACCCAAACCCCATGGATCGTACGTCTGTACCGTTGGATGCTCCCAGATCGAACGACAATCCTCATCCCTTTCATCAACACATACAATTCCGGCTAGGATTTGATTTATATGCCAAAATGCACGGTAAATGCCAAAAAATGTCTTAAATATAGCACACGAGACCTAAAAGGCGCCAGCAAATCAAACCTGTGGTATAATGGTGACTGCTTACCGTGGGAAAAAATTAGAGGCGAAATGATGAACTCACGTCTTCATTTCAATATTAGCACGTCTTCATTTCAAATGAAATTATGCTATTTGTGCACACGAGCGCTTAGAGCCAACCGTTTGCATAGGCCTTTCCGCGTGGCGACCGGGGATATTTTATCACCCTTTTCACCTAGGCCGCAACACCCCGCACCGCCCGCCCGCGTTTCACTCAATTAGTCCGCCCAATCTCCATCACCAGCTCCCCCCTCCCCCAGATCCACAGCAGAACCCTCTCCGGCGCCGGCGTGCTCAACCCGGCTGTGTGCCCACTCTTTGGTGTCAACCCTACCTCCACTGCCGTTCCCAACACGCGGCTGCCCGCGCCTCACCGTCTTCGTTTGCTCGCCAGCCACCCTCGAGCATATCGATCCTGTAACCCTCGCCTCTCCTGTGGTCCTGCCGGGTTTGCATTAAGAAACCTGGTAGTTACTGCTCTCCATCACGGTGAGGCATATTTCCTCGCAATCCCTCTTCCTATTTCGTTCCGTATGTTCCCAAATTGGCTATAAAATAACGGAGATCATATATATGTTCATTATCTACCTTCCTAACTAGTACATATAAGCTGTATTTCTTCCAATAAGTAACTGTCGATTTACAGATCATGGGCGCCCGAGTCACACAAACTTAATAAATAAGCCTTACATTTTCTAAATTATTGCATGACATGTTTAGACTGCTTGATACCAAGTTGTTAGCTTTTTGCTTATTCTCCTTTCCTAAGTTTTGCATGTGTTCTCTGTAGATGCCGAGTAGCAGCAACAACACTCATGCTTTAGGCGATGTATCTTCATCTGATTCCAACAACCCTAGGTCTTCATCAGATGGTGAGGGATCAAGTAATCTGGAATGGGATAGAGCTGTAGCAATTACCCTTCCGGTCAGGACACGGAGGAACGCTCCAAGGAAGCCCACACACCAGCCTAAAGGTGTATATGAAGTAACCGAGATCGATTTAAAGTCTTGGGCTCCAACTAAACCAGATAAAGCACGCACGAGGTTCAAGAGTGTGTGTGGATTTGTTGGCAGGGTAAGGCTCAACATTAATCTGCCGGGGTTTCGGAAGGCTGACACAGAAACACGGCAAAGGATAGTCCGGGAGATCATGGATCACTTCAACGTTCCAGAGCAGTGGAGAATGCAGGTGGAACACGCTGCACTGAAGAAGGCTAGGGATGCTTGGAGAAACTAGAAGCACGTGCTGTACAAGAAGTACGTGAGTGAAGGCAAGGACCCAATCCCCGCATACCCCCAAATTACAAAGGCAGACTGGGCAGAATTCAAAAGGTTAGGGCAACTACATAGTTGGCTACGAAGAGTGCCAAGCAATCAGAACTTCAGAAGAGTAACACACACCCCCACCGTATGGGTGTGGCAGGATACTACGTCATGAAACCGATATGGGACCAGGAGGACAAAGAAGCAGTAGCTGCGGGTGGGAAACCGACCTTTAGTGAAATCAGGTGCGAACGCGCTAGAGACTACTTGCGGGCATGTGCAAGGAGGCATGATGACAGAACTTATTACTTTGAAAACTCACATGACAAAAAACTGTATCACGTGATGTTAAAGGCTTCTGAGATCCCTGGAAGGTTATATAGGAACTCAGGGCCATGTGACATTCTGTTCGATGCTTTGGAAACAAGAGAGCCCCCTGGCCATGCAAGGGGTATAGGTGTTAATGTCCCGCACAAGAGGGCTTTCACACTTAGCAAAGAAGAGAGGCTCAGCATGAAAAAAAGCGAGAAGTGAAATGAAGCAGAATGAATTGTATGAAAGGTTGAGGAAGGACATGTATCCGACTGTTCGAAAGGAAATTGAGAAGTCAATGATGATGCAGAAGACTCTAACACTGGCATATAGCCAGCAGATGGGAGGGGAGGCGAGCATGGAGGATGATGGTTATTGCGCGACAACACCGCACAAGAGTAGCTATGTATCAGTTGACCCCAGCGACACTGAGACTACAGCTGCTCATGATGATGCCATATCTGATCTATCTGGAATGAAAGACAGACTGAATGGCATGCTTACACATTATGATGGTATATTAAAATGTGCAACAACCTGGGTTTGCCCACCCTTCTTGGAAGAGGGCCTCTTGTTGGACAATGTGCCATTGAAGCCGGGCTGTGTGAAGTGCTACATGACTGAAGTAAAGCCTGGATTCAATGAATTTGCCCTGAAGAATGTCCTAGGAGACTTTGATGAGTATAGGACCTTGGGAGAAACACGGTTACATCACATCCAGTGGCCACGAAAGGAAATAGACTTCATGGATGAGATCCCTGAAGCCCGGCCAAGAGCAACCAATGTTGCCCCTCAACCGGTGACGCTCTCCTTGCCACAGCAGCTCTCGCGTGCTTCCCCCAAGGAACCTAATACTTGTAATCCGACGGCTGATGCATCAACCTGTGATCAGCCCACCCGACTTTGTGCCGTATAGGCCATGTCATCATCCGCCCCAGAGCAGCCAGTGGCAAGGCCTACAACTGCTGAAGATGCACCACCGGTTCAGATGCCGGCCGCTGAAGCAGCGGGGGGAGACCCAGCTATAGCACATGCTCAGCAGACCAACCTGGTGGAACGGACTGCTAAGCAGTCTGATGCTTTGGAACCGCCTTCTAAGCAGTCTGTAGGTCCAGAACCGACTGCTCATCAGTCCGTCGATCCGCAGCCACGTGATCTGCATACCAATGCATGAGCACTGCCTGCTCAGCAAACCAACACGTTGGCATGGCCTCCTCAGCACACCGACAAGTTGGCACCATCTGCACAGAAACCCGACATAGCTTCAACACATGGTCATTAGTCCGATGCCTCTGCTCCTACAACCCAGCAATCCGTCACAGCAGCACCGCCAGCTCAGCAGTCCGGCATAGGTAAACCGTCTGCTAAGCAGTCCGCCAAATCTTAACCGTCTGCTCGGTAGTCTGCCTTTCATCCAACCAGACCTTGGACCAGAAGTGCTTCAAGTACCAAGAAGGAAGTGGGCAAAAAGGCTGCACCAGTGAGGAAGCGCGCCCCGAGAGCGAAGAGGAAAGAGAACGATTGCCTCTTACTTAAAGCACTCATCGCCCAGAACCAAATTAACAGCAAGTTGTTCGAATTGGAGAGTAATATTATTTCTGATGGCATGGATGATGAAGAAATAGCTTTGCTGCTTGCTAAAAATAAAGCAGATGTACTTGAAGCACGCAATTACATCCATGGCCAGCCATTTCTTGTTGGTGAATACTTTGACGAGTGCAGCTCCAGTTGCCGCGATTTACATAAATATTGCATGGATCAAATGTTAGCAGGTAATCATGCTCTGCTAGTCTGCTACAACAAAGGTCATTTCCGACACAATGCTGGTTCCATCAGTGTGAGTTTCGAGGACTTACATCTCTTCTTCAACTTCAATGAGCTCGATGCCACTCTTGTTAGATGCCTGATTTTGTAAGTACTTAACAAACTCTGATCAACTTCTCCATACAAGGCTGTAAATGATAAACAACTAACTGCATTTTATTCCTCTCAGGGGATTGAACGCGCAGAGAAGAAAAAGGGAGAGTGTATATTTCATAGATCCTGCATTAGCAAATGGCAAAAAATTACATCGTAAGGATCAACGGGAGTGGGCCATTAACACGATCGCCTGTATCTTCGAAAACACGTCCCATGCAGAATCATTTCTCTGGCCATATCATGAACGGCAAGTCAAATAAACAACCACGCATACACTAATTGTCTTTCAGATTTCGACATAATTCGTAAGTTCATGGCTTTCTTAATCTGTAGCAATCATTGGATATTGGTATTCATTGTTCCAAACAAGAACACAGTTTACTACATGGATTCTCTCAGAGAGTCAACAATGTTCAGGATCTGACGCATCTTCAGCAATTCATGGATAGGTATTGAATTCTATGATGTTGAAATTAATTTGCATTCATATCTAGTTCAATAATTGATGTTGTCAAAATTCATCTTCTTTTGCAGTGTGCTCGCATTGTGGAAAACTAAACCAGGGAACCTGTTCAAGAGGGAACTACCTCTACAGGATGAGATTGTTTCTTCGGTAACACATCGAAATCCGTTATTTTCAGAAAATGTATCTAATAGTTTGCAAATACCTTTTCTTACGCTAGTCAAATGTTCAAGCTTCTAAATAAACCTCTTTCTATTTCTGTCCAAAGAAACAAATACATCTAACACCGGTTAGGTTGTTCCTAACAAGACAAATACATGACTAATTCTGTACAAAAAATTTTAGTGTGCTCAGCAACAAGCAGGGACCAACCTTTGTGGATACTACGTTTGCAGACACATGATCTCCATCTGCAAATCTGCTGATAGTTGTGAAGATGCTCGCGAATTAGTACCAGTAAGTCTATCTTAATTAATATCTTCTACTCCACTCATATGGCACATTCTGATCTTAAAAATACTGCAGCTCCTCTTAGAACCGAGGACCCCTGAACCGCTCCCCGCTGGTGAATTGCTGATGGTTCGGAGATTTATCAGCGACTTCTTCCTGAATTACTACATCAATCCCACTGGTGATAATGAAGATTTCAGCATGCCTTCTCCTGAAACATTGAGTAAGAGCTAGCCGCTAAACATATACGCATAGATCCATTGTTTTCCATCTGATGAGGTCTTCGTATTTTGTACACTATGACTAATTATGTAATGCATATATATGTCGACAAATCATTGGAATTTAGCTACCATTTGTTCAATTGGCAATTGTTGCGAAATCTAATGAATGTTCTTCTTGTGGACACTATTTGTTCAATTGCATATTGTGGCGAATTTGTTTTTTGCATGCCGATTCAAATGGGATATTTTCGCTTTAACCTGGCAATTGCTCCGCACACGGTTCAACTAAATGAGTGTGTGTGATCCACATCAGAAAGCATACGTCAATTATAGCGGAACCATCGGCGATACACAGCAGATCGCAGACGATTTGTAGCACTAAGGGGCTCCAGAACCGTTTGTGATATCACATTATTGCACACGAGAGCTCGGAGTAAACCGTGCCCAATGTAAAATACAATCCCAGTCATAAATTTTTCAGGAAACGTGTACGATCCCAAAGGAAAAGCACACATCACTCTTATCGCAACCGTCGGTGATACACAACAAATCACAAACGGTCTGCAGCACTTGTATGTGTGCGAAGGGGCTCCTGGACCATTTGCGATAGAACATTATCACACACGGTAATTGTTCCGAAACATGTGCGATGGAGTCTTGCATGGTAGACGAGTTCCGCAGAAAACTCGTGTGCGATGGGGCACATATCGCACACAGTTCATATGTTGGCTCATGTGCCTTACATACTCTTTCCCAAATGGTTCATTATGACACACCGTTTGGTTTTACTGCATCATTAGAAACATTTAATCACTGATCCCACACGTGTGAAAGAATTTAGTGTGTGCTGCATCGCATACGATTACATTTGGCAAGGCCTCTGCATCAAGGCTCCCTATCCCCAATGGTTTCTGGGTCGTGTGGGAAGGACCCCCCCTATCGCACACACTCACTTGGCAACGGTTCAAAATGCCGTCGCGGAAAGGGGTTAAAAACCGTTTGTATAGCACCTCGTTGTACAAGTGGAAGATTTCACTAGAGGTTTCTCTATATGAAATAGCATACGGTGGGTAAACAAATTACTGTTGGGCAATTGCTAGAAAAGCGAATAATCATGACGATATCCAAGGCAATGATCATGTATATAGGCATCACGTCCAAGATTAGTAGTCCGACTCCTGCCTGCATCTATTACTATTACTCCACACATCGACCGTTATCCAGCGTGCATCTAGTGTATTAAGTTCATGGAAAAACAGAGTAATGCAATAAGAACGATGACATGATGTAGACAAGATCTATTAATGTAGGAATATACCCTATCTTTTTATCCTTAATAGCAACGGTACATGCGTGCCATGTCTCTTTCTGTCACTGAGATTGCGCACCGCAAGATCGAACCCATCATAAAGCACCTCTTCCCATTGCAAGAAAAATCAATCTAGTTGGCCAAACCAAACCAAAATTTCGGATAAGAAATATGAGGCTATAACAATCATGCATAAAAGAGTTCAGCAAAGACTCAAATAATATTCATGGATAGAGCTGATCGTAAACTCACAATTCATCGCATCCCAACAAACACACCGCAAAAAGTCATTACATCAAATAGATCTCCAAGAACATCAAGGAGAACATTGTATTGAAGATCAAAAAGAGAGAAGAAGTCATCTAGCTACTACCTATGGACCCGTAGGTTTGTAGTAAACTACTCACGCATCATCGGAGGGGCAAGCGTGATGATGAAGAACCCCTCCGTGATCGTTGACCCCTCTGGCAGAGTGCCGGAAAAGGCCTCTGGATTGGATCTCGTGGTTCTGGAACTTGCGGCGGTGGAAACTATTTTCTCTCGACTCCCCTAGGGTTTTTCAGATTTTAGAGTATTTATAGTGCTGAAGGTTGGTGGAGGGGGTGCCTGTGGGCTCAACTACCCACCAGGGCGTGCCTAGGGCCTAGTGCACCCCACAGGCCCCCTCTGGTGCACTTCTTGGGCCTCCTCGGTGTCTTCTGGGCAGAAAAATTCTCCAAAAAGTTTCGTGGCATTTGGACTCCGTTTGGTATTGATTTTTGTAAGTGCATCTAGCGCCCCTTAGTGATTTTGGTGTATTGAAGACTTATAGGTTAAGGGACTAATGTGTTTGTGAGTGTACACATGTTCTATAATTCTATGAGGAGTTTGATATTTACGATGAAAGTCGACCCCTAAAAATGAATATCTTCATTTGAAGACCTTGGTTTTCTTGAAGACTTTGAAAATGAGGAAATTGGTGTGACCTTGAAGACTTTGATATCGATGCGAGGATTGTGAAGCATGAAGACTTTTGTTTTCTCTTTCTTGAGTCATAGGAAACACCGTACTGTTAAAGGGGTTCGAGGTAAAACTAAGGAAAAGTTTCCAAGTGATACTCATCTCAAAGCCTACACATACCCAATCCTTTCGAGTGAAGCCATTCGAAATCTCATACAGCTCAGTCATTTTCTTCAGTGACAGGGACGAAGATCTTCTGTTCTCTGAGGAATTTGTTCTGACTGAGGAGTTAGGATTCGCCAGTGCGGATTGCCTACAAGTGAGGAACATGATAGCCCTGAGGAATTTGAGAGCTCAAATTTCCGACCGTTGCTGTGCTACGCGCCAGCTGTCCCAAATATCTTATCCACCTAACGGTCATATCATTGAAGGGCATTGATGTCTTATCATGTCGGGCTGCTCCTAGGCTATAAATAGCCGCCCCCTACAACCACTAGCTGGTTGGCCGCTCCGAGAGAAACTAACACTTGTCATTTAGAGCATTCCATCCTCCGAGGACTTTGAGAGAAAATCATCAGTGAGGAAAAACCCAAACCCAACACCTAAAACCCAAAGTGATTGAGCATCACTGAAGAGATTGTTCCTGTGTGGAACTGACGCTTGTTACCTTTGAGGACTGTGCATCCTCCAGACGGTTAGGCGTCATGGTCTAGAGCATCCAAGAGGAATTGTGGATCACCGAGTGACCAAGTCTGTGAAGGTTTGGAAGTCACCTGTGAAGACTTACCACGAGTGATTGGGCGAGGTCTGTGTGACCTTACCTCAAGGAGAATACGGTGAGGATTGTGTGTCCTCAGGTTTAAATACCTAGCCGCTCCAACCAGACGTACAACTATCACAGCAGTTGGAACTGGTCTACCAAATCATTGTCTTCACCGAGCTACTGGTTCTATTTCCTCAACCCTTTCATTTCCTCATTCATGTGTTGATGAAATTGATCGTTACTGTTTGAAGACTTTGACTGAAGACTTTCTCAATTTCCTCAATCCTATTTCTTCAGTCATCTAGTCTTTTGCCTGCTTATCCTGTTTTCACGCCACCTGTGCTCTGTGCTTGTTTCATATCATCATGATGACTGTGTTACTGCCATGTTGAGTACTTATTCCGCTGCTTGTAGTTCATCACTTAGCAAATTCCTCAAGTAGTTTTTCCTCAGTGACGAATTTGTAAAAATCGCCTATTCACCCCCCTCTAGTCGATATAACACACTTTCAATTGGTATCAGAGCAAGGTACTCGCTTGTTCTTTGTGATTTTGGTTTAACCACCTGGAGTTTTAGTTATGTCGACTGCAGGCATGATCAAGGTCTTGGCTGGGTGTCCTACCTTTGATGGGATGGACTACCCCTACTGGAAGAATAAGATGCACATGCATCTTGAGGCAATTGACAACGATCTCTAGTACATTGTGGAAAATGGCGTTCCCTCTGTCACTCCTTCCGTGAACGCTGCTGATGTGAAGAGATTCAAGCAACTTGACTATCAAGCAAAGAATATCATATGTGGCCATCTGAGCAAAGGACAGTATGGCAGAGTGAGTGCTTTGGAGTCTGCAAAGCTTATCTGGGACAGGCTGTCCAAGGTCAATGAAGGAATCTCAACTCAACGTGATTCTCGAGTTGACGTTCTTCGCAATCTCTTCAACCGCTTCAAAAGACTCGACAATGAGAATGTCCAGCAAACCTTTGATCGCCTCACTAACATTTCAAACGAGCTTCAAGCACTTGGTGCCAATGACATCACCGACCATGAGGTGGTGAAGAAATTGCTGAGGTCACTTGATTCTTCATTCGATACACTGACACTGATGGTTCAAGAACATGGAGACTACAAGTCATTAGATCCTGCTGATATCCTTGAGAGGCTGAACACTCATGAATTCCAACAAGCTGAGAAGAGAGATCTCTACGGGCCAAGCTATGGAAGATCATGCGCACTGAAGGCCAAGGCAGTTTCCTCATCCAAAGGAGAAGATTCTGATAGCAGCCTTGGTGACCCTGAAGAACTAAGCCAGGAGCTAGCAATGCTCGTGAGGAAATTCCAGAAGTTCTCAAGGCGTGGTCGCTTTGTAAAATATTCAAAAGTTGATGACATGAGATCAGACTCCTCATCCCGTGATTACAAGAAGAGGACTTGCCACAAATGCAAGAAACCTGGTCACTACATAACTGATTGTCCTCAGTGGGCAAAGGAATCAAAGAAGAAGAAATACAAGGATGATAGTTCAGATGACTCAAAGAAGAAGAAGGAATCTTCAAAGTCCTCATCATCAAAATCTTCAAAGTCTTCATCTCACAAGAAGAGCAGTTCCAATAAGGCTCGGGCATTCATTGGCAAGGAAATGGACTCTGAAGCTGAATCTCAGGAAAATGAGGAAGAGGAGGCATCTGAGGAGTCAGACTCTGGTGTGGCGAGCCTAGCCATCACTACTGCTTTCGTCAGCAAGTCCATCTTCAACACTGAGGAAAATGGCTTCCCCAACACTGCTGATGACAGCAGCGATGACTATGCTCCCACCTATTGCTTCATGGCAAAAGGTGCCAAGGTACTCAAATATCCCTCCTCTGAATCAAGTGAGGATGAATCTAATGAAAATCTCAAACCCAGCTATTCAAAACTTGCTAATATTGCTGTTAAACAAAAAAAGGCTTTGGAAAAGGTTCAAAATTTGCTAGACAAAAGCGATGATCTGCTGGGTGAGGAAATGGATCGAACTCAAACTCTGACTGATAATCTTCAGCGACTACAGTCTAAGTTTGATAACCTTCAAAGTCGTCATGAAACTCTCTTAGCTGATCATGAGAAGCTTTCTTATGAATTTCTTCAGAGAAAGCAAGACCTTGAGAAGCTAAGGGTGAGTCATGAAGATCTTCAGAAGGAAAATGATTCATTCCTTGCTCAACAGATCAGTTCCGCTCAGGAAGAATTTATTCCACCATGTTTGAAATGCATTGAATGTGAAACTGCTAATTCTTCACCTGAAAGTTCAAATGCTTCTATTGCTGCAAATTCTTCAACTATCTCTATGGTCACAAATTCCTCATCTGAGGATACCACTAGTATCACTGACGAAAATGCAGGGTTGAAGGAATTGTATGTGACAGGCATGTACAAAGGCCTCAAAGGGCATCAGACTCTTTGTGATGTGCTCAAAAAGCAGATCTTAAACAGGAACCCTAGGAAAGAGGGTATTGCCTTTGAGAGGAAACTCAATGCTGATGGAACCTACTGGAAACCTGAGCAGTATCCCAAAACCTCATGGGTTGCTATGAAGGGACCTCCCGTAGATCCATCCACTTTATATGGCTTTACTTGTGAATCCTCATATTCATCTGATGAGTCATTTGACTCCAACTATAAACTGTTCAAAAATCAGAATGGTGAAGTATTTGCTAGATATGTTGGAACTAACTACAGGAACGGTCCCCCTATGAAGAAAATCTGGGTTCCCAAAAGGTGCCTTGAAAGTCTTCAGGTGAATGTCATCATGACACCACCTATGAAGAATAGGAACCCCAGATCAAATTCTTCATATGGACCAAAGACCTCATATGGATCAAATTCTTCACGTGGATCCAAATCCTCATATGAACATCATTGTGCTAACACTTCTGTTTCGCAGGAAAAATCTAAGAGCTATGAATATGTGCATTATTCTTCAAATCATAATGTTCATAAGTCCTCGAAGAATTTCTCTGCTTATTCATATGCCTATTCTAACCCCTCTTCTGTGAAACGAAGCGCATTGGCTTCAATGCCACCTTTCTCTTATGGAGCTCACAGAATGATGAACTCTTTGCCACCCTTCCAGATGTGGGTGATGAAGAAAAAGAACTAATCTCTTATGAAGGGTCAGGTCTCCAGACGAACTTAATCGTCTGAAGAATTTGCTGGAGACCTGAAAATGCTTGAAAGGACGCAAGCTAATTATGAAGAAATGGTTCATTCATTTCTCACGTCCTCATAGTGCTATATATAAATATGTTGCATTAATTGATGAAATTCTGTCTGATGAATTTGATGTCATATTCTTCACTCTGAAGTACATGAGTTTGTAAGAAGCACTAATTCATCTGCAGGATGATTTACCTAGAGCTACTGAGTGGGTCCTCGACAGTGGATGTACAAATCACATGACCGGTGACAAGAGCTTACTGATGGACACTCCTTTATCTCCATCACATTTGAAGCATATCACCTACGCAGACAAAGGCAAAAGCAATGTATTGGGTCTAGGTAGGGTTGTAATCTCAAAGGATCGACACATGGACAAAGTCATGCTTGTCGAGTCCCTCGGATTCAACCTCATGTCTGTCTCAATGCTTTGTGATCTTGATATGGTTGTTGTCTTTGGCAAATATTGCTGCTTAGTGCTCATGGAATCTGACAATTCCAAAGTCTTCGAAGGCTTTAGGAGAGGAGACTTGTATATTTTTGATTTCTCTGCAGGACCACAGCCTGCCACATGTCTACTTGCAAAAGCTTTAGAAGGCTGGCTATGGCATCGACAACTGGGTCATGCTGGCATGAGGAACTTACACACGCTTGTGAAGAAGAAGCACGTCATTGGCATTGAGGGTGTCAAATTCCTCAAAGATCATCTTTGTGGGGCTTGTGAGGCTGGAAAGATGACCAGAGCCAAGCACCTCTCGAAGACTATCATAACTACCTCTCGTCCTTTTGAATTGCTTCATATGGACCTCTTTGGCCCTACTCATTATGCCACACTAACAAATGCAGCATCTCTATATGGCTTTGTCATTGTTGATGATTATTCTTGGTACACATGGGTGCATGTCATTACTTACAAAACTGAAGTGCAGGAAGTCTTCAGACGATTTTCCTCAAGGGCTTCGACGAATTTCGGTGTGAAGATCAAGCATATACGTAGTGACAGTGGGACCGAGTTCAAGAATACTGGTCTTGATGACTATCTTGATGAACTTGGTATTACTCATGAGTTATCTGCCCCATACACTCCTCAGCAAAATGGCTTTGTGGAGCGCAAGAATAGGACTCTTGTTGAGATGGCTCGCACTATGCTTGATGAATACAAGACGCCTCGTCGCTTCTGGCCTGAGGCAATTGATACTACATGCCACATCATCAACAGGGCATATCTTCACAAATTCTTCAAGAAGACCTCATATGAACTCCTCACTGACAAGAAACCCAATGTGAGTTATTTCAAAGTCTTCGGTGCTAAATGTTGGATTAGAGATCCTCATCACAATTCTAAATTTGCATCGAAAGCACATGAGGGTTTTATGCTTGGTTACGAAAAGGACTTGCACACCTACAGATTCTTCAACACCCATCACCACAAGGTTGTTGAAACTGTAGATGTGCGGTTTGATGAAACTAACGGCTCGCAAAGAGAGCACCTACCTCCTGTGCTAGATGAAATGTCCCCTGAGGAATCCATCAAGCTAAAGGCTACTGAGGATGTCATACCTACTAAAGAATCTGCGGAAGAAGTCATTCCGGACCGTGAAGAAAATCATGCTGGTGCATCTGAAGAAAATGGCTCGGAAGAAAATGCTGAGCCCAATCAAAGTCGTCAACCTGCTCATCCTCTCGTTGCAAATGAAGTGTAGATTGAGAGAATCATCAACGACATCAACGCACCAGGTCCTCTCACACGCTCAAAAGCTTCACATTTGTCTAAGTTTTGTGGGCATTTTGCTTTCGTTTCTATCACAGAGCCCACCAAAGTTGATGAGGCATTTCTGGAGCTTGAGTGGATTCAAGCTATGCAAGAGGAATTGCATCAATTCGAACTCAACAATGTGTGGGAACTTGTCAAGCGACCAGATCCTCGCAAGCACAATGTCATTGGTACCAAATGGATCTACAGCAACAAGCGAGATGAAAATGGCCTAGTGGTGAGGAACAAGGCTCGTCTTGTAGCTCAAGGCTACATACAGGTTGAAGGAATTGATTTCGATGAAACTTTTGCACCTGTTGCTAGACTTGAGGCTATTCTCATATTGCTTGCTTATGCTAACCATCATAATATCATCTTATATCAAAATGGATGTGAAAAGTGCATTCCTCAATGGTAAGCTTGAGGAAGAAGTATATGCGGCTCAACCCCCAGGTTTTGAAGATCCTAAGCATCCTGACAAAGTCTTCAGACTCAATAAGGCCCTCTATGGCCTCAAGCAGGCCCCTCGGGCGTGGTATGATACACTGAAGGAATTCCTCATGAAGAAAGGCTTCAAACCTGGTTCACTTGATCCGACTCTTTTCACCAAAACTTATAATGATGAATTATTCATGTGCCAAATATATGTTGATGATATTATCTTTGGGTGCCATAACCAATGTTACAGTGACGAATTTGCCTATATGATGAGTGAGGAATATCAAATGTCTATGATGGGAGAATTGAAATTCTTCTTAGGTCTTCAAATTCGTCAACAACGCAATGGCATCTTCATTTCTCAAGAGAAATACCTCAAGGACATTCTGAGGAAATTCGGCATGCAAGATTGCAAAGGCATCAAAATCCCTATGCCCAAAAATGGCCATCTATGCACCGATGAAAATGGTATAGACTTCGATCAAAAGGTATACCATTCCATGATTGGCTCTTTATTGTATCTATGTGCATCTAGGCCAGATATTATGCTTAGTGTTTGCATGTGTGCCCGTTTTCAAGCTACACTGAAGGCTATGAAACATATTCTTCTATATCTAGCTCACACTCCAACACTTGTATTATGGTATCCCAAGGGCTCGGTTTTTTATCTCATTGGATATTCTGACTCTGACTATGTTGGTGATCGAGTGGATCACAAGTCAACATCAGGCACATGCCATTTCCTCGGACGGTCCTTAGTATGTTGGTCCTCGAAGAAGCAGAACTGCATAACACTCTCTACTGTTGAAGCTGAGTACATTGCTGTTGGTTCTTGTTGTGCTCAATTTTTATGGATGAAGCAAACCCTCAAGGACTATGGCATCAACATGAAGAATATGCCACTCTACTGCGACAATGAGAGTGCCATCAAGATTGCTCATAACCCAGTTCAGCACTCGAAGACAAAGCACATCCAGATTCGTCAACATTTTCTTCGAGATCATGTGTTGAAGGGCGACATCTCTATTGATCACGTGAAGACTGAAGAACAACTAGCAGATATCTTCACAAAGCCCTTGGATGAGAAGAGATTTAGCAAGTTGCGGTGTGAGCTAACTATCTTAGAATCTTCGAATGTTCTTTGGAAGGACACACATCCTAACACTTATGCAAAATTGATGACTTAGATGTGCAACACATGAAGTAACGTTTTTCTTCAATCAATGAAGACTAACCCTCTAAGTGTGAAGAAATTAATGAAGAATTTGATTCTCAGAGCCCTACGACAATTGTACACGGTGTCTGAAATCATCATTCTTATACGGTGGGTCACGCCACCAACAAAAAGTTGAAATTCTTCAAAATTGAGTTTTTCTTCATTTTGGAAATTCTTCAACATTGCAAAGTCCTCAAACTTTTCGACTGGTGTCCTTCATTGACTATATATATATATATATATATATATATACACTTGAGTTTTCATGTCCTCAACATCATTCACTTATTGCTAATTCTTCAAGTTGATTTTCATCTAAGTGAATGTGATCGGACCTGTTCCCCCTCTATGCTAAACTCAACCCAGTCTGTTCACAAATTCTTCATGTGCGTTCTATTTGAAACCCGTTCAAAGTCTTCACTGTGTCATTGACAGCTAAAGAATTTGCGAACGAAACTTAAAAAATTTCATATCTGAATTTTCGGCTTTTGCCGCTCAAACCGTTCCGCATCCCACGATGGATTAAAATATTCACCCACGATCGCCCATGGTCTCCACCACTCTGTACGTGGGTGACAAATGTCGTTAGAAGAGTAAGGGTCAGGGGCATGTTCGTCCAAAAATTTCGGACGGGCAATTTTTCACCGTGGCTATAAATACCCCTCCCCTTCCTCCGTCCTCATTTACTTCACTCGGCCTCCATCTCGCTCGAGCTCTCAGACCTAGCGTCGTCGCTACTCTCCGTCGTCGCCGGTGAGGAAGAGCTTCACTGCCTCGACCTCGTCGCCGTCGTACTTGCACCGGCTGCGGAAATCTTCACTCCGCCGCTGCCGTAGCTGTCTCTCACCGCCAAGTTAGGGTGTGAGAGATCTGAACGGACGAACTTCTCCAACTCCACTCCCAGTTTGTCGTGTTCTTCGTCCAGGGTAAATAAAATCTAATTTTACTGCCCTGCTTTGATTCTTATGATTTCCACAAAATCTTCAAAAGGTGTTTATTCTTCAACTTCCCATTCCATAAACCCCCGAATGCTTCTGTATCTTGATTTGTTTCTCTAAGCTATGTTTTTCTTCAAGATTCCTCAAGTGTGTGGATTTTCAAAATCTATACAACTCTAGAACCTAAGTCAAGAACGCTTAATGAAATTCCTCAAGACACCTATGGTCAAATTCCTCAAACTTGATACTTTTTGAAAATTTTCTGAGAACGCATATGACCTCTCCAAATTCTTCGCACCTATACTCTGTTCACAGGTACAAAATGTCCGCTGCTGAATCACTAGGTTCTCATCAACTTAATTCATTTGCAGCGTTCCTCGAAGATAAGTTGCATACTTCCTCAGAAACATCCATTGTTCAAAATCCTCAAGTGAGGAAAATGGCAGATGGGAAGAGACCTCAGAAGGGACGCAAGAGGCCTGAGACAAACACTGCTTTTGAGATCCCTGACGATATCTATGCTGAGTACTGCACACCTGATGAAGCAAAATATGGCAAAGAGAACAAAAATCAGCGCAAAGTGCGCATACAGAGGATTGAAAGGAGATGGGCTAAGGAATGGAGGGAATACCAATACGTCACTCCAAAGTACATGAAGAAATTCGCCATAAACCCTCCATGTCCAAGACCTCCATTGGTAGCTGGCCAAGTTGCTGATCCCACCAGCATCAGGCGTGGTGAGGAATTTCCAAAAGAATGGGCCAAGCACCAAGCCAAATTGGCCAAGCTTGCAAAAGAAGCAGTGAAGAAATTCAACGAAGATTCTCAAGCTGCTGCTGCTGCTGAGGCCTCTGTCAGCAAGCCCAAGAAGGCTATGCCGAAGAAATCAGCTATAAAGCCAAGTTCCTCAACATCAATGCCCTCACGGCCAAGTTCCTCAAAGCCTTCAAAGCAAATTCCTCAGGGAACTTCTTCAAGGGCTGTGCAAATTCCCTCTGTTGCCACAAAGTCCTCAGTTGCTGCTACAAAGTCCTCAACACCAGTGCATCTTGCAACCTGCCAACGGACTGCAGGTTTTTCAATTGCTTCTGGAGCATCTGCAAGTTCCTCAGCTCCACCACGGTCCTCAACTGGTCCAACTCTGCTGAAGAAAAAGGCCACTGCTGGACGTGGAACGAGGCCAAGTCCTCATAAGAAGCAAGTGGCGTTCCATGTTCCGTCTAATGATGATGAAGCTGATGATGAAGAACTTGCTGAAATCATCAGGGACAGGCAAGAAAGGGCCGCTAGAGCTCAAGGGAGTTATGTGCCTCTCATGCTGAATCCGAAGAAGATCCTCGATTTCATCGATCTCTGGCACAAAGATCCAAACACTCCACTGCCTGAATTGAACCTCACTCCTGGTCAAAGTCACATATTGACGGCATTCATTAGTGAAAAAAATGGAAATTTGAAAAGGGCAGGCAAGTCAAGAAGGCTCAGTACAAGAAGGAGCATTTTCTGAAGAACAATGTTCTGAACATGTCTCCTGAAGAACTTGTAGCTCTGCAAACGGAAATCAAAAGTCTCAGTGATGAATTTGACAGATACTATGCCAATTGGCTAGGAGCCAAAGTCAGATTTGTCAAGCTTGCCAAGATCCTCAAGCCTAACATTGCAGCACCATCACAATGACAAAATCCTCATGCTGAAGATCAACCCAGGCCTGCTGAAGCATTTGCAGTGCCTAAAGAAACTGAACATGCTAGGGTAACTGCATCAGTTGTGCCTGAAGAAACTGAACCCACTTCATCTGCTCCCCTTACCGAAGCTGCAGAGAAGGCAGCTGTGAAGAAGAGGAAAGCATCAACCTCTGCAGAGTCCTCAGCTCCCAAGAAAGTGAGGACTTTGATCAGCTCTTTCAATAACCCAATTGATGCTGTTCCAATCTCAATAGTGCCATCAAAGGAGCTCATTCCTTTTGGTGAAGAATATGTCATTTCAGATGACACAGATGAAGAGAATCCTTCTGCTGCTTCTTTAGAGTAGTTGGATGAAGAAATTGAAGTGGAAGATATCCCTTCAACCCCACTGGTATCATTGCCCATGCCTCAGTTCACAACTGAAGAGGCAGGCGTTGAGGAAATTGAAGAAGACGTGGACATTGGTTCAACTACTCCTGTGCTGAATGATGATTATTGGGAAAATCTTCACCCTAATTCACCATTGACCACACCTCCACATCCAATTCCTCAGTCCCCTGTGCAAAACCAAAGAAATTCAAACGGGATCTGAAGGACGTCAAACTTCTCTTCTGTCCATTCCTGAGGAAATTCCAGCTACTACTGCTGAAGAAATAGTGACTCAAATAGCTGCTGAAGAACCTGAACCTTCAATTCCTCAGTCAGCAGCACCAGAGATATTGATCCAAGAGGTTGTGAAACCTTCAACTTCTAATCTTCAGCCCAAGCAGCAAAATCCTCATGCTAAAAGGCCAAAGTTCAAGGCAGACGAATTCTTCGCTGAGCATCATTTCTTCACTGATTTCAACCCATATGACTCAGCAAGACTTTGACGCAAGCGCTTCTGGACAACAAGCCAAATGAACTTCTATTCATCACTTCTGTTTGACAAGGACAAGGTCTTTGAGCACCGTCAAATTCCTCATGTGGATATGGAGTCCATCCCGTGCTTTCAACCTGTCTTGAATGTTCTTCACGATGCTGGGCTCCTGAACTTCTATGCTGACATCTGCGATTGGAATGAAGAGCTAATTCTTCAATTCTATGCTACTCTGCACATCACTGGGAATGTGGCTGATGTCAATTCATGGGTGCTTGATTGGATGACTGAGAACACGCACTACAAAGCACCGGCCTTTGAATTACGTCATGCCATTCCAATCAGTCCACCTGCTGAAGGCGCAAGGCTTATGTATGAAGAACCTGAACTTTCTCATCATATAATGCAAGTGCTAATGAAGCCTTTGAAGTCTGGCCAAGCTCCAAGAAACACCTTCCTAGTGAAGGATTTGCTTTATGTGCCTAGGACAATCTACTGCATTCTGACCAAAACCCTCAGTCCGATCAAAGGCCACAACTCTGAAGAAGAGGAAGTTGTTGGTATCATGAAGAATCTACTATTCAACATTATACATGGTATTCCCATTAACTACCACGATTTCTTCATGAGGACTTTGGCAAATGTTGCACTGTCACCATTTGAGTCGAAGCCTTATGCTCCATGTATTATGAAATTCATCAGAACCAGGTCTTCAATTCACTACAAGACAGATTGTCAGAATCACCTCAGGTATTTGCCACCCATTGAAGTCCTCAAATGGACTATTTCCTCAGTTGATGAAAAAGGGAAGGCTGCTGTCATTGATGAAGGCACCCGTCCATTGGATGGTCAGTTTCGCAAAGCTGCATCTTATTCCACCAATGATGACTCTGCAACTCAAGACTCTGCCGCAAAAGCTTCAAAGCCAATTTCTCAAGCCACTGCCCCACGCGTGATGACTGATCATGAGCTTCTACTAAGTCTTCATCAGAAGGTCGATCGCAATCACAAATGGGTCAAGCGTCAATTTGGCTCAATTCTTCAGAACATGACTGTCACGCAAAACACTGTGAAGAAGAATCACTATTATGCTCATGAAATCTTCGATCGCACTTGGGCCATATTGTCTCACCTCTATGGTGATGAAGACCTCAAGCAGATGGGATTTCAACAGGACTTTGAATGGTCTCAGCCTCCTTCGAAGAAATTCAAGAAGGTCAAAGTTCCTCAGCTCGTCACAAGTTCATATTCTTCATCGCGTGAGACGGATGAAGCTGAAGATCTCAACGACACTGCGGCAGGCCCTACCTCAACGGACAACCCCAACAGCGCTGGCGCTCCTCCATCGACTTCATGATGATATTCTTCAGGGGTGTTAGTCCTCATTTTTCGTCCCTTTTTGTCATTCGATGACAAAGGGGGAGAAATTTGAGTTAGTCTTCAAGCGGGTCTTATATATGGGCTGTTTTTTTTTCTGTTAAGTTACAACTCTTGCTTTTCTGAGGTGTTTGCTCTAATGAGTTGTAAACTTAAGTCCTATGGTGGTCTGATACTTTTGAACTACTTTCTGCATGCTTATTTCCTTAAGTACTTTAATCACGCATGCTGAATTTCGTCAGACACCATAGTTCATCATGCATTACAAATTCTTCATATCATATGATTAATGCGTGTATGAATTACAAGATATAGGGGGAGATCTCCATGATATTACTCTACAATGTGCATTTGCAATCCAAAGCAAATTCCTCATATGCACATCTTCTGGGGGAGTTCTTCTATATCTTGCAATCAAATTCCTTAATATCAGTATATACACTTCATATGTTTTATCCCCATTGAAAACTTAACCTATTTGTCATCAATCACCAAAAAGGGGGAGATTGTAAGTGCATCTAGCGCCCCTTAGTGATTTTGGTGTATTGAAGACTTATAGGTTAAGGGACTAATGTGTTTGTGAGTGTACACAGGTTCTATAAGTCTATGAGGAGTTTGATATTTACGATGAAAGTCGACCCCTAAAAATGAATATCTTCATTTGAAGACCTTGGTTTTCTTGAAGACTTTGAAAATGAGGAAATTGGTGTGACCTTGAAGACTTTGATATTGATGCGAGGATTATGAAGCATGAAGACTTTTGTTTTCGTAGTTTTGTTTTCTCTTTCTTGAGTCATAGGAAACACCGTACTGTTAAAGGGGGTCGAGGTAAAACTAAGGAAAAGTTTCCAAGTGATGCTCATCTCAAAGCCTACACATACCCAATCCTTTCGAGTGAAGCCATTGAAAATCTCATACAGTTCAGTCATTTTCTTCAGTGACAGAGACGAAGATCTTCTGTTCTCTGAGGAATTTGTTCTAACTGAGTTAGGAATTCGCCAGTGCGGATTGCCTACAAGTGAGGAACATGATAGCCCTGAGGAATTTGAGAGCTCAAATTTCCGACCGTTGCTGTGCTACACACCAGCTATCCCAAATATCTTATCCACCTAACAGTCATATCATTGAAGGGCATTTATGTCTTATCATGTTGGGCTGCTCCTAGGCTATAAATAGCCACCCCCTACAACCACTAGCTGGTTCGCTGCTCCGAGAGAAACTGACACTTGTCATTTAGAGCATCCCATCCTCCGAGGACTTTGAGAGAAAATCATCAATGTGGAAAAACCCAAACCCAACACCTAAAACCCAAAGTGATTGAGCATCATTGAAGAGATTGTTCCTGTGTGGAACCGATGCTTGTTACCTTTGAGGACTGTGCATCCTCTAGACGGTTAGGTGTCATGGTCTAGAGCAACCAAGAGGAATTGTGGATCGCCGAGTGACCAAGTCTGTGAAGGTTTGGAAGTCACCTATGAAGACTTACCATGAGTGATTGGGCGAGGTCTGTGTGACCTTAGATCCAGGAGAATACGGTGAGGACTGTGTGTCCTCAGGTTTGAATACCTAGCCGCTCCAACCAGACGTACAACTGTCACAGCAGTTGGAACTGGTCTACCAAATCATTGTCTTCACCGAGCTACTGGTTCTATTTCCTCAACCCTTTCATTTCCTCATTCATGTGTTGATGATATTGATCGTTATTGTTTGAAGACTTTGACTAAATACTTTCTCAATTTCCTCAATCCTATTTCTTCAGTCATCTAGTCTTTTGCCTGCTTATCCTGTTTTCACGCCACCTGTGCTCTGTGCTTGTTTCATATCATCATGAGGACTGTGTTACTGCCATGTTATGCTTGCACCTAAGTACTTATTCCGCTGCCTGTAGTTCGTCACTTAGCAAATTCCTCAAGTAGTATTTCCTCGTGATGAATTTGTAAAAATCGCCTATTCACCCCCCTCTAGTCGATATAACGCACTTTCAATTTTCCGCGAAGTAAAAAACAAGCAAAAAACAGCAACTGGCACTGGGCACTATGTCAATAGGTTAGTCCCAAAAAATGATATAAAGTTGCTAGTAAATGAGTATAAAACATCCAAGAATGATACTTTAATAGCATGGAACAATCAAACATTATAGATACTGTCGGTGTACTAAGTATTGGGCCACTAGTACCCCGTACTTGTGCACGGGCAGTTCTAGCCATCCTCGCGGCAAGGCTTGCCGGGGAACAGTTCGAGGTCAATTCAAGCCACCAAAGAAATCATCAAGTCAGAGATCTGAGGATCAGCAGAAAAGAAGAGCTGGAATCCGAAGGCCAGCTTCCCCGGCAAGATCTTGCCAGGGTGGCCTGCGGAGCCCGGCAAGTTTTGGCGTCCGGCAAGGCTTGGCGCCCGGCAAGGCTTGGTGCCCAGCAAGCTTCGGCGCCCGGCAAGGTTTTGTTGCTGTGCTGCTGCTCTAGCACAGCGACAAACCCGACATTCTGGGTCCTTCTTTGGACGCGTGGCGACGCGCCAATGGAAGAGAGCTTAAGCGGTGCTGATGGAATGGCCCCTTTTTCCAACCCCAAGAAAGTGAGGACACCTAAACGGACACCTCATGGTGCATTAAATGCGTTTGTCCTAATCCGTCAGGGGTTAGGTATGATACCCTATAGCTACTTTACACCTCAATGTATGTACATTTTGCCACTGTGGTGACCCCTTTGAGCGTATAAAAGGAGGCCCAAGGCAACTGCTACAGGGGAGGAGAACTTCTGGCCCATTCTGCATGCGTAGCTGCTCTTTGAATGTACTGTTCACAGCGAGCGCTCCTGAAGGCTGGGATCAAGAACATTAATAAGAACACAAGGCAGGAGTAGGGATTTACGCTGATCAACGGCCCGAACCTGGGTAAAAACTTCCCGCGTCGATCATTGGTTCTGCTCTTTGCGTATACCTCTCCCCCCGCCGAATCGTAAAGGGGTCCCTTGGATCCCATAGGTGTCGTACCCCGACATCTTTGGCGCACCAGGTAGGGGGATTGAAGGTTGCGTGAACCTGATCTAGTGATCGGCGCCTCAGTTTCTTCATCATCATGTCGCCCAAGAAGAAGAGCGCCGCGACGGCGCAATCGTCCACGTTCGTTTTGCCTACGCCTTCACGTACGGGCGACGGCGTGGGTGCAGAAGGAAGAGGACTAGAACCCCCACGGCGTTCTGGTGATCCGAGACAGGCGAGCGGTATCGTTCGCAGTGGTAGTGGTAACCTACACGCCGCCGGATCTAGAGACGGCGCTGTGTTGCCTACGGGTGGCACAACGAACTCCAGAGATCGGAGGGCGCCTGCTGGAGCTCCCGCGCCGACGCAAGCCTCACGACCTACCCAGGTCGTGCATGATGAGCGACGTCATGGCGCTGGTGGTTCAGGGCGTCCCCATGAAAAGATTTCTGCGCATCGATCCCAAGATGCGCGGGACCAGCATGCACACCGAGCTGCTGGCGGGGGTGGCGCGCGGTCGCGTGACCGTGGTGGTGCTCCTTCTAATATGGTTGGGAGTCAAAGCACCTCACGTACCTCGCACCTGTCGCCGCCGCCTACGCCAGCGGAAGCCTTGGCACGTGCGCAGCTGCTCCTCGATTTTCCTCCTGCCCCGGAGAAGATGGAGGAGTGGCGAGCTACTATCCAGAGCCTTATCGGCTTCGCCAACAAAGATGGACCGCAAGAGGCAGGGCCCTCGCAGCGAAGGCCCATCGATCCGGCGCGAGCCGACGTGGAGAAAACAGGAGGTGGTGCAACCACAGTGCACTCCCCTCCGCGGCACCAGCGGCGGCCGACAACCCAGCAGGTCGACCGCCGTGAAGAAGTTTCCACGGCGTCATCCGATCCACCGATGCGCCGCGATCAGCGTCAAGTTCTCCAGGAACAAGGCAAGGAGGACGCTCGAACTACCATCGAGCGGCGACGGGAAGCGCGCTATCAATCTGATAAGCGCGCGGGGCCAGCTGTCGATGAGCCTGCGCCAGGGGACGTAGGAGACTTGCCTTATGAGGTAGGGACTCCAGCGTTTACCCGTGAGCTGCGGCAAGTCCGGTGGCCCAATTACCGAACCTTCAAGCTGGAGGTCCCGGAGAAATATGACGGTAAGACCCATCCCTCGGAGTTCCTGAGCATCTACACCATTGCGGTGCAGGCTGCCGGGGGCCGAGATGACAAGATACTTGCCAACTACTTCCCGTTGGTGCTCAAACCCAACGTCAGGTCGTGGTTGATGCATCTGCCGGAGAATTCTATTTCTTCCTGGTCAGATCTGTGCTATCAGTTTGTTGGCGCCTTTGTCGGAGGCCACCAAGCTCCTGGCCAAGAGAGTGATTTGCATATCATCCCTCAGAAGGAGGGCGAGTCCCTGCGCAAGTTTATGCAGAGGTTCAGCCGGGTGCAGTACAATATTCCTGACGTTCACCCTGCCGCTGTCATTAGCGCATTTCACCAGAACGTGCGTAACCGCAGAATGCGGGAAGAGCTGGCAATGAACAAAGTCAGGAGTATTGCCGAGCTTTACGCTCTAGCCGATAAATGCGCTCGAGCTAAAGAGGGGAGGAAACTCCCTGGCGAGGCTGTTGGAGCGGCGGGCGAATCCGAAGAAGAAGATGCCGCGGCCCCGTCAAGGAAAGGCCGGTGGCGGAACAGGAAACGCGGAGGCAAGGCCGTGCTTGCTATCGCGGAATCTGACAACCCCGGCGCTGCCAAGAAGGCCAAGGTTGGTGACCCCGGCAAGGATCTTGCCGGGTGCCCTTCCTGTCAGGCCTTGGCGGCTACCGACAAGTCGGAAAACTCCGGCAAGCAGTATTGCAAGATCCATCGCACCAAGGGCCACGATCTCCAGAACTACCGGCAAGTTGAACAGCTTGCCGAGAAACAGAGGGCCGAATATGAAAGGCGAGATAAGGAGAAGGCCCAAGATGGTGCTGATGGATCCGGCAAGAAGCGCGGTGGCCGAGGAGGGCGCCGCGGCAAGGCCAAGCAACAAAAGGATAGGCCTGCTCGAGGCCGAGACAAAGAAGAAGATGATGATGAAGAAGATGATGAGTCCAGTGAGCAAGAATTCCAGAAAGCTACAGAGGCTATGTGTATCGATGGAGGTGCCTCGCTGCATTCTTCCCACCGTCAACTCAAACAGTGGGCGCGGGAAGTCAATGCAGCAGAGCCATCCCCAGATGCATGTAGGCCCCTGAAGTGGTCCAACACGCCTATCATTTTCGACTCCGAGGATCACCCTGATCGCACAACTGCGGTCGGGTGCTTGCCATTGTTGGTCTCCCCAACGATTCGCAACCTCAAGGTGACGAAAATGCTAGTTGACGGTGGGGCCGGCCTAAACTTAATCTCACCAGATGTGCTCAAAAAGCTCCAAATTCCCGACGAGGACCTCGAAGAAACGGGTACGTTTCAAGGGGTCAATCCGGGAAGAACCCATCCCAAGGGCAAGATTACGCTACCGGTGACATTTGGTAGCGAGCTCAACTTCAGGACCGAGAAGGTGGTGTTTGATGTCGCCAAGATCCCCATGTCATATAATGGGATCCTTGGTCGGCCAGCGCTGGCTAAGTTCATGGCGGCATCACACTACGCGTACAACGTTTTGAAGATGCCTGGGTCGTTCAGCGTCATCACTATCCATTCCGATAAGAAGGATGCGCTCATCTGTGCCGACCAACTTTACCGGGAAGCAGTTGCAGCACCTGCCATCAAGGCACCTGCTCCTGCCGCTGGAACTCCCGGGGGGAAGAAGAAGACCGGCAAGAACCTTGGCGTGAACTCCGGCAAGCGCACCTCCTCGGAGTGCTGCGCTTCCGTCGAGGATGCACCAGAGAGTTCCACCGGTAAGAACAAGAAATCCAAGGCTGCTCCGCCGGAGACAAAGAAGGTGCCCGTCAGGGAGGACGGAATAGGGGGAACTTTCACCATAAGTTCCACCCTAGATGACAAATAGGAAAGCGCGCTCATTGCTTTCCTGCGGGCGAATGTCGACGTGTTTGCATGGCAACCGTCTGACATCCCCGGTGTTCCCAGGAAGGTAATTGAGCACCACCTTGCTGTCTGTCCTCATGCGCGGCCGGTCAAGCAAAGGGTCAGGAAGCAAGCCTTGGAGCGGCAAGAATTCATTGCCAAAGAAATCAGAAAGTTGGAGGCGGCAGGATTGGTCAAAGGAGTGCTTCATCCAACCTGGTTGGCCAATCCGGTTGTAGTGCGGAAAGCGAATGGGAAATGGAGGCTTTGTATCGATTATACAGATATCAATAAAGCCTGTCCAAAAGATCCCTTTCCCTTGCCGCTCATCGACCAGATTGTGGATTCCACCGCTGGTTGTGATCTCCTGTCCTTCCTTGATGCCTATTCAGGGTATCATCAGATTTTTATGACAAAAGAAGATGAAGAGAAGACCGCATTTATCACCCATTGTGGTACGTATTGTTTTATACGAATGCCTTTCGGGTTGAAAAGTGCTGGTTCGACATTTGCGAGAGCAATCCAAATTGGTTTTGAGCCTCAACTCCATAGAAATATGGAGGCGTATATGGATGATATAGTGGTCAAAACCAAAGACAAAGCGACGCTCATTCTGGATTTAGAAGAAACATTTGTAAATCTGCGCAAGATCAACTTGAAGCTCAATCCTGAGAAGTGCGTGTTTGGTGTTCCTTCCGGCAAGCTCCTCGGATTCTTTGTATCTTGCCGGGGAATCGAAGCGAACCCCGACAAGATCAAAGCTATTGAGCAAATTGAAGCGCCAAGATGCGTCAAAGATGCGCGTTGTCTTGACGGCTGTGTTGCTGCTCTAAGCAGGTTTATTTCCAAATCTACTGAGCGCGCCCTGCCCTTCTTCAAAATTTTGAAGAAGGCAAGTCCAATGAAATGGACTCCGGAGGCGGAGGCTGCGCTGCAAGATTTGAAGAAATACCTTTCCTCTCCGCCGATGCTAGTCGCGCCTAAACCACAAGAGCCGTTGCTGCTGTATCTGGCAGCAACAAATCAAGTGGTTAGTGCTGCGCTAGTAGTGCAGAGAGAGGCTGATGAGGAAGCAACACCAGCGGCAGGACCGCCAAGTGACGCGGCAAGATCTTCCCCGGCAAGGGTTGATCCCGGCAAGACAGGATCTGCGCAAACAGAAGAACCAGTGCAGAAGAAGAAGGTGGTGCAGCGCCCAGTTTATTTTGTTAGCTCTCTTTTACAAGGAGCTAGGTCAAGATATTCTGGTGTGCAGAAGTTACTTTTCGGCCTTCTTATGGCCTCGAGGAAGCTGCGCCATTATTTTTAGGCACATGAAATCACCGTCGTCACTCGCTTTCCGTTGCAACGGATTTTGCAAAATCCAGAAGCAACCGGCAGGATCGTGGAGTGGGCGTTGGAGTTGTCGAGCTTTGGCCTCAAGTTTGAAAGCACTTTGACGATTCAGAGCAGGGCCTTGGCGGAGTTCATTGCGGAATGGACCCCAACGCCAGACGAAGAGGCTCAGGAAACAACTCTTCCCGGCAAGGAAATCGATCAGCAATGGGTTATGTACTTTGACGGGGCTTTCTCGCTGCAAGGCGCCGGTGCTGGTGTGCTGCTTGTCGCACCCACCGGAGAGCACCTCAAGTACGTAGTCCAAATGCTTTTTCCTCGGGAGAGTTCGACCAACAACACTGCAGAATACGAGGGTTTGCTTGCCGGTCTCAGGATCGCGGCAGACCTTGGTATCAAAAAGCTCGTCATCAAAGGCGATTCACAACTTGTTGTCAGGCAAGTTAACAAGAGTTATCAAAGTCCATTGATGCAAGCCTACATGGATGAAGTGAGGAAAATGGAAGAGCGCTTTGATGGTCTGCAAATGGAGCACGTTCCTCGTGCCGAGAACAGTGTTGCTGATGACCTGTCAAAGCGTGCCGCCCTCAAGTTGCCTGTGGAACCAGGAACTTTTGTGCTCCAATTGACTCAACCATCCGTGGCGCCATCGATGCGGCAAGAAAAGAGAAGAAAGTTGAACTCTGGCCAGTACTTCCCGGCAGAGCTCCCTGGAGCCGCCGGCAAGGAAGTTGCCGGGATCGACATGCCTGCCGGGGAACAACAGGCTCCAGCAGGGCCTCAGGCCCTTGCTGTCGAGACAAACGTTCCCCTGGCGGAGGAGATGCCTTTAGTCCTAGCTGTCGAGCCTCAGGCTCCAGCATGGGCGCAGCACATTGTCCATTTCCTTCAGACAGGAGAACTCTCGGAGGAATAGGAAGAAGCAGAAAGAGTAGCCCGTCGGTCTGTTATGTACAAGTTCGTTGATGACGTCCTGTACAGAAAGAGACCAAACGGTGTGAAATTGAAGTGCATTCCTCGGGAGGATGGGCTAGAGCTGTTGGCAGAGATACATGGAGGCATATGTGGTTCTCACATAGGATCAAGAGCACTTGCCGGGAAAGCATTCCGGCAAGGTTTCTTTTGGCCCACCGCTCTCCAGGATGCAACTGCACTAGTCACCAAGTGTGAAGCGTGCCAGTTTCATTCGAAGAAATCACATCAACTAGCTCAAGCTCTTCAGACAATCCCTCTCTCCTGGCCATTTTCGGTCTGGGGGCTCGACATACTGGGCCCTTTCCCCCGTGCTACCGGGGGCTTTGAGTACTTGTACGTTGCTATCGACAAGTTCACAAAGTGGCCGGAGGTGGAAGCAGTGAGGAAGGTGACAGCACAATCAGCCGTCAAGTTCTTTAAAGGGATAGTTTGCCGTTTCGGTGTACCCAATAGGATCATCACCGACAACGGCACGCAGTTCACAAGTCGCACCTTCATGCAGTATGTCCAAGACTTTGGCGGCAAGATTTGTTTTGCCTCTGTTGCTCACCCAAGAAGCAACGGCCAAGCAGAAAGGGCTAATACTGAAGTGCTGCGCGGTCTCAGGACCAGGACTTTTGACAGACTGAGAAAGTGCGAAAGACGCTGGATTGATGAGTTGCCGGTGGTTCTTTGGTCAATCAGAACGACACCAAATCGACCCACCGGTCAGACACCCTTCGCTCTGGTCTACGGAGCGGAAGCAGTTCTCCCCACGGAACTCACGTACGGATCACCTTGAGTGCTCGCTTATGATGAGCTTGAGCAAGAGCAACTGCGGCAAGATGACGCTGTGCTCCTTGAGGAGAATCGTCTTCAGGCTGCTGTGTGAGCTGCACGCTACCAGCAAGCTTTGCGCCGCTACCATAGCCGCAAAGTTCATGCCCGAAGCCTTGAGGAAGGCGACCTTGTTCTTCGGCGGATTCAGTCCGCCAAGAATTCAAACAAGTTGACGCCAAAGTGGGAAGGCCCTTATCGGGTAGTACGAGTCACCAGGCCCGGCGCTGTCCGCCTGGAGACCGAAGATGGCATTCCAGTGAGCAATTCCTGGAATATCGAACATCTTCGCAAGTTCTACCCATAAGGCGCGGTTGCCGGGGGCTCCCGGCAACCACCCTTTTGTACGAGTCTTGCCGGTAAGGCATGTGATCCTTTGTACAAAGCCAGGCGCAGACCCTGAGCACAGATGAATAAATTTAAGTGTTGTACATTCCCTTATTGATTCCCATGTTCATATTTATATATGCATGTTTGTCTAAGATGTTGTATAACACCTACTCCCGGTAAGTTCTAACGAACCGCCAAGGTTTCATGTCTTTATTTTCTCTTCTTTCTATTTAAAAGACAGAAGGATTCCTCGTGTGCACATTTGCCGGGGGGAGGGGGGGAGGGAGATATGAGTACCAGTTGGCGACGTTCGGAATCGACGCTTGCCGGAGGAAGGACAGTGACAGAAAGCTAAGTTCTAAAAACTTAGAGCAAGTTTCTTTTATTACAAAGTTATTTCCTTGGACGATTCCGACTCTTGTATGGAAAATCTGCACGCGAAGGAACCCTTGTTGTAATCAGTTGCGCCCTTATGTATTTCGAGTCCACTCAACGATTTAAGTGGCTGCACTAAGAACGCCAAGGAGTCTTGCCGGCCGCTGCGCTTCCAGCAGGCTGCTGAAGTCCCGCACCCAGCGCTCGCGGCAGGTTGCGCGCCGGCAAGTTTTTCAGTAAGCGTAGGGTGAACTCCATACATAAAGGAATTAGACAAGGAAAATAGCAAGCATGAACCTAAACATAGGCGTGTTATGTTACATTCATGAGCTGCCGCAATTCTAACTTGAGACTTAATTGTCTTTTACATGGAATGATGACGGCAAGAAAAGGGGGAGCACTTAATCCCTGCGCTGGCCTTCAATCCTTTTGATGGAGTCCACCTTCTCAAGGATAGGCGCGATGCATTCTTCAAGCGCCTGAACATTTGCGTCCCTTGGCAGATGGCCGAGCGCGTTGGAGAGGTCGATGCCGGGATTGCTGTGCACCACCTTGATAAGCACCTTGCGAAGGACGGCCCGGCAAAGCCGGCGAGTCTCATTGGCCAATTGGGTCGCCCGGCTAGACTAGAGCACCCTCAAGGCATTGATGATGCTTTCAAAGAACATCGTCAACCTGGCACTTGGAGATATTCTTTCCTCGGAAGAATACCTGAAGTTCGACAGGCCCATGGTTGACAGTTATGCCGTAAGCTTCTCCGCAGTGGCGATGGGACGTCCAGTCCAGATCTCCACCCCCTTCTCGTAATCGAGTTGGGCGGCGGCAGCGCTCTTGAGCAGGTTCCTCTCTCCTTGGAGATCCTTGAGTAGAGCTTTCTCACGGGCCCTGCCGGCCTCGAGAGACTTCTGCAACGTGGTCAGCTTCAATTCCAGAACTACAATATCATCAGCCGCAGAGGAGATCTGCTTGGTTTTGTTGGACAGGGCAACTTGCATCTCCGCCAAGGAGTGGAGGGTTTTTTCCCTATCACCTTTGAGCGTCGAGAGCTCCTTGCCGTGCTCTTCGAGATCTGTTTCCAGCCTCTTTACCTTGTCACTCAGCTCGTTCTTGGCGGCTCTGTAGCTTCGGCACCATCGACGGCCTCCTTGAGCTTGCCGGCGTGACTTGCAGTCAGAGCTTCGAGCGCCTCTTTATGTTTTTGCTCCAGCTCCTGGGTCCGCCGCGCGACAAGCTTCTTGATATCTTCATCTTTGCTGCGAAGCTTGGCGGCGAGCGCCTGCTCATGTGCGGTGAGATCTTCCTCATGAGCATCAAGAGCAACGCGGCGCCCCGTCAGGAGGGCATCTTCAGCGGCAATCCTTTGAGTAGCTTCATCCTGCGCCTTCTCCATATCAGATTGCTTCAGGAGGATTTCTGTCCACTGCTGGCTCACTTGTTCCCGGCCGGCAACCAACTCTCGGAGGGCCTCGGCGTGCCAGACTTGCATTTGTTCGACGCGCCTTTGAAAATCTGCATCGGCCGCCTCGACAACTGCCATTCTGGAGTCCACCTTATCTTTCCGGGCGCGGTGGAGAGCCTGGAGCTTGCGGAAATTCTCGCCCATGGCCTGAAGGAGCTGATCCTCTTCAGATTTGCCGCTGCTAGCGCTGGGATCGTCAACAACCTCGAGCCCGGCAGTAGCGATGATTTCTTCGTCAAAAACTTCTCCTTCAGCTGGTGCCCCAATGCTTGCCGTCCCCGACAATACATTGGAGACGTATCAGCATCCCCAAGCTTAATTCCTGCTCGTCCTCGAGTAGGTAAATGATAAAAAATAGAATTTTTGATGTGGAATTCTACCCATCATATTTATCACATATTCTTTTCTTTTGTAGCATGGACATTTGGACTTAGATGATTCAAAGCAATAGTCTATAGTTTGACATGAAGACCTCAATACTCAAGCATATCAACAAGCAACCATTTCTTTCAAAATATCAACACTAAAGAAAGCAATCCCTAGCCCATTATGCTCAATCATTGATCCATTCATGAAACACACTCAAATATTAGCTACATCCAATGCACAAGTATGATAATAGTGTTCCCTAGTTTGTGCTTTATAAGAGAAGATGGAGACTCAATAAAAATAAAAATTGCATAAAGTAAATAGATAGGCCCTTCGCAGAGGGAAGCAGAGATTAGTAGAGGTGCCAGAGCTCAAAGCTTAAATTGAGAGATAAAATTGTTTTGAGAGGCATGCTTTTCCCATCAAAGAAAATGACCGAGAATTCCCAATACTTTCCATACTAGATAAATCATAGGTGGTTCCCAAACATAAAATAAAGTTTATTCCTTTTTCCAGCATTCTTTCATAATCCATGGCTAGCCGTATCCACGGGTGCCTTCCATACCAACACTTTCCAAGGAATTTATTATTTGACAACATAAAGTAAATTTCTTTTTCATTTCAGGATTGGGCATCCCTATTACCTTGCCACACTCTCGTGCAATGACAAGTGAATAAACACTCATCGTGAGAATAAAATATCTAGCATGGAAAAATATTGGCCACCCCCTACCGCTTCATGAGTGGTACAGGCACACAAATAGGAAATTCATTTTGAAAATTAGAGTTGGCACATACAAATTTACTTGGAACGACACATAAATACCGCATATAGGTAGGTATGGTGGACTCATTTGGCACAACTTGGGTTTAAGGATTTTGGGTGCACAAGCAGTATTCCCACTTAATACAAGGAAAGGCTAACAAATAGATTTAGAATCAACCAACCAAAAAACAAAAGCGATCATAAAAAAGAATTAAGCATAACTAACACCGAATAATGCACCACAAGTAGGATGTAACTTCATTGCATAACTATTGACTTTCGTGCTTGCAAAGGGAATCGCAAACCTTAACACCAATATTCTTACTAAAGCATAATTACTCACCAACATGACTCACATATTAGTATCTCCATATCGCAAAACTATTGAAAGGAATCAAGTTTTAATATCCAATGATCTTCTTGATCATTTTTATTATCCCTCTTGAATATCTATCACTTTGGGACTAGTTTCATATATTACCATTGCTTATAATAGGCTCTCAAATAAATTTAAGTGAAGGACAAGAGCACAAATATTTCTTCAAAATTTTCATCTCTCAAAATAATATAAGTGAAGCATGAGAGGATTTCTTCAAAATTACTAACTCTCAAAATAATCTAAGTGAAGCATGAGAGCATATTTCTTTAAAATTTAAAGCACCACCGTGCTCAAAAAGATATAAGTGAAGCACTAGAGCAATTTCATAGCTCAAAAAAATTTAAGTGAAGCACATAGAGCAATTCTAACAAATCATAGCATCATTATGGCTCTCTCAAATAGGTGTGTCCAGCAAGGATGATTGTGATAAACTAAAAAGCAAAAAAAGCAAAGACTCATATAATACAAGACGCTCCAAGCAAAACTCATGATATGTGACGAATGAAAATATAGGTCCAAGTAAAATTACAGATGGTCATTAGAAGAAAGAGGGGATGCCTTCCAGGGCATCCCCAAGCTTAGTTGCTTGGTTCTCCTTGAATATTACATTGGGGTGCCATGGGCATCCCCAAGCTTAGGCTCTTTTCACTCCTTATTCCTTCATCCATCATGATCTAACCCAAAACTTGAAAACTTCAATCACACAAAACCTAACAAAAACCTTCGTGAGATCCGTTAGTATAAGAAAACCAATGTTTACTTTAAGTGTTGTTGCAACCTATTCATATTTTGTTATTGCATTATACCTAATGTATTCTAACTTTAACATGGCTCATACCCTCCGATACACTCCATAGATTCATCAAAATAAGTACACAATGCAACAAAAATAGAATCTGTCAAAAACAGAACAGTCTGTAAAGACTCGAATTTTTCTCATACTTCTGTAACTCCAAAAATTCTGAAAAATTAGGACAACAGAGGCAATTCGTATATCAATCTTGTGTAAAACAATTCAGACTTTTTCGTCGCTCCAGTGATTTTTAACAATTCTGCTACTGGACGTAAAAATATCTGTTTTCCAATAGGATCAAATCAACTATCACCCAAGCCATCCTAAATGCATTACTTGGTACAAACACTAATTAAAACATAAAAAAGCACAATTTTAATAGACGCATAATTGTGTATTTATTGAAAAACAGAAAAGGATAACTATTTGGGTTGTCTCCCAACAAGCTCTTTCTTTATAGCCATTAAGATAGGCTTTGAGATTTCGATGATGCTCACATAAAAGATAAGAATTGAAGCGCGAAGAGAGCATCAAAAAACATGTGACAAACACATTTAAGTCTAACATACTTCCTATGCATAGGTATTTTATAAGCAAACAAATTATCAAGACAATAAATATCTAGCATATGCAAAGGAGAGGAATAAAACATTGACAATCTCAGCATAACGAGAGGAAATTTAATAATATGAAAATATTTACAACCATATTTTCCTCTCTCATAGTAATTACATGTAGAATCATAACAAAATTCAACAATATACCTATCATATAAAATTTTCTCTCCATGATCCACATGTAGAAAAGTTTCACAATCTTCCAAGGGAGTGGGATTAACATCAACTAAAGTCATGACCTCTCCAAACCCACTTTTATCAAAAATTTCATAAGATTGAACACTCTCCAAGTATGTGGGATTATTTTTACCTAGAGTTGACATTCTTCGAAACCCACTTTCAATGTTATTGCAAACAAATTCATCATGAGGCTTAAATAAATTTTCAAGATCATAAGAAGCATTACCACCCCAATCATGATCATTGCAATAAGTAGTGGACATAACAAAATTATCATCCCCAAGCATGTAGCTTTACATACTATTAACATAATTGACATTAATAGAATTTATAATAACATTATTGCAATCATGCTTTTTATTCAAGGAGCTATCATGAATCACTTTATAGATTTCTTCGTTTAACACTTTGTCACAATCTTCAGATTCATGATTTTCAAGTAAAACTTCATGGAGATAATCAAGTGCACTCAAGTCACTAGCAATTGGTTCATCATAATTCAGTCTTTTGAAAAGATTAGCAAGTGGATGAGGATCCATATCAATAGATTTTTAGCAAGCGAAGATGCAAGCAAATAGAAGGCACATGGCAACACGAGCAAAGATAGCAAATAAGAAAAAGGCAAACGAAAAATATTTTTGTATTTTTGCAATAACTTTTTAAAAGTGGGGGAGATGAAAACGAGAGGCAAATGGCATATAAAGTAATTGCAAGGAGATGAGATTTGTGATTGGGTACTTGATAGATGTTGAGGATGTCTCCCCGGCAATGGCGCCAGAAATTCTTCCTTGTATCTGCATTGGTATTTCCCCGAAGAGGAGAGGATGATGCAGAACAACAACGGTAAGTATTTCCCTCAGTAATGAAACCATGGTTATCAATTCAGTAGGAGAACCAAGCAACACTATGTAAACAACACCTGCACACAAATAACAACAACTTGCAACCCAACGCATAAGAGGGGTTGTCAATCCCTCCTTGGTATTGAGATAGATTAAATTGTATGAGATTTGATAAATAGATCTAACTAAAACACAAAATAAAATAAAAATGCAGCAAGGTATTTTTGGTTTTATATGATAGGAAAATAGACCCGGGGGCCGTAGATTTCACTAGAGGCTTCTCTCGAGAAAATAGCATACAATGGGTTGATACGTCCCCAACGTATCAATAATTTTTGCTTGTTCCATGCTATTATATTATCATTCTTGGATGTTTTACAATCATTTTATAGCAACTCTATATCATTTTTTGGGACTAACCTATTGACATAGTGCCCAGTGCCAATTGTTGTTTTTTGCTTGTTTTTTACTTCGCAGAATATCAGTACCAAATGGAGTCCAAATGCTGCGAAACTTTTTGGAGATTTTTTTTGGACCAGAAGACACCACATGGGCCAAAGAAGTACCATAGGGGAGGCTCGAGGTGGGCACAACCCACCAGGGCACTCTAGGAGGCCCAGGCGCGCCCAGGGGGGTTGTGCCCCACTCAGTGGCCTCCCACACCGCCTCTTCACCCTATAAATACCCAAATATTCCAGAAACCCTAGGGGAGTCGACGAAACACAATTCCAACCACCGCAAGTTCCAGAACCACGAGATCCAATCTAGACACCATCATGGAGGGGTTCAACATCCTCATTGGTGCCTCTCCGATGATGCGTGAGTAGTTCATCATAGACCTACGAGTCCGTATGCAGTAGCTAGATGGCTTCTTCTCTCTTTTTGATTCTCAATACAATGGTCTCTTGGAGATCTATTTGATGTAACTCTTTTTTGCGGTGTGTTTGTTGGGATCCGATGAACTTTGAGTTTATGATCAGATCTATATCCATGAAAGTTATTTGAGTTTTATTTGATCTCTTATATGCATGATTACTTATAGCCTCGTATTTCTTCTTCGAATCTTTGGTTTAGTTAGGCCAACTAGATCGATTTTTCTTGCCATGGGAAGAGGTGCTTTGTGATGGGTTCGATCTTGCGGTGTTCTTTCCCAGTGACAGAAGGGGCAGCAAGACACGCATGTATCGTTGCTATTAAGGATAACAACATGGGGGCTATTCCTACATGAATAGATCTCGTCTACATCATGTCGTTATTATTATTGCATTACTCCGTTTCTCCATGAACTTAATACACTAGATGCATGCTGGATAGCGGTCGATGTGAGGAGTAATAGTAGTAGATGCAGGCAGGAGTCGGTCTACTAATCTTGGACGTGATGCCTATATAATGATCATTGCCTGGATATCATCATAATTATTCGATCTTCTATCAATTGCCCAACAGTAATTTGTTTACCCACCATGTGCTATTTTCTTGAGAGAAGCCACTAGTGAAATCTACGGCCCCCGGGTCTATTCGTTATCATATTTGCTTTGAGATCTATTTTTATTTGCTTTTGTTTTCAGATCTATTATTCCAAAAACCCAAAAATACCTTGCTGCACTTTTTTATTACTTATTTTATTTTGCATTTTAACAAGATCTATTTATCCAATCTACACAAATTTTATCCCGTCAACTTGACAACTTCTTATGCCGTTACCCGTAGAGGGATTGACAACCCCTCATAAGAGTCGGGTTGCAAGTATTTGTTCTTTGTGTGCAGGTACCATTTACATAGTGTTGCTTGGTTCTCCTACTAGATTGATACCTTGGTTTCATAACTGAGGGAAATACCTACTGTAGCTGTACTACATCATCCTTTCCTCTTTGGGGAAATACCGACGTAGTTCAAGTGACATCAAATGGAATTTCTGGTGCCGTTGCTGGGGAGACATCATCAACATCTATCAGGTTCCTAATCACAAATTGTATCTCCTTGTAATTTACATTATTTGCCATTTGCCTCTTGTTTTCATCTCCCCTACTTCACAAAATTTGCCGTTTTATTCACCTTCTTTTTGTTTGCTTTTTTCTTGTTTGATCTTTTGTTTGGTTGTGTTGCCATGTGCCTTCTATATGCTTGCATCTTCTCTTGCTAAAAATCTATTGATATGTATCCCCATCCACTTGCTAATCTTTTAAAAGACCCAATCATGATGAGCTATTTGCTAGTGAGTTGAGTGCACTAGATTATCTTTATGAAGTTTTGCTTGAGATTCGTGAATCTGAAAATTGTGATGAAGAAATTTATGAAGTGATTCATGATAGCTCCTTGAATGAAAAGCATGATTGCAATGATTTTACTATAAATTCTATTAATATCAATTATGCTAATAATATGCAAAACCCCAAGCTTGGGGATGCTAATTTTGCTATATCCACTACTTATTGCAATGATCATGATTGGGGTGATTCTTCTTATGATCTTGAAAATTTATTTAAGCCTCATGATGAATATGATATAGATAATAATGTTTGCAATAATATTGAAAGTGGGTTTGGAGAGTTCATGACTTTAGTTAATGTTAATCCCACTATTTTAGAAGATTTTAAACTTTTATGGATGTGGATCATGGAGAGAATTTTTTTTATGATAGCTATATTGTTGAATTTGATTATGATCTTACATGTAACTATTATGAGATAGGAAAATATGGTAGTAGAAATCTTCATGTTACTAAATTACCTCTCTTCATGTTGAGATTGTTATTGTTTCTTTCTTCTTCCTTGCATATGCTAGATCTTGCTTGTCTTGCTAATTTGTTTTCCTATAAAATTCCTATGCATAGGAAGTATGTTAGACTTAAATATGTTTGCCACATGTTTTATGATGCTCTCTTCATGTTTCAATTATTATCTTTTATGTGAGCATCAATAAAATCTTATGCCTAGCTAGGGGCATAAAACGATAGCGCTTTTTGGGAGGCAACCCAATGAATAAAATTTATTTTTCCTTTTTCTTTCTATTCTTGAGTGTTTGCACAGTTATGCCTTTGTTATGATTGTGTTTTTTATGTTTTAATTAGTTTTTGTTCCAAGTAAAGCCTTTGGGATAGCTTTGGTGATAGTTGATTTGATCCTGTTTAAAAACAGAAACTTTTGTGTCTAGTAGCAGAATTGTTTAAATTCACATAAGAGAAGAAAAATTCTGAACTTTTACACAAGATTGATATACAAATTGCCTCTGTTGTTCTAATTTTTTAGAATTTTTGGAGTTACAGAAGTAGAGAACAATTCACATCTTTACAGACTGTTCTGTCTTTGACAGATTCTGTTTTCTTTGCATTGTGTGCTTATTTTGACGAATCTATGGATTGTATCGGGGGGTATAAGCCATGGTAAAGTTAGAATACAGTATATATAATGCAATAACAAAATTTGAATGGGTTTGCTATAGTACTTAAAGTAAAGATTGGTTTTCTTATACTAACGGATCTCATGAAGGTTTTGTTAAGTTTTGTGTGATTGAAGTTTTCAAGTTTTGGGTGAGATAGCGATGGACGAAGGAACAAGGAGTGAAAAGAGCCCAAGCTTGGGGATGACCCATGGCACCCCAAGTTAATATTCAAGGAGAACCAAGTAACTAAGCTTGGGGATGCCCCGGAAGGCATCCCCTCTTTCTTCTAACGACCATCGGTATTTTACTTGGAGCTATATTTTTATTCGTCACATATGATGAGTTGTGCTTGGAGCGTCTTGTATTATATAAGTCTTTGCTTGTTTTGATTTTTAGTTTGTCACAAGTATCCTTGCTGGACACACCTATTTGAGAGAGCCAAAATTATGATATGATTTGTTAGAATTGCTCTTTATGCTTCACTTAAATTTTTTGAGCTATGGAATTGCTCTAGTGCTTCACTTATATCTTTTTGAGCACGGTGCGCTTTAGTATTTTTGAAGAAATGCTCTCATGCTTCACTTAGATTAATTTGAGAGTTAGTTTGAAGAAATTCTCTCACGCTTCACTTATATTATTTTGAGAGATGAAATTTTTCATGCTCATGTTCTTCACTTAAATTTGTTTGAGCTTGTCAAAAGCAATTGCAACATATGAAACTAGTCCCAAAGTGATAGATATTCAAGAGGAATATAATAAAAACTTTCATGAAGATCATTGGACAAAATAAACTTGATTCTTTGTAATAGCTTTGAGATATGATGATAGTGATATGTGAGTCATGTTGGTAATTATGCTTTAGTAAGAATATTGGTGTTAAGGTTTGTGATTCCCTATGCAAGCACGAAAGTCAATAGTTATGCAATGAAATTACATCCTACTTGTGGTACATTATTCGGTGTAGGTTATGCTTAATGCTTGCTTATGTGATTTTTTGTTTCTTGGTTGGTTGCTTCTCAATCTTTTTGCTAGCCTCCACTTGTACTAAGTAAAAATACTACCTGTGCATCCAAAATCCTTAAACCCAGTTTTGCCATATGAGTCCACCATACCTACCTATATGCGGTATTTCCATGCCATTCTAAGCAAATTTGTATGTTCCATCTCTAATTTTCAAAATGAATTTCCTTTTTGTGTGCTCGTACTGCTAATGAAGTGGCAGGGGGTGGCCAATATTTTTCATGCTAGATGTGTTATTCACAAGATGAGTGTTTATTCACTTGTCATTGCACGAGAGTATGACGGTAATAGGGATGCCCAGTCCCGAATTGAAAAAGAAATTTACTTTATGTTGTCAAATAATAAATTCCTTGGAAAGTGTTGGTATGGACGGTACCCGTGGATACGGCTAGCCATGGAATATGAAAGTATGGTGGAAAAAGGAATAAACTTTATTTTTTGTTTGGGAACCACCTATGATATATCTAGCATGGAAAGTATTGGGAATTACTCGGTCATTTTTGTTGACGGGAAAAGTATGCCTGTTGGGGATATTATTACTGGGCGTAAACCGGCCAGGAGAGGCCGGGTTATCCCCATAATGAGTTATTTGTATTTGAAGCCCATGAAGACAAGGAGTATGGCGCTTTATGAAGGCCCAGGGCCCAAAGGCGGATTAAGGGCTTGTAGGTGTAAACCGCCATATTATATGTAACTTGTAAGATAAGAAAAGAGTAGAGACCGAGCCGGACACGTTTATGAGCCGGCCTCGGGATTCTGTAAACCGACGGGCGTCAACCCATGTATATAAGGGGACGACCCGGCGGCGGTTTAAGGGGACAACAACTCGAGAGCCAGGCATAGCGGATTCGCTCCCTGGTCATCGAAACCCTAGCAATTCCACAACAATTGGATTAGGCCTTTACCTTCACCGCAAGGGGCCGAACCAGTATAAACTCTCTATGTCCCTTGTCCGCTTTAACCCCTTTAAGCTAACCCATCGCGATGGCTCCACGACTAAGTCCTTTCTCTACGACATCTGCCGTGATAAGGCCACGACAGTTGGCGCCCACCATGGGGCTATCGCACGATGGTTTCAAGTTCTTAGAGGGCAGCTTCGAAGGACTCAAGGGATACGCTGTGGGTCAGATGACCAAAAGTCGTCGCGGCAAGCTCTACATCGACGACGCAGGCTGGGCCCCCGAGGCCGGCTCGATTGAGTACGGGTACCAGGTCCCCTTCGGCGGCACTCACGTGTTCATTGGCAAGATTGGCGAACCGGGCCCTGAGCCGGACATCTGCACCGACATCGTCGAAACGGCTCAGCGTGAGAGGTCTGCCCGGGTTAAGCCTGTCATGAAGCATGCCTTTGTGGGAGTCATCCACGGAGTGGAATCTGAAGATGGATCGGAGTATGATGGCGAAACCATTGTTTATTCCGGTGACGATTCATCTACTGGGGAGACCGAGTCATTGTACCAGCTGCAAGATGGCCGGTTTTGTGGTTGTTCCGATGGCGACAGTATTCCGGACTCTCTCGACCCGCCAAGCCGGGTTGCGATCTTCATGGCCGGTACGCAGTCAGCGCCACAATCTTCGACCGCTGCGGCGATGATCTCCGGTTCAGCAGCGACGACAGCCGCTGGGGCAGGAGGCCCTGCGCCATCACCGACTCATGCTCTGTCCGATTTATTCGACACCTTGGCAGCACTGTTAGCGGCCGAAGTCCGCCCGGCGGATCAAGAGCGGCACAACGCAGAAGTGGCGAAGGTGAAGGATCAGATAGCCCAAGCCAAGGTGGATTTGGCAGCTGAAAACACCAGGATGGCGGCAGAGTCGGCCGAGTTGGATGCATAGGCCTATCGGCTTACGTTGGATCAGAACGCGTCCAATGATGTAATGAGGAGAAGGTACCGGTCTCACCTGCCTCCGGTTTACGAAGCCAGGAATCTCTTCAATACGCCAGGGGCCGGAACCAGCAACCAGCCAGTGGTAAACCGGGTAGAAGCGCCCGGAACGGGGACGCCGGTTCAGCCGCGTGCAACGGATCCGCCTCTTCAGAATAACCCATCCCAGCATGTGCCCACGCCTCAGGGTCATTATTCCAACCCCTTGGATAACATAGTCGCGGCCGCTTCATGATTGGCAGCCCTTCCGGTCGATGGTGAGTCCCTTGTAGCGGTGGAGACGCGACGGGCTAGGGAGCTCCTTCAGACAGCTTTGACTCAGCAACAGGCTTATTCGTACAGTCGCGAGAGGATTCATTCCACCCCCCGCCCAAGCCGGAGTTACAGCAGGCATGTTGATGAACCGGCTGTGTCTAGCAGTGCCCGCAATTGTAATCCGCTACGAGGCCATAACCCGGCGGGTGGCGGTGTTGATGCTCAGGATGTGGTGGACCGTGCTAGGACACGTCGAGAGGCTGAGTTAGCAGCACAGAACGCGGCCCGTCAGTTTACTCCGATTCGTCCAACAACTCCGGTGGAACCAGGGGTTACCTCCAGCTCTTTGGGGGTGCCGTGTCTCGTCCCAGCATTACGCAATGTACGGCTGCCCAAGGACTTCAATGGCCCACGTAAAGTGCCGAATTACACTGCTGATTTATCCCCCGAGTCGTGGGTGGAGAGTTATGAAATGGCGATGGAGATGCTGGACGTAGATGATGCGGCATGTGCTAAGTACTTCACCATGATGTTGGAAGGGACAGCTCGCACTTGGTTGAAAAACCTACCAGCTAACTCCATTGGGTCGTGGGCCGAGCTAAGAGCCCGGTTTATTCAGAATTTCAAAGACACGTGCAAGCAGCCTATGTTAATTGTGGATTTAGCTGCCTGTGTCCAGGAGGAAGGAGAATCAATAATCCATTGGGTGCGCCGGGTTTCAGAGATTTTGCATTCATCGGACCGCATTAATGCTGATACGGCTGTTTTGACGTTGGAAGGCAATTGCCGGTTTACGCCTCTTAAGTTGAAGCTGGGACGGCTCAAACGCCATTGCAATGACATGGGGACGCTTATGGCAGCTCTGGTGAAATACGCCGACTCTGATAGTACCAAGGACCCTGAATCTGATGATGACAAGACAGGAAAGGGAAAGAAGGGTGGCAGCACCAAAGGGCAGCAGCATAACTCGGCGGGGCATGGAAACAGCGGTAAACGTAAAGCGGATAACAGTTCAGATTTTGTAGCTAATACCAACGTGCAGGGTAATGGTCAGCGTCGGAAGGGTAAACCGCCCTCGCGTGGAAGAGAACCAAGTCCCAATCCGGAGTGCCTGAATTACCTGTTGAACCAGCCCTGCCCAAAGCACGGATCGCGGGACAAGCCGGCCACGCACCTCTGGAAGGATTGTTATATTATGCGAGAATTCAAAGATTCAGATTTTTTCCGGAAGGATAATGGACCGGCTGGCGGTTCAGGCCCCGGGTCTCATGGGCTGGGTTATGGTAGAGGCAGTTCCGGTTCAGGGTTCCATGGTAATCAAAGTGGACATGGCAATCAAGGCAATCAAGGCAACCAAGGTGGTTATAATCATCAGGGGAACCAATAGCAGCAGTAGCAGTCGGGTTACCAGAGCAACCCGAAGCAGTTAAACAGTGGACAGTACCATGTCTTCACCACTAGCCTGTGCAAGCGCGATCAGAAGCTTCATAAAAGGGCAGTGAACTCCGTTGAACCAGCGGTGCCCCGTTACTTACGCTGGTCTGAACAGCCCATTGTGTGGAGTCGAGAGGATCATCCACCTCGGGTTGATAATCCGGGTCATCTGGCATTGGTGGTGGCACCTCAGGTGGGAGGTTACAAGTTCACTAAAGTACTCATGGATGGGGGGAGTAGTATCAATATCCTTTATTATGAAACCTTCGGTCGCATGGGGTTAACAGATAAAAATCTTAAACCGTCCAGCACGGTCTTCCATGGTGTGGTACCTGGTAAATCGGCATATCCGATCGGTAAGATGGCTCTGGAGGTTGCTTTTGGGGATGAGCATGATTCAAGATCAGAAACATTGACCTTTGAAGTGGTGAAAATCAAGAGCCCGTATCATGCCCTGTTTGGGCGGCCGGCTTATGCTAAATTCATGGCGAGGCCCTGTTATGTTTATCTGCAGCTCAAGATGCTGGGTCATAAGGGGACCATCATGATACATGGGAGTCGTAAGATCGCTTTGGAATGTGAAGAAGGTGATGCGGCTTATGCGGAGTCGGTTTGTGCAACAGAGGAGTTGAAGTTTTACAAAGACAATGTTGATCCGACAGATATGACTTCCTTGAAGAAGCCAACTACAGAGCATGATCCGGCCTTGAAGTTTAAGTCGGCTGATGAGACTAAGCTGGTTGATTTCGTTCCTGGCGATTCATCCCAGCAGTTCAGCATCAGCGCTACCTTGGATCCGAAATAGGAAAGCGCGCTCATCGAGTTCATCCGTGAGAACCGGGACATCTTTGCGTGGAAGCCTTCTAACATGCCAGGTGTACCGAGGGAACTCGCTGAGCACACTCTTAATGTTGATCCCAAGTTTAAACCGGTCAAGCAGTTTCTCCGCCGGTTCAAAGAAGAAAGACGCAAGGCTATTGGTGAGGAAGTGGCCAGGCTCTTGGCAGCTGGCTTTATTGTGGAGGTATTTCATCCTGAGTGGTTGGCTAATCCGGTGCTAGTACTTAAGAAAAACGGCACTTGGCGTATGTGTGTGGACTACATAGATTTGAACAAGGCTTGTCCAGTGGATCCTTTTGCCCTCCCTCGTATTAATCAAATCATTGATGCTACGGCGGGTTGCGAGCGTTTGAGTTTTCTGGATGCGTATTCTGGCTACCATCAGATCAAAATGGCAGTTAAGGACCAGGAGAAGACAGCTTTCATAACTCCCTTTGGAGCCTTCTGCTATGTGTCTATGTCCTTTGGGCTAAAGAGTGCCCAGGCGACTTATCAGCGCTGTGTGCAGAACTGTCTTCACGATCAGATCGGCCGCAATGTTCATGCTTATGTGGATGATATTGTGGTGAAATCCAGAGAGAAGAAGACATTGATAGATGACTTGAAGGAGACCTTTGATAACCTCCGGGTTTATAAGATGATGCTTAATCAGGCCAAATGTGTCTTTGGTGTACCGGTAGGCAAGCTTTTGGGCTTTCTGGTGTCTAACAGGGGCATTGAAGCTAATCCGGAGAAAATCAAGGCCATAACTTCTTTGGCTAAACCGAAGTGCATCAATGATGTTCAACGCTTGGCAGGCCGGATTGCAGCCTTGAGCCGGTTTATCAGTCACCTCGGGGAGAAGGCTATCCCTTTATATCAGATGCTGAAGAAGACGGACAATTTCGTCTGGAGCGACGCCGCCAATGAAGCGTTTGAGGATTAAAAGCGGCAGCTAGCCGAGCCGCCTGTCCTTGCTGCTCTTGTTGATAAAGAGCCTTTGCTGTTATATGTGGCTGCCAATGCCCGGGCAGTTAGCGTGGCTATTGTGGTGGAGCGCAAGGAGACCGGAAAGGAGTATCCGGTTCAACGGCCGGTTTATTACATCAGTGAGGTACTTATTGAGTCTAAGCAAAGGTACCCACATTGGCAGAAGCTGGTGTATGGAGTTTTTATGGCAAGCCGGAAGCTTAAGCAATATTTCCAGGGTCATCCCATCACTGTGGTCAGCTCTGCTCCTTTGGGGGAAATAATCCGGAACAGGGAAGCGACTGGCCGGATTGCCAAGTGGGCCATTGAGCTTGGACCTCACGGGTTAAATTATGTGCCTCGGACGGCAATCAAATCACAAGCATTGGTGGATTTCATCAATGATTGGATAGAGTTACAGGCGCCAGAAGAGAAGCCGGATCATACTTATTGGACTATTCATTTTGATGGGTCCAGGCAATTGGAGGGCTCGGGGGCTGGAGTCGTATTAACCTCCCCACGAGGTGATAAATTTTGCTATGTTCTCCATTTAATGTTCCCTTGCACTAACAATGCAGCTGAATATGAGGCCTTACTACACGGTCTCCGGATGGCTAAGGAGATGAATTTGAGCCGGGTTAAGTGCTTCGGTGACTCGGACCTGGTGGCTCAACAAGTGTCTGGTACTTGGGATTCTAGGGATCCGCTCATGGCTGCATATCGTCGAGAGGTGGATATTGTGGCAGGTCACTTCAAAGGCTATCAGGTTGATCATGTGGACCAGCGGAAGAATGAAGCGGCGGACGCTTTAAGCCGTTTGGGTTCCCAGCGTAAGCCGGTTCCACCCAACATCTTTTTGGATGTGCTGCATAATCCGTCGGTTAAACTTCCCACAGAGGAGGATCTGGCTGTTCCTGATCCGGAGGCTCAATTGGTGGTAGCACTTCATATTATTCCGGATTGGACCGTCCCATATCTGGCGTACATGAACCGGGGCGAGTTACCAGAGGATGAGACTTTGGCCAGACAGATAATCCGGTGATCCAAGTCAATGACTATTGTCAATGGCGAATTACATCACTGCAGTGTAACAGGGGTGTTTCAATGTTGTGTATCTCCGGAAGAGGGCCGTGAGATCCTGCGTGAGATCCACGAAGGGGATTGTGGTCACCATGCCGGTTCAAAGTGCTTGGTAGCTAAAGCTTTTCGTCACGGTTTTTATTGGCTGACGGCTCATGCTGATGCGGAAGACTTGGTGAAAAAGTCCGATGGTTGTCAGAAGTTTTCACGCCGAGCTCATGTTCCGGCCCAGGAATTGAGGATGATTCCAATTACTTGGTCGTTTGCAACTTGGGGGCTGGATATGGTTGGGCCCTTTAAGAGATCCAAGGACAAGAAGACCCACCTTTTGGTGGCAGTTGATAAGTTCACTAAGTGGGTGGAGGCAGAGCCAGTCAGTAAGTGTGATGCAGCTACGGCGGTTCAATTCATCAAGAAGGTGATTTTCCGGTTTGGCTTTCCACACAGCATTATAACTGATAATGGTACTAATCTGTCCAAAGGGGCTATGAAAGAGTTCTGTCAGCGTGAGCACATCCGGCTTGAAGTATCTTCAGTGGCTCACCCCCAATCTAATGGTCAAGCGGAGAGAGCCAATCAGGAGATCTTGAGAGGCATCAAACCCCGGCTTATGGTTCCTTTGCAACGGACGCCAGGTTGTTGGGTGGAGGAGTTACCTTCTGTGTTATGGAGCATCAATACCACACCCAACAGGTCTACGGGTTACACACCTTTCTTCATGGTCTACGGAGCAGAGGCGGTTCTCCCGAGTGACATCCGTCATGACTCGCCTCGTGTGGCGGCTTATGTTGAAGCTGATAATGAGAAGGCACGGCAAGAAGCACTTGACCTGTTAGATGAGGAGCGTGACATTGCAGCAGCCCGTTCGGTGATTTATCAGCAAGATCTGCGTCGTTATCACAGCCGCCGGGTTAGAACCAGAACTCATCAAGAAGGTGATCTGGTGCTCCGACTCATCCAGGATCAGTCGGATATGCACAAGTTATCCCCGCCTTGGGAAGGACCCTTGGTGGTCAGCAAGAACCTGCACAACGGGTCATACTATCTAATCGATGTTCGAGAGCACAAAGACTCACGTAAATCGGAGGAGGAGACCCGCCGGCCGTGGAATATCGCTCATCTACGGCCTTACTATACCTGAGCCCTAGGCTCTGCCATGTACATAGTTATGACAATGTATATATTATGATCAATATAGTAAACCGGAGCCTAAGCTAAAGCGGGGTATCTATTGTTTTTTACATCAAGTGTGGTTACACGGAGATTTATGCTTATAAAGCGGCATCCGGTTTATCCCTTGATTCGGCTTATCAAGCCATATATATAAATCACTTGGGGGCTTGGTCGTATTCGAACCTTAGCTACACCTCTTGATAGGCGCAAGGCCACCAGAAAAATCACTTGGGGGCTTGGTCATACCCGAACCATAGCTACACCTCTTGATTGGCTCAGAGCCAAAAAGAAAAATTACTTAGGGGCCAAAGAGAGTGTTCCAGAACAACTCAAACATAGGCACCCACTGAGCACAGCTCAAAATATTGCTTGGGGATTCTTTGCTATCGCAATGAACAAAGAATCTACACTTGTAATAAGCTATCAAGCCACGGCTTGGAAGCCTGGTGTATACACCTAAAACCCCGGGTTAACCTGCCTTTTTTAAGTAAGTCACTCCGTCCAGGTAAACCTGGTATGACCCGTCGAACTTCAACAAGTCAATCTCATAAGACCCTGAACTTGTCAAAGTTAAAACGACGATTGGTTAAAGATTGAGGTCCATCTTAAAAGGATTTGTAAAATGGTTTAACTCAGTGGCCTGGCAGCCCATGAAAAGCCTCGAATTTGGGGCCTGGCAGCCCGTGAAAAGCCTCGACTACAAGTTTTCATATGCTTTTATTTGCCAAGTTTTTTCTCCTTTGATGAGATTTATGATAATTTTGGTAAACTGGCGTTAATCAACCCGGCTCGGCTTTCAACTACAAGTTGTCAGTACATGATTAGTCATATTCCGGTGCTTATTAACTCGGTCTGGTTTTGACTATAAGTCGCCAGTATTATATATGAGTAATCCGAGGTTTTTTCACAACCCGGTATGGGTTTGTCATAAACCGGCACAATATGGAAGGAGTTATCAATACTCATGTTTGGGGTATCGCCCTTACTACAAAAGTTGGTCAACCTACGATGTGATTCAATGTCACAGGTATCATTTATTTTCATATTCGATTATTTTTAACAGCCTTGTTTATAAACCCAGGCTATATGCTTGGGCATCATGACCCGTCCGGTGGTAAACCGCCAGGACAAGTTCAACTTTTTGTATGCAGGAACAGCCTGAATAAATCACTCTGGATTGTGAACATCATATATCTTAAGCATGGTGAATTAACAGTATCAAGCAAAGAAAATATGCACGATGGCATAGCAGACCAAGTGTTTGAACTAGCCTATTACAAGGCGTTTCAGTGCCCAAAAGAATAATTGTTTTTTGGCAAGTATTGCAGCACGCGGAAGGTTAAATCGGCCTCCAGATCATGACTCGTCACCGGGCTGCCCTGACGGTTGTGGATCGCCTTGCGCCGGTTCATCCTCTCTACCCAGCGGCTGGAAGTCAATGGTGGCCCAATCGATCCCAGTTAAGGCTCGGAACATAGCTTCATCACTTATAAGTGTGGACGGTTCAACGTCAGGGGCATAGGTGTGCTTACGGATTGGCGGGATAAGATTTTGAGCTTCAGGGGTTGGTGCAGCAACCCGTTTGTTGTTGACATCATAACTCACCTGGTAATATGAAAGATCAGTTTCTTTAGCCAGTTGGCAAGCCAGTGGACGTACTTCCCGGTTTATTGCCCGGAGGTCCTCATGGCCAAATTCTGATCCGTCTTCTTTTAAGCTTGGATAGCCTTTAGCCACATCCACCGGATCAAGATAAGGCACCCATGCTTTTGCCCGGGTTAGTGCGGTCAGAGCACCAGCCCTGGCAGCAGATCTCTTTAGCTCTTCTACCCGGACAGGCAGCATTGACAACCTTTCTAAGGTCTCCTTGATTAAAGTTGGGGGCGGCTTGTTGTGAGAAGCAGTGCAGATGATATGTGGCGCGCCAGTATATAACTGCTCTATAAGAGTATAGGCAGCCTTCAGCTTCTTCTGTACGTCAGAGCCCAGATGACTAATGCGAGTTCCTGCGCCATTACAAACATCAGTAAACTGGCAATGTATGGGATGATATGTTGAAAATTTAAAGCCAGGATATTTACCAAACACAGCAGCAGTCATGGCATGTATTTGCCGCTTTACACCAGTTAGCTCATCCACCACCGGTTTGAGAGCTGTTTCTGTGTCCTCGGCTCTTTTTTGCAATGTGGATTTTTCTTTGTCCCAATCCGCCCGCTCCTTGTTGAAACTCTCCTTCAGCTTTTCCATAGCGGCTAAGGCATTGGTATGCTCATCTTTGGTTTTGGAGGTTTCTGCCTGCTGGGACTTGATGTTTTCTTGCAGATCAGCGTTTTGAGTTTCCTTTTTGCTCAGCTCAGCCTATAAGAGACAAACATATCATGAATTGGCAGTGCATATTTGAAGTACCAAGCACATAACAAGTCATGCACCTGATACTTGGGGGCTAATGCATATTTGCTCGTAATCAGAAATTTCTGCAAGTCCCAAGTGCAATACAAGTATTACTCTTGGCACTTGGGGGCTAATGTATGCTGGTTCAAAGTGACATTATGAGTATTCTTCTAAAAGTCCCGGTTCATCTTCATCAGTTAAACCGGCCCTTGGGGACTATACCGGTGAAAGTTGTAATATTGCAATTCTAAGGTACCGTTTCATCTTAGAAAGATAACCCGGCCCTTGGAGGCTAAGCATGCAAAGTTGAGATATTACAAAGTCCCAGTTTAGATGACTATCATAAACCGGCACTTGGGGGCTACTGGAGTTAATATTTGGAATTGAACACAAGAGAGAAGTAGTTATGCAGTTACCTCATATCGCTCCTTCATTAGATTCACTAAACCAGCTTCAAAGTTGAGGCTTGTGTACAGGCGGTTTAAAAAACCAGAATGGATGTCTTGGGCGTTGAGGTGAGCATAGGTTGACAAATTTGTGTTCCATTTGCCTTTGCCCATAGCAGAAACCTCGTCCTTGGCACTATGCTTCGATAAAGCAACAGGATTGCCAGGAGCGGTGTGTCCGACGCCAGTAATCATAATATCATCTTCTTTATCATCAGCCGCCTTCACGGGAGTTGACGGTTTATCAGCAGCCTTAGCTGGACTGGCCGACGTATCATCCGCGCGAGCCGGGCTAGTCGGTTTATCAGTGTGGCCTGTGGTGTCAACTTCTGTTTGTTCAACTATGAAGTTATAATCTTGAGACGGTGGATCATCATGTGTAACATCAATATTTGTTCTTTCCGGATCTGGAGTCTTCTCCGGTTCAATATCCACATTGTCATCAGACGGTTTATTTAACCGGGCCTTCTTACTGGATCTAGGCTTGGCACTGAGAAGAACAAGCATAAAGATCAGTACATAACACATTAAGGATAAGATTAAAGCATAACTTACCCAGGGACCGTCTTGAGGGTTGGAAGTTGTGTGGCCGTTGATTCGCTAGAGGACGAATTAGGTGTTCCCTAATAATTTGAATCAGACGGATTAAGGGGCTGTCGAAAACATCCCGCCTTGGGGCAAGAAATATCAGGAGTATAAGAGACCTCTGTTTGACGTTTCCGGACTGGAGTGTTCGGTAAACCGGCAGAGGTAACTACCTGACCACTGTGCCGGGTTGTGCGGCAGGCTTCGTGTTGCTGTTTCTTCAAAAGAAAGTTTGGGTCCAAGTGAGCTAAGGGGTGAGAAAATTTTATTTTCCAGTTTGCTTGACAGAGTTTCTGTGTTGGCAGAGGGTCTGAACCGGAAGAAAGGATAGTTACCTCTGCATCGTCAGCCTGGCTGCCTTCGGCGTCGTCCTGATAACAGTCGTTGTCAATAAGGTGTATGAAGAAAGAACCAAGAGAGTCAAGTTCTACCTCTGAGTCCGGATTAGCCAGATCCGCATCAGCATTTGGTTCAGAAGATTCAATGGTCCTCTTCTTGGCAGGTTTCTTGGTGACCTTGGTCTTCGGGCGAAGTGGTTTGGCCGGTTTATCCTGTGGTTTTTTCTTCCAGAATGGGTCATCGCCCTGTGAAAGATGGACAAAATTTTGAGACTATTTGAAAGGGGGTAAACTAAAACAAGAAAGTTGTGATTCTTACAGTTGGCGGCCTGTTGGAGATGCAGAAAGGGCTTAACCCGGTCTGGCTGCAGACAGCTTCCGATTCATTCAGTATTTTCTTGACAGCCTCAGTAACTTCGGCTTCTGTTAGCTGAATGTTGATGTGTCGTTGAGGGTCTTTCAAATCCCCTGTGTACTCACACATTAAACCGGGGCGCCGGCTTAAGGGCAGAATGCTCCAAGTTATCCAACAGCGAACAAAGTCGACACCTGTCAAACCATTTGCCATAAAGGTTCTGAGCTTTGACAGTTGTGGTGCATAGTTGGACCGTTCCTTGGCAGTCAGCCTTTGAGGGAAGGGATGAGTGTTGCTAAGCCGGTGGGGACGGTAACCCGGCAGAGGATTTTCATCAGTTGGAGATGTGTCTTTGCAGTAAAACCAAGTCTGATTCCAGTCCTTGGGGTGACTATGAAGCTTGGCATGAGGGAAGCTGACATCCTTCCTCTTTTGAATTGCCATTCCACCAAGCTCAGTGTTGGGTCCGTCTGTGAACTCTGTGCGACGGTTTAAGTAAAAGAAATCCCTAAACAGTTCAACTGTGGGTTCCTCTTGAAGATAGGCCTCACAAAATACTTGGAAATTGCAAATATTGGACATAGAGTTTGGTCCAATATCTTGAGGGTGGAGTTGGAAGCTGGCCAGCACATCCTGGAAATTTTTTGAACCGGGAGGGCTAAAGCCTCGACCCAGATGGTCAGTGAATACAACTACTTCTCCGTCCTTGGGTTCAGGAGGATTTTCCGGACCAGGGCCCCTCCAGTGGATGACTTCTTTCTTGGCTAAAGCTCCAGTTGTGACACATATGTTTAATTGCTCTTCAGTAACCCGGGAAGGAACCCAGTTGCACTCGTAAACTTGTTTGGCCATTTCAATGGGAAGCTGAAACACATTTATTGCCGGTTTAAGATTTATGACGGGCGAGCATAAAACAATGCAAGATAAGCAGAAGCAGAGGTATATACATATTATAAAACCGGAGTTTAGTATTACTAAACCGGAGTCTGACAGTGGAGAAGGTGCAAAGATCAATGAATCGGCTGTTTAAGAGGGGACTAATGATGCCTACCGGATTATTGTTCTTTGACAAAGCTAAACCGCCTATATTGGTATGAAAGATAACAGATCTAAAATACCTAAGTGAGGGAAAAACAAGTTTCACAAAGTGATATGATAATTTCGGATCTACAGCGCGACAGAAAACTGGAATATACTCAGACCTAAACTTTAGGTACTTAAACAGTTCATCAGGTTCAGATGAGTTTTTCTGTATGAAAGGGATGCTCGAATGGGGAAAAAGGGAGCTTTAACTACAAAGGCACCGGAAAATATCAGATCTAACTTGCCATTTGCGCTACTGAGAAGAACAGGGAAGAACAGCTCTAGAACTTCGAAGAACTCCGATGAGTACAAACCCTAATGATAAGATCTAGGGTGGAAGGAGAGAAGGCTTACCAGTATAAAAGGAACAGCGAAGAGGCGTCGCGATTTTCTGGTCCGATCAGGTCGATGCAGCGGCCTGCGTTGATGCGGCGGTCGGAGGTCGCTGCGGCGGAGCTCGAGCGCTGGTGCGGCTGTGCGAAGGAGGAAGACGAAGGAGGAAACGAGGGGGGAAATGATAAGGACCCCTGTCCCTATTTATAAGGGGGTGGATACAAGGCATGCGCGGGAATCGAGGAGGCCAAAATCATCATATGGCTATACGGACGCCTCGATTCTCAGGACGGTTATTAAGATAAAGATCAGTTAAGATGTTCTGGGCCACGTGCGAGGTTAATGTGAAGCGACATCATGCGGTTTAAGAAAATTCTGTGAGCTGACGTCATGGCGGGTTACAGCAAGGTTTATTAGACAAGTGATGCAAGATTGTGACAAGTCAGGTATTGAAGATTGATGTGAACAAGTTCAAATCAATCTGGGGCCTAATGTTGGGGATATTATTACTCGGCGTAAACCGGCCAGGAGAGGCCGGGTTATCCCCATAATGAGTTATTTGTATTTGAAGCCCATGAAGACAAGGAGTATGGCGCTTTATGAAGGCCCAGGGCCCAAAGGCGGATTAAGGGCTTGTAGGTGTAAACCGCCATATTATATGTAACTTGTAAGATAAGAAAAGAGTAGAGACCGAGCCGGACACGTTTATGAGCCGGCCTCGGGATTCTGTAAACCGACGGGCGTCAACCCATGTATATAAGGGGACGACCCGGCGGCGGTTTGAGGGGACAACAACTCGAGAGCCAGGCATAGCGGATTCGCTCCCTGGTCATCGAAACCCTAGCAATTCCACAACAACTGGATTAGGCCTTTACCTTCACCGCAAGGGGCCGAACCAGTATAAACTCTCTGTGTCCCTTGTCCGCTTTAACCCCTTTAAGCTAACCCGTCGCGATGGCTCCACGACTAAGTCCTTTCTCTAGGACATCTGCCGTGATAAGGCCACGACAATGCCTCTCAAAAAATTTTATCTCTCAATTTAAGCTTTGAGCTCTGGCACCTCAACAAATCCCTACTTCCCTCTGCGAAGGGCCTATCTATTTACTTTATGCAATTTTTATTTGAGTCTCCATCTTCTCTTGTAAAGCACCAACTAAAGGGCACTATGATCATACTTGAGCATTGGATGTAGCTAATATGCGAGTGTGTTTCATGAATGGATCAATGATTGAGCATGATGGGCTAGGAATAACTTTATTTAGTGTTGATATTTTGAAAGACATGGTTGCTTGTTGATATGCTTGAGTATTGAAATCTTCATGTCAAAACTAGACTATTGCTTTGAACCATATAAAAGTCCAAATGTCCATGCTACAAAAGAAAAGAATATGTGATGAACATGTTAGGCAGCATTCCACATCAAAAATTCTATTTTTATCATTTACCTACTCGAGGACGAGTAGGAACTAAGCTTGGGGATGCTGATACGTCTCCAACGTATCTATAATTTTTGCTTGTTCCATGCTGTTATATTATCATTCTTGGATGTTTTACAATCATTTTATAGCAACTTTATATCATTTTTTGGGACTAACATATTGACATATTGACACAGTGCCTAGTGCCAGTTGTTGTTTTTTGCTTGTTTTTTACTTCGCAGAATATCAGTACCAAACGGAGTCCAAACGCAACGAAACTTTTTGGAGATTTTTTTGGACCAGAAGACACCACATGGGCCAAAGAAGTACCAGAGGGGAGGCTCGAGGTGGGCACAACCCACCAGGGTGCGCCAGGAGGCCCAGGTGCGGCCAGGGGGGTTGTGCCCCCCTCGGCGACCTCCCGCACCGCCTCTTCACCCTATAAATACCCAAATATTCCTGAAACCCTAGGGGAGTCGACGAAACACAATTCCAGATGTCGCAAGTTCCAGAACCACGAGATCCAATCTAGACACCATCATAGAGGGGTTCATAATCCTCATTGGTGCCTCTTCGATGATGCGTGAGTAGTTCATCACAGACCTACGGGTCCGTAGCCAGTAGCTAGATGGCTTCTTCTCTCTTTTTGATTCTCAATACAATGGTCTCTTGGAGATCTATTGGATGTAACTCTTTTGCGCGGTGTGTTTGTTGGGATCCCATGAACTTTGAGTTTATGATCAGATCTATATCCATGAAAGTTATTTGAGTTTTCTTTGATCTCTTATATGCATGATTACTTATAGCCTCGTATTTCTTCTTCGAATCTTTGGTTTAGTTAGGCCAACTAGATCGATTTTTCTTGCCATGGGAAGAGGTGCTTTGTGATGGTTCGATCTTGCGGTGTTCTTTCCCAGTGATAGAAGGGGTAGCAAGACACGCATGTACCGTTGCTATTAAGGATAACAAGATGGGGGCTATTCCTACATGAATAGATCTCATCTACATCATGTCATCATTCTTATTGCATTACTCCATTTCTCCATGAACTTAATACACTAGATGCATGCTGGATAGCGGTCGATGTGTGGAGTAATAGTAGTAGATGCAGGCAGGAGTTGGTCTACTAATCTTGGACGTGATGCCTATATAATGATCATTGCCTGGATATCGTCATAATTATTCGATCTTCTATCAATTACCCAACAGTAATTTGTTTACCCACCATGTGCTATTTTCTTGAGAGAAGCCACTAGTGAAATCTACGGCTGCCGGGTCTATTCTTTATCATATTTGCTTTGAGATCTATTTTTATTTGCTTTTGTTTTCAGATCTATTATTCCAAAAACCCAAAAATACCTTGCTGTACTTTTTTATTACATATTTTATTTTGCATTTTATTGAGATCTATTTATCCAATCTACACAAATTTTATCCCGTGAACTTGACAACTTCTGGCGCCGTTACCCGTAGAGGGATTGACAACCACTCATAAGCGCCGGGTTGCAAGTATTTGTTCTTTGTGTGCAGGTACCGTTTACATAGTGTTGCTTGGTTCTCCTACTTGATTGATACCTTGGTTTCATAACTGAGGGAAATACCTACCGTAGCTGTACTGCATCATCCCTTCCTCTTTGGGGAAATACCGACGTAGTTCAAGTGACATCATGGGTAAACAAATTACTGTTGGGAAATTTATAGAAAAGCGAATAATCATGATGATATCCAAGGCAATGATCATGCATATAGGCATCACGTCCAAGATTAGTAGACCGACTCCTGCCTGCATCTAATACTATTACTCCACACATCGATCGCTATCCAGCATGCATCTATTGTATTAAGTTCATGGAAAAACGGAGTAATGCAATAAGAACGATGACATGATGTAGACAAGATCTATTCATGTAGGAATAGACCCCATCTTTTTATCCTTAACAGCAACGATACATGCGTGTCATGTCTCTTTCTGTCACTGAGATTGAGCACCGCAAGATCGAACACGTAGGTCTGTAGAGAAGAAGCCATCATGTAGAGAAGAAGCCATCTAGCTACTACCTACGGACCTGTAGGTCTGTAGTAAACTACTCACGCATCATCGAAGGGGCAAGGGTGATGATGAAGAGCGCCTCCGTGATTGTTGACCCCTCTGGCAAAGTGCCGGAAAAGGCCTCTAGATTGGATCTTGTGGTTTTGGAACTTGCGGCGGCGGAAACTATTTTCTCTCGACTCCCTAGGGTTGGGATTTTAGAGTATTTATAGAGCTGAAGGTCGGTGGAGGGGGGTGCCTATGGGCTCCACTACCCACCAGGGCGTGCCTAGGGCCTTTGGCGTGCCCTGGTGCCTAGTGGGCCCCATAGGCCCCCTCTGGTGCACTTCTTGGGCCTCCTGGTTGTCTTCTGGGCAGAAAAAATTCTCCAAAAAGTTTCGTGGCACTTGGACACCGTTTGGTATTGATTTTCTGCGAAGTAAAGAACAAGCAGAAATAGCAATTGGCACTGGGCACTATGTCAATAGGTTAGTCCCAAAAAATGATATAAAGTTGCTAGTAAATGAGTATAAAACATCCAAGAATGATACTTTAATAGCATGGAACAATAAAAAAATATAGATACATTGGAGACGTATCAAGCTATAACAATCAGGCATAAAAGAGTTCAGAGAAGAGTCAAATAATATTCATAGATAATCTGATCATAAACCCACAATTCATCGAATCCCAACAAACACACCGCAAAAAAGGATTACATAGATTAGATCTCCAAGAACATCGAGGAGAACATTGTATTGAAGATGAAAGAGAGAGAATAATCCATCTAGCTACTAGCTATGGACCCCTAGGTCTATGGTAAACTACTCACACATCATCGGAAGGGTGACAAGGTTGATGTAGAGGCCCTCCATGATTGATTCCCCCTCCGACAGAGTACCGGAAAAGGTCTCCAAATGGGATCTCTGAAGAACAGAAACTTGCGGCGGCGGAAAAAGTATTTTTGGATGGCTCTCTGATGTATTGGAAATATTCGGGAATTTGTAGAAGTGGAATTAGGTCAAGAGGTGCCACGAGGGGGCCACAAGCCTGGGGGCACCCCCCTGGGGCGCACCTGGCAGGCTTGTCGCTCCCTCATGACTCTTCAGGTCTTCTCTCAAAGCTTTTATGGTCTCTTCTGGTCCAGAAAAAATCGTCAAAAAGTTTTGTAGCATTTGGATTCCGTTTGGTACTAATTTTCTGAAAAGCCAAAAACAAGCAAAAAACAACAACTGGCACTGGGCACTATGTTAATAGGTTAGTCCGAAAAAATGATATATAATTGCATAATAAACATCCTAGATTGATACTATAATAGCATGGAACAATAAAAAATTATAGATACGTTGAAGACGTATCAGCATCCCCAAACTTAATTCCTGCTTGTCCTCGAGTAGGTAAATGATAAAAACAAAAAATTTGATGTGGAATGCTACCTATCATATTCATCATGTAATCTTTTTGTGGCATGAGTATTAAAATCTGAATGATTCAAAGCAATAGTCTATATTTTGACATAAAGACATCAATACTCAGGCATGCCAACAAACAATCATGCCTTTCAAAATATCAATGCTAAAGAATGCTATCCCTACAAAATCATATAGCCTTGTCATGCTCCATCTTCTTAATACAAAATATAAATCATGCACTACCCCGGTGTCAGCCAAGCAATTGGTTCATACATTTTAATGTGCTTCAACTGTTTCAACCCTCACGCAATACATGAGCGCAATATATGGATATAACACTATGGGTGGAATAGAGTGTGGTGGTAGAGATGATATGGAGATAAAAAGGAGAAAGTCTCACATCAACGAGGCTAATCGACGGGCTATGGAGATGCCCATCAATTGACGTCAATGCAAGGAGTAGGGATTGCCATGCAACGGATGCACTAAGAGCTATAAGTGTATGAAAGCTCAAAAAGGAAACTAAGTGGGTGTGCATACAACTTGCTTGCTCATGAAGACCTCAGGCATTTGAGGAAGCCCATCATTGGAATATACAAGCCAAGTTCTATAATAAAAAATTCCCACTAGTTATATGAAAGTGAATGCATAGGAGACTCTCTATATGAAAACATTGTGCTACTTTGAAGCACAAGTGTGGAAAAGGATAGTAACATTGCCCCTTCTCTCTTTTTCTCTCTTTAAATTTTTTATTCTTTTTTTGTTGGGCCCTTTTTGGCCTCTTTTTTATTTTTTATTTCCTCACTTGGGACAATGCTCTAATAATGAATAATGATGATCATCACACTTCTATTTACTTACAACACAAAATTACAACTCGATACTAGAACAAAATATGACTATATGAATGCCTCTGGCGGTGTACCAGGATGTGCAATGATCTAGCGTAACATGTCTAAAAAAATGATGGATGGTGGCTGAGCCACAAATACTATGTCAGCTATATGATCATGCAAAGCAATATGACAATGATGATGTGTGTCATAAAAATGGAATGGTGGAAGTTGCATGGCAATATATCTCGGAATGGTTATGGAAATGCCATAATAGGTAGGTATGGTGGCTGTTTTGAGGAAGATATAAGGAGGCTTATGTGTGATAGAGCGTATCATATCATGGGGTTTAGATGCACGGGCAAATTTTGCACCACATCTTGAGGTGAGAAAGGGCAATGCAGGGTACCGAAGAGGCTAGCAAATGACGAAAAGGTGAGAGTGCGTATAATCCATGGACTCACATTAGTCATAAAGAACTCACATACTTATTGCTAAAGTTTATTAGCCCTCAAAGCAAAGTTCTACTACGCATGCTCCTAGGGGGGAGGTTGGTAGGAGTTAACCATAGCGCGCCCCTGACCTTCACGCAAAGGAAGACACTCAATAAGAAATCATGCTCCAACTTCTTAGCATAACTAGAGACCATACATGCATGCTTCGGGAATCAACCTTAACACCAATATTCTAACTAAACCACAATCATTCACTAGTAGCTCGCACATATTACCATCTTTATATCTCAAAACTATTGCAGGGAATCAAACTTATCATATTCAGTGATGTACATGAAAGTTTTTATTATATCCCTCTTGAATACCTATCATATTAGGACCAAATTCATAACTAGTGCAAATTGCCATTACTATTTATCAAATTCTCAAAATAATATAAGTGAAGCATGAGAGTGCAACTATTTATTTAAAAATATAACCACCGCTGTGCTCTAAAAAATATAAGTGAAGCACTAGAGCAACTGCCTAGCTCAGAAGATATAAGTGAAGCACATAGAGTATTCTAACAAATCACGAATAATGTGTGTACCTCTCAAAAAGGATGTTCAACAAAGATTATTGTGGCAAAATAAAAAGCAAACACTCATATAATACACGACACTCCAAGCAAAACTCATATCAAGTGATGAATAAAATATAGCTCCAAGTAATTTACCGATGATTGGTAGACAAAAGAGGGGATGCCATCCAGGGCATCCCCAAGCATAGACGCTTGGGTCTCCTTGAATATTACCTTGGGGTGCCTTGGGCATCCCCAAGCTTAGGGTCTTGCCACTCTCATTTCCTTCATCCATCGTGATCTCACACAAGACTTGAAAACTTTATCACACAAAACTCAACAGAAAACTCGTGAGATCCGTTAGTATAAGTAGCAAACTTTAGGTACTGTTGTAAACCCATTCATATTGTTGTAAACCCATTCATATTTTATTATTGCATATTACCCACTGTATTCTAACTTCATGATGATTTATACCCCCCGATACAATCCATAGATTCATTAAAACAAGCAAACAATGCAATGAAAATAGAATATATCAAAAATAGAACAGTCTGTAATGAGCTGGCTAAGCGCAATACTTCAGTAACTCTAAAAATTCTGAAAGATTAGGAAAACATGGGCAATTTGTATATCAATCATGTGTAAAAATTTCAAAAAAAAATCACATTCCAGTGAATCTAAACAATTCTGCTACTGGGCATAAAAGTTTATATTTTCTCACAGAATCAAATCAACTATCAACCAAATCATCCCAAAGGCTTTACTTGGCAAACACTAATTTAAACACAAAAACACAAGTAAAACAGTAGCATAATTGTGTGCACACCAAAAACACAGAAAACAATGGGTTGTCTCCGAACAAGCTCTTTCTTTATAGCCATTAAGATAGGCTTGGGATATTAATGATGCTCACATAAAAGACAAGAATTGAAGCACAAAGAGAGCATCATAAAACATGTGATTAACACATTTAAATCTAACATACTTTCTATGCATAGGCATTTTATAGGAAAACAAATTTTCATGACAAGCAATTTATAGCATATGCAAATAGGAAGAAGGAGCACTAATAATTTCAACACAAAGAGAGGTGATTTAGTAACATGAAAATTTCTACAACCATATTTTCGTCTCTCATAATAATTACATGTAGGATCATACTCAAATTCAAAAATATAGCTATCATAAACAATATTCTATTTATGATCCACATGTATAATTTTTTTATAATCTTTCGACATAGTGGGATTAACATTAACTAAAGGCATGACCTCTCCAAACCCACTTTTATCAATAATTTCATAAGGTTGAACATCTCCAAATATGTGGGATTATTTTTAGCTAAAATTGACACTCTTCCAAACCCACTTTCAATATTATCGCAAACATATTCATCATGAGGCGTAAATAAATTTTGAAGATCATAAGAAGCATCACCCCAATCATGATCATTACAAGGAGTAGTGGACATAACAAAATCATCATCCCCAAGCTTGGGGTTTTGCATATCATTAACACAATTGACATTAATAGAATTTGTAATAACGTCATTGCAATCATGCTTTTAGTTCAAGGGGCTATCAAGTGTGGGTGCAATAACAATAATTTCCTTTTTAACATAAGGAACTATAGCAAGTTCATCTCCATAAACATCATGAATATTGGCATCATGGGCACAAGCATGGCAAGCATCAAATTCATCAAAAAGGGATATTTCAAGTGAATCGACGGGATCATAATTATCTATAGATTCTTGCATATTGTTATTCTCTTCCAAAGCAGCAGACATTCTCCCAATGAATTCACTAACATAGGCATTAGAAGCATAGTTTTCATAGCAATATTTAAGTATGGAAAAAATTTCAGATTTCTAGAGAGTAGCATCATACTTTTCAACCAAAGAAGCAACTTCACAAGCACCCTTAAAAGCAACAAATTCTTCAATTTGTTCGATATCATAGTAACTATAAACACCTTTGGCATAAGAAGATAAGATTTCATTATCATTAAACTCACATAGGTAGGGAAGGTGTTTTTTAGGGTTCTCAGAGCAACAAGCACTGGTACAGCGAGGTGCTATACAAACGGTTTTTAACCCCTTTCCGCGATGGCATTTTAAACCGTCGCCTAGTGAGTGTGGGCGATAGGGGGGTCTTCCCACATGACCCAGAAACCGTCGGGGATAGGGAGTTGGAATGCATACATTTTCCAGAACAAAGCGTATGCGATGCCTGCACCTATCCCAAACACGATTCTTCAAACAACTGTTTGGGATATATCTAATATCCCAAATGATCCATCCTTGCTACTCGTGTGTGCTGGCATTACCATCGCAGTCGGACTTCTGTGGTTTTACCTAATACCAGGCGCAGCCCAGGAACAGTCCAGGCACGGGATTTTTCCAGGCATGTACCAAACTGGCTCTACATTTACGATGCGCGCCACATCACAAACAGTTCATGATTGTAAACCGTGTATGATAGGGTGACAATCACACACATTTAGTTTTCCCGCACCGTTTGTGATATTGTCTGACATCACACACACTTTGCAAACGGCAACTGTGTGCATGGTTACATACGTTTCCTCTCCGTGAACCATGTCGGATTATGATGTATATGACACACACTGTGCTTTATAGACCGTGTGCTCCGTAATGACCTGCAGAGCGTATTCGCACCCTAATTTAATTGTTGCTATTTAAAATTATATCGAATTTCAATTTGAATGTAGGCTATAACTTCATTCATATTCATCAGGTTCAACAACCAATGCATTATTCGATTCACAGGTACATATGTTAGAGAATTACATCAAAAAAAGAATTACATAAGCACCAAACAAAGAATGATGAACCAGGGTTGTATACTTGTACTATTAAAGATGGTAAAGAAAGAGGCGAGAGACATTCTCGTTGCTAAACAAGGTGAAGCGGAATGGCCCTATTGTGCTCTCCTCGATGTAGATGGCACACACGACTCTAGTCCAACCCCTTGTGATGGCCGACCGCCAATCATGTACATTGAGAGGTAATCTTGAGTAAACTACTTCGGGATCCACTGCAAAGGAAAAAGATTCAGACATTGTCATCTAACACAACTCATTATGGGCAGTAAAATTAAGGCTAAGAGTTCATACTTACCATGCTACAGTTCACTGTTGTCTTGCATAAAGTGTAAACAAATAGTTCGATTGACATATTTTGACCCATTTTAATAACAATCTTTATCAGTTTCCTCTCTTGAAGCTGGTTCATGAATATCTCATTGCCCCATACGCAGAAAGGGTCGAAGCATGGATCTTTGCCAATGACATATGTACCTAAAAGCACCAAGTTAATATTAGAAGCTAAACAACAATTGCACAATGATGTAGTACAACACTCCCTCCGTCCCATTATATAAGATCTTATTACATCCAATATACTCACATATTGGATGAATTAACATCTTATATTATGCGGCGGATGGAGTTTATTACATTGTTACAAATATCAGTCGATTAACTCCAGTTAACTGCTTCTGTGTTGTTGTTGTTGTTGTTGTTGTTGTTGTTGTTGTTGTTGTTGTTGTTGTTGTTCTTGCTGCTCTTCCATGTATATCTAGGCATCATCAGAACATTAAGGTAACACTCTTACTTGTTGCTATGTAGCCTGGGATTGCATATTTAGTCATTTAGTAGAATACATGTTGCTATGTAGCCTCAGATATATTAAATATGGCCCTAGTTAACCTACCAATAAGTCGGTTACAGATATATTCAGTGAAATGTCCGATTCGACGATTAATCCCTTATCAGCCCCCGGGCTATATGGTACGAGCTACCGATATCCTGAATAGTGAGTATATATAAGCAATGCGATGAAACTATCCTCGATGGAAAACAGCAGATGTTCCCAATATTGTCCTGTGTGAGTACATCTCAAGGCATGTTAAGCACAACAGGCTAAACATCAACCAAATATAGCCATGGTAGACAACATAATATCCAAATGATAGCTTCAGTGTGCAAGTTTAAGCATGCTAGTTAAGCAAAACAAGAAGTGGAAAGGTGTGTTAACTGCAACAGGCATAACATTTTAAAACAAGCAAATATAGTCATTCAAACTGGTATTGCGCAGGTCTAAAGTACACTAGTTATTATTAAGAAAAAATGGAAAGGCATGTTAACTGCAACATCCTTAACAGCAACCAAATATCGTAATTCTTAGTGGTATTGTTGAAACTGTTATTGATGAAATTGAACTGCACGCAAATAGTTGCACATAGAGTGCATCACGTTGTGAATAACTGAAATAAACAAGGCATAAGGCCATCTCTAGCCGATCCCCTAAAAGTTAACAGAGTAAAACCCTTAGTGAGTGTATATATACTCCAACAATTTTTGGCCTTTTCTAGTCGATCCCCTAAACTTAACATTGTAAACTTAGATTCGATCAAGTTCAAAGCAGGTTCAACCGAAAGTAGCATGCATTCAAACATAAACATAGATAGTTTTGCATAGCCGAACATAAAACATAAATTTAAACTAAACTAAACTACGTTCGGTCGAAGTGGAGGTCGAGCCAATCCTTCCTCGTCAGGTACGGTGTGCCACGAGCCGGGTCCGGGCCGGTGCCGTCGTCAGGGTCGTTGGGGAAGACACTCCTCCACTCATCGACGTCAATCTCCTTGTCCTCGCCGCCCACCTCGACGCCCTGCGCACCGCCGTCCTCGCCGCCTTCGATCTCATCATCGAAAGAGAGCACAATAACCTCGCCGCCCTTCGCGCCAGCAAAGATCATCCGCTCCACCTCCATGAGCTACGGGTGCTGCCGGCGGAGCTCTTGCATGTAGGCCTCGTCGGCGGCCTCGGCCTCGAGGCGCTCCCATGCCTTACAGTTCTCCCGTGCCATAGCCGAACACACCACCCCTGGCTCCGGCGGGACGAGGTCGACCAGATGTGTGTTGAAGGGGAAATTGAGCCTAGCCGCCACGCCGTGGTAGCGGACCTGCCAGCGGTCTTACTCCTTGGCCGCGAGCTCGGCCGTGTGGAAGCTACTGAGCCACCGGCGGGTGTGGGTCTCCCTATCCGTAATCTCGGCAACCCATGTCCCCCACCGCCGCTACCGGACCCCGAGGTTGGACCTTGTCGGTGGCCGGGCCCGAGGAAGGACGGGGAAGTCCTCGAACCGGCGTAGGGGCGCGGCGGCGGGCAGATCGGGCGAACGGTGATGGCGGCTCGATAAAGAGCCCGCGGTGGACGATGGGGACACCTCGGCAGCCACCTCACCGACATTGGGTGAAGAGGCCACGATAAACCTCTTTTGGGCCATTGGCTCCTCGAGCTCCCTATAGGAGATATGCCCTAGAGGCAATAATAAATGTTATTGATTATCTCCCTGTTCATAATTAGGTTTATGTTCCATGCTATAACTGCAATGATTCTCGAGTCTGCAAATAAAACGAGGCTCGGAGGAAGACTCATATGCACGTGTGGGATAATAAACAGTAAGATGTATTCCTAGTCTGGCCTCTAAGACTACCTCAAGTGTTGCATGATGGTTCTGTTTTCCTGATCATGGGCATGTCTATGCCAGCAACTTTGAGGGCACACTGTTAGAAGAACATTTGTGTTGAATCGACCCGATTGATGTTATGCTATGAGATTCATTCGTCACAAGTTAATGGTTAATAACATAGAGATGGTTAATGTTTGCATGATTCCTTAGACCATGAGAGTATCGAGTTTATTCATGCTTGCTTCATGAACTTTGGGGTTTGTTAAACGTCATCCGTAAATGGGTGGCTATTACGGCGGCTTACGGGTTCATGGAAAAGTATGTCAAGTAACTTGATAGCTCAAGATTGGGATTTGCTCCTCCGACGATGGAGAGATATCTCTGGGCCCTCTCGGTGTTACGGTATCCACCATCGTCTGGCCAGACACTTTGTGATTTGATCACGGGGATGCCGGAACACGGGAACGAGAAAAGAGAACAATACCGGTAACGAGGTAACTAGCATAGTGGATAAGTTGTTGATCCACGGGAATGCCAACATGTCTCACCTCGGGTATTTGTAACATATCACGAAGCAACAGGAATAGCACACGGCAACTGGAGGTTCACTCGAATATTCATTCGTGTGGGTATAGGGGTCAATATGGGTGTCCACGGCTCCGATGTTGATCATTGATCGGAAGGGGTTCCGTGTCATGTCTATACTTCACCGAACCTATAGGGTCACACACTTAAGGGTCATCTATCTGCTGAATACTAGACAGGGAGTCTGAGAGAAAATCACCGAAAAAGTTTCGGACAGAGAAAAAGTTTCGGACAGCGGAAAAGTTCCGCAGAGAGAGGTCACCGGATGAGTTCCGGTGAAACTGAAAAGTTGTTTCAGAGGATACCATAAAGTCAAATTGGTTTCGGCACATGCCCGATAATTCTTGGAGGGTGCCAGAATCATTCTGGAAACTTTTGGGAATTTTCTGGAAGAAAAACCGGAAATGTTCCGGAGCTGCCGGAACCACTTCAGATGCTTTTCGCAGATGAAAATCACTAATCTGGAATTGTTCCAGAACGCGTTGAAAATTATTTTAGTGGGTACTAGAAATGTTCTAAGCCCACATAAATATTTTTAGTTCGAACGGACGCTGAAAAATGTCATCGTGAATAGTGAAAGTGCTTTTTGGGTGGCTTCTTGGAGAAGCCACCTTGAGGGTCCTTTGGTATTTTTCCCCTTGGCTTCATGGAGAAGTGTAACATCCCAAAATTCTAAATTTTGGAATGTTATATTAAATAAATAGTTTTGATTGATTGTTTGATTGTGGTGTGGTTGCTTGTGTGAAATTGAGTGAAATTTGGAAACTTTTTGAAAGTTGAATGAGAGGGAATAAAATGACTTTCCCAAAACTTTCACCTTGCATTTATGATCTCCATGAATTCATATTCATTTCATCACAAACCCTAGAGTGAAGATAACATGACTTCTTCTATTTTAAAAGGGTTTTTGAAAAGATTTGAATTCCATTTGGAAATATTCCAAATTCGAAAAGTTTATGCAACTCAATGATTTTCATGAGAGGAGATAAAATGACTTCTTCAAATTATATGAAATATGAGTTGGAAGTTTAAAACAATCGAATTTAAAGTCCCTTTGAAATTATTTTCAATTTGGAGTTATTTGGTTTTTATTCAAATTGTTTTTATCCAAAAATAAAATATATGGAAATTAGGGTAAAATGATTCCCTTCAATATAAAATTAGAGGGAAATAAATTTGAAATCATTTTGGTATTTTTAAAATGATTTTTATTAGGTTTTATTGCAGCAGTAGCACTGTTTGCTTTATTTAAATTTTTGTGAAATTTATTTGCCGCTGAAAATATGTTCATCTTTTAGGAAATCTTTTTCTGAAAATTTTGATATATAATATGCCTATGGAAATTTTCTTATTTTCCGTTTACCTTTTTTTGTTTTTATTCTAAAAAAAAAACTGTACGAGCGACCGACTGCTATCCTTCGCCAGCGTGCGCAACATAGCTAGCAGGTCGGACTATATTATTTTTCCAGTTGTCCTTTAATTTATTTATTTTCTGTTAAAAAAAAAAACTCCGCGCACGCACACATGCGCGCACACGCGCAGGCCGGCCGAAGGCCCATGCGGCGTCGTTTCTTTTCTTTGTTTTTCCTATATCTTTCGTCTGCCTTTTGTTTACGTTTAGTCCCACATTGCCTAACTTTTGACCTCTAAGCCTCCTTTCCACCTATAAATATAGACCCATAGAGCCTCCAAAAATCATCCGATTCGGGTTAAATCAATATATTTTGGTTTGACTAGATTCACTAAATAAAAATATTTTTCTTCTCTCCGGCGGGACTTCTGAAAGTTGTCTTCTCTCTCGGAAGTCATCTTTTCTCTACCTTATAAAGGTATCTTTCTTCGTATTTTTTTATATACTCCCGTAGCTTATTATTTCTAGACTAGTACGGTAGAATAATTAGATTTATAAATTAGTCCTTGTATTTACATTTTAGGACTAGAATTCTTTTAGCCATAACTCTTTTTCTTCCGTAAAACAGCTTGGCCCTGATTTTTCAAATAGCCATAACTTTTTACTCGTTCATCCAAATTAGACGAGACCAACGCCAATATTTTTGTCTTGATTCCACCTTTCTAGTGAATCTATCAAATAAACTTTTTGCAACTTTCAAATTTCGAAATTTGTTCAGATTCATATTCAAACTTGTTTTGGCTATAACTTGAGTTTCGTAACTCCGATTTAATTGATTCTTTTTGCTAATTGAAGCTCTTGACCTAAACTTTCTGATAAGACCAAATCCACCCAATTTTGGTACTGTTAGAAATTGTTTTCTGTTGCAAGAGTTAATTGCTAGTTTTCGAAGTTTTTCGAGATCTTTTCTTCGATTCTTTTGCATGAGTGCTTATGTATGCAATTGCTTGCTCACGTTAGATTGAACGGAGTGTGACGAGTAGAACTATCAGGAATTATGAGTGCGAAGGATCTTCATCAACAGTACAAGGCAAGTAACACATTGATCATACTTCTTCGTTACCCAATTTTTATGCATTAGTTTCGACCCTCAAATATTGCATGATTAGGATGTGATTAACTCGTGGGTATTGGGAAGTAGATGATGAGGTAGAACCTATTGCCTTTTTTTTTTAATATCAAACCCTTGGGAGTTACTTCCACGCTATGCTTATGTTGCCATGCTATGCTCGTAGACGTGGATTGGGTTTTGAGTGTATTCCATGACAGATGTGAGATTTTTAATGAATGGTTCAACTTAAGGTGGCAACTTTAATACACATCTGGGTGGATTGCTTGTTTGGACACCTGGGGATATACCAGTGTTGTCCTAGGAGATCCCGGGGATATACCGTGTGATCCTCCTACGGTCCGCCACCCAGGCTCAAAGGGATCATAAGATTATTCATGCTAGAAACTTCCGTGTGCAGCCACAAGCTACTATGGGCTCTAGCATAGTTGAGTATGTTACATGACCTCTTTCAGTGGTAGGCTAGCAGATGTAGGGGAAAGTAGGTGTAACTGTCTACCCAGAGTAAAGAGTAAATGTTTCTGAAAGACTGTGTCTCGGTCATCCGTTTCTCAAACACCATGTAGTGCGAGAAATCTAACGGAGGAGATCGAGTCTTGTGGGGAAAAGTGCACAAACCTCTGCAGAGTGTACAAACTAATCATGATTAGCCGTGTCCCCGGTTATGGACATCTTGAGTATCTGGTTCTTGGATCATCATATTGAATCCCATCACTCTAAATTAATTTGTTGGGATTAATGATTACTTTTAATTGGGATTGAGAGGGGGTTTTACCTTCTCAATATTTTCAACCAACTTTGTAGTTAAACAAAATATATTCCTTTGATGTAGG